>JALIGW010000005.1:74587789-74988118 GCA_023053685.1 Diadophis punctatus similis
TGTCTTCTGTGGACCTCACACCATTCCTAAGGTCTGTAAGGGGGTGGGCATAAGCGCACCAACGTGCCTATCGTCCAGTGGTTGGATTCAAAAATTTTTACTATTGGTCCTGTGGGCGTGGCTTGGTGGGCATGGTTTGGCTTGGTGGGCGTGGCTTGGTGGGTGTGGCAGGGGAAGGTTACTACAAAATCACCATTTCCTCCCGATCAGCTGGGACTCGGGAGGCAGACAATAGATGGGGGTGGGGCCAGTCAGAGGTGGTATTTACCAGTTCTCCGAACTATTCAAAATTTCTGCTACCAATTCTCCAGAACTGGTCAGAACCTGCTGAAACCCACCTCTGCTACCATCCCTGTCCTATTGTCCCCATTTATTTGTATTCGTTTCTTTCGTTCATGTCCATGTTTATACTTACACCTGTTATCTCGTTATCTTGACTAAATGAATGAATGAATGAATGAATGAATGAATGAATGAATGAATGAATGAATGAATACATAAATGAATACATAAATAAATAAATAAATAAATAAATAAATAAATAAATAAATAAATAAATAAATAAATAAATAAATAAATAAATAAATAAATAAATAAATAAATAAATAAATAAATAAATAAATAAATAAATAAATAAATAAATGAAGGGTGATTAAACCAATGTTTTTAATTTGAGAACTACCTGCATTGATTTTGGGGGGAAGGGCCTGTAGAGACCCCGGAACAACTGCCTGCAAACAGATTAACATATTAACATATTAACAGAGTTGGAAGGGACCTTGTAGGTCATCTAGTCCAATCCCACCCCCCTGCCCAAGCAGGAAACCCTACACTATTTCTGACAAATGGCAGTCCAGTCTCTTCTTGAAAGCTTCCAGTGATGTAGTTCCCACAACTTCCGAAGGCAACTTCTGTTCCATTGATTGATTGTTCTCACTGTCAGAAAAATTATCCTTATTTCCAGGTTGAATCGCTCCTTGATCAGTTTCCAAACAGCCTCATCTTCCCTGAAATGAGAGAGCCCTGTCTTTTCCACGTCGATTTTAGCCTAGTCAAAGATTTCAGTGTTGAAACTGGAGCCCAGTTTGTCGGAATCGAATTCGGGTTTTTGCTTTTCTAATGGTTGTTCTCCCCAAAACTCAATGTCTCCAAGATCATCTGCATTATCATTGCCCGTGGTTAGATTGGACATTGGTTGCTTGTTGGGCGCGTTCATACAAATGTTGAATGGTAAATGCCTATGGAGATTCTCAGTCATCCAGGTCATGGTTGTCCCAAAGGTACGTTTTCAAAAGGCAACTGGACTTTCTTGCGTTTCTTTTTTTTATTCAAAAAGTTTTATTAGTACAAAGTACAAACATTTTTCTCTTTTTCTCCCCCCCTTCCCCCCAACCCCCTCCATTCCCTCCCATCCCCCCCTGACTTACCAGAAAAAGCACAGGGTATAATATTCAATAAACATAAAATTAAAATATACTAACAGATTATAGCTTCAAAATTTCTCTAGTTCTTTAACTCCTTGTTATTTAAAACCTTTTTAACACATTCTAAAAAATTTAACATATACCTTTACCCATCGGCTCTCCTCACTCCCCTTTGCCCGGGGAGGAGATGGGCTAGTCCTTCGTTGTTTCCAGGGTGGCCCTGCAGCCGGCCAGATCTAAGCACCCTGCAGGCTGAATCCAGCCCTCGGGCCTTGATTTTGACACCCCTGTTTAAGAGAGTCATTGAGGCCACTGGGAGGTTTATCTATGTCCTCAGGGTCACCTGAGTGGTGCAAATGGGTGTGGAGCTTTCTTGGAACTGCTGAAACGATTGTGTTGTAGAGTGGAGATAGACGATGTCGTATCCTTAGAGGGCCCCTTTGATCCGTCTTTCAAACCAGGGGTCTTCTCTGTCCAAAATGTGGACTTTGCTGTCTTCAAAAGGGCAGCCTTTGTCTTTAAAATGCAAATGGACAGCTGAATCTGTTGAAGGGTAAACCCCGAACCCAAGTTCACATAATGCAACTGCTGTTCATATAAGAAGCTATGAACACGTAAACCAGGTAAGCATGATGGTCTGGTTCATGCATTATTCAAAGATTAAGCTAACTCCTCACACCAGACTGACAATTCTATTTTATCTTAAATAAGCACACGTTCTGTGCAGTTACCCAAAACTTCACATTCAGAATTCAAATCTACAATATTGTCAGCCTGCATTCAGCCTCAGTTGTTAGGATGTTTATGATGTTTCTAACCAATGCAATAACCATGCCGAGAATTATGTGGGTTTTTCCCCCCTGCCTTCCTGTTTATATCTACTATATATGCCACATTGGGTGTAGAATTAATTTTACAGTCCTATTCTCCTCCTAAAATAGACATTGTCACCAGGGGTGGGTTCCTCCCGGTTCGGACCGGTTCGCCCGAACTGGTAGCGATCCGCTGCTGATGTCACGATGACGTCACGGACCCGGTTCGGTCGGTCCCGGTCCGTGGGCGGCGCCATCTTTTTTTTAAAAAAAATTTCCTCATCATGCGCAGAAGCCGAGTTTCCGGCACTGTGCATGCGGTCGCCATCTTGTTTTCAGCTTTTTTTTCCGGCACTGCGCATGTGCGTGAGCGCGCCCATGAGGTACACCCATGAGGCATGCCCATGTGGCGCGGGAGGAAGCAAACCAGCAGTAAGGTAAGTTAGAACCCACCCCTGATTGTAACCAACAATAAGGACTATCATTAGTCTGGCTCTCCTACAAGAAAATAACCAGCCAAGGCAAATGGCTTCGATTTTTAATTTTTAGATTGGGCTAAGCTAAGGAAGTTTACGGACTGTCCTCACGGATGTCCATCGCTCAGGGATGCAGTCATTAAGTGAGTCATCACATAACCACACCTGATTTTTACAACCTTTTTTCCCCATGGTTGTTAAGAGAATCATATGGTTGGTAAGCGAATCCAGTTTCTCACATTGATTTTGCTTGTTGGAAGTTGGCTGGGAAGGTCACAAATGGTGATCACATGTCACACACACACACACACACACACACACACACACACACCCAGGATGCGGTAACCATCATAAATTCAAGGACTGGTTATAAGTCAAGCCTGGATTGTGATCCAATGGCTACAAGGATGTTGCAACAGTGTTAAGTGCGAGGACCAGTCGTAAGCCACTTTCTTCAGGGTTTCAGTAGATTCCTCAAAGAATAATTTTATTGGATGTGTAATATTGGCACAGGCTGGTGAAAACCGACCCTGACTATTCCCGCGGTTTTCACCTAATTAAAAGTAAAAGTTTTTCACTTTCCCAAAACAATCAGTCACATGGTCCAATCAGGAGACTGCCCAGTTGCTAGGTGACCTCAGTCTCCTCCTTCCGAGCACCTACAGGAATGACCTTGGTTCCCAAGAGAAAGTATTTTGTTTTGGCTAGAACACCCCAACTATCTCTATTCCTCCCCTTCCTGTCCCTTTACTCCAGTGTGTCAGTGCTGAAGTCTCAAAATGGCCTCAGTCAGGCCAGCTTCAGGGCTGATAGTTAAGTGCAAGAACCAAGTCGTAAGCCACTTTCTTCAGCACTGTGATAACTTCAACTGGTCACTAAATGAATGGTCGTAGGTCAAGGACTACTCTAATTGTGACCAGAAAGAAATTCCTGCATGGGCTGACAGAAGACACCGTCTCCCTGGTTGCAGAAGGGCAGGGCCTACTCAAGTATACAATCGAGAGAGTCCATACAATCATACAAAAATCAATCGAGAGAGTCCAGAAATATTTCACATGAAGAGTCCTCCATTCCTCTGTTCGCAATAAAATACCTTATCCCACGAGACTTGAAATATTGGGATTAGACAATTTACAACTACGTTGCCTCCGATCTGATCTAAATGTAGTTCATAAAATCATATATCAAAAAGTCCTTCCTGTCAATGACTACTTCTGCTTCAACAGCAACAATACACGAGCACGCAATAGATACAAACTTAATGTAAACTGCTCCAAACTCGACTGCAGAAAATACGACTTCAGCCAGAGAGTGATCAGTGCCTGGAATGCACTACCTAACTCTGTGGTTTCTTCCCCAAAGCCCCAAAACTTTAACCTTAGACTGTCTAGAGTCGACCTCACCCCATTCCTAAGAGGTCTGTAAGGGGCGTGCATAAGTGCACCATCGTGCCTACCGTCCCTGTCCTACTGTCCTATTGTCCTCTTTTATTGGTACGTTTTTAAAAACGTATGTTATGTTTATACAAACAACTACTATCCTGTACATGTTTGACAAAATAAATAAAATAAATTAAAATAAAATAAAATAAAATAAAATAAAAAATAGATAGATAGATAGATAGATAGATAGATGATAGATAGATAGATAGATAGATAGATAGATAGATAGATAGATAGATAGATAGATAGATAGATAGATAGATAGATAATGGTTCTCACCAAATGGTTTTTTTCCTCTGCTCTGCATTTGTTGGCTTCAACTCCCTCTGTTTGCTGACATTGATTCCCTCGTCCTCACCACCCCTGCACTAGTTTCCAGCCAGGAAATTATAAAACTTTACAGAATGTGGCTAGACAGAAACAGACATTGCTGGTACAGCTGCCAAAGGAGGTCAAAGCATGGCTTACGCAGGAGGGTTTTATCCCCCACCCTCCTAAAAGGAGCCCAAACAAGGGGACTGGAGGCTAAAACATAGGAAGAACGGTTGCAGGAATTGGGTCGGTCTAATTTAATGAAAAGAATGACTAGGAGGGGGAGGGAGGACATGATAGCAGAGTTCCAATATCTAAGGGGCTGCCCCAAAGAAGAGGAGGGGGTTGTCAACCTATTCTCCAAAAGCACTGAAGGCAGGACAAGAAACAATGGATCAAGGAGAGAACCGAGAAATAAGGAAAAAATTCCTGACAGGTTAAGGTGAAAAAAGTAAGGTTCTACATTTAGGCAAGAAAAACAAAATGCACAGGTACAGTATATGTGGTACCTTGCTCAACAGTAGTAACTGTGAGAGGGATCTAGGAGTCCTAGTGGACAACCATTTAAATATGAGCCAGCAGTGTGCAGCAGCTGCCAAAAAAGCCAACACAGTTCTAGGCTGCATAAACAGAGAGATAGAATCAAGATCACACAAAGTGTTAATACCACTTTATAATGCCTTGGTAAGGCCACACTTGGAATACTGCATTCAGTTTTGGTCGCCACGATGTAAAAAAGATGTGGAGACTCTAGAAAGAATGAAGAGAAAAGCAACAAAGATTATTAAGGGACTGGAGGCTAAAACATATGAATAAGTGTGAAAAACGGTTGTATGTCCCTTTTTTCAGTGCCATTCTAACTTAGAACAGTCACTAAACGAATGGTTGTAAGTTAAGGACTATCTGCACTTTCCTTACCTGTCCACCAGGTAAGGCAGTATTGAATCCACCTGCTTAGCAACTGACTGAATGATGCAAAGTGTTATGTATTGAATATATATAGTTGTGTTAAGCCCTGCTAAAGTGAAACTAACCTTTAGATGACCCTAACTGTTAACTCCAACTGTTTTGGAGGGAAACTTAGAACATTCATATTTGGGCGGGCTTTTTCAAGTATTATGATTGGTTAAGGCCCTGTGGGCCTAGAGTATAAATTACAGAGATTTGCCTGCTGTTCCTCAGTTCCAGTTTTGAGTCAATAAATGCTGTTGTAGCTATTGCTGGTCTGCTTCTTGTCTACTGAAGCCCACTACACAATATAAAGAGTTCTTGTTAGTCCACTGCACTGAAAAGCCAGACTGAGCTCTACAAAAGCATGGTTGGAAACTGTTAGAAATTCTGTTTATATAAAGCACCACACAGAGCAAAAACAAGAACAATCACCATGTGCTTTACTGCTCAACTATTAACAAAAGAGCTAGAGCAGTGGTGGCCAACCTTAAGTATACCATGCACCAATTTTTTCACAGACGAGTTCAGATGCGCCATACAACTCAAGCACGTTTTTTACCTTCTTACTTTCACGTTTGAGGTTGTAAAATAGGGATAGGGGTAGGATCTGCTTTGCTTAAGGGAGGAAAAGGAATAACTCAATCACGCAATTCAATTAATTAATTTACGCCATTTCAAAATTTGACAAACGTAATATATATTTAATCTTCAATCTGTCTTTCAATCACTCTCAATACAAAAACCACGCTAGTACACTCAATAAAACACTGCTTCAAACTCCACGCCACGATGGCTCACTCAGAACTGACTGACCATATCGAACGCTCGCCGCTCATTCGCACGTGACTTCAAACACATGATGTGTTTGTGATCGTTTGAGCAGGAACGCGCAATGGCAACACCGATAAAAATATTCGTACGTTTGTAAACCCGCCTAAAGTAACATCTCACAAGTTCCATTCTAAGTTTCAGACACTGAGAAGTTGAACATTACCGAAGGCTGTACGAATTGAACTGAGATCACTTTGGTGTTGGAAATATTAAGATCGATTCAGCTATGACATCTATTTTTAAAAAATAAGTAGGCACAAGGATGCAATGCGCCACTTGTAATCATCCAATGCGCCACGTTTGGCCACCCCTGAGCTAGAGCATAGTATAGCATAGATCCAAACTTGTAAGTACTGCCATCTACTGGCTGAATACTACTGTAGTTGTTGCATAGCAATGCATTCTAGCAATGAATTCCAACTAATTCCAACTAATCAAGGAGAGAAGCAGTCTAGAACTAAAGAGAAATTTCTTGACAGCAGGAACAATTGATCAGTGGAACAACTTGCCTACAGAAGTTGTGGGTGCTCCATCACTGGGGGATTTTAAGAAGAGATTGGATAACCATTTGTCTGAAACAGTATTGGGTTTCCTGCCTGGCTACGGGGTTGGGCTAGAAGACCTCCAAAGTCTCATCCGGCTCTGTTATTTTGTTATCTCTCTGTGGTTTTGTTGACATCTGTGGTCAGCAGATAGCAGCAGGAAAGTAGTCTTATTGGCTTCTGTTTTTTAAATCTAGAATTGAGTTGACATTTGGGGCCAGGTTGGGGAATCACCTTGACAAAACGAAACAAACATCTAGCAAAATCTCCAGAAACTAGTGACACACCGGATATCAACAATGAAGGGAGTGGAGTGTCAAGTGTGGTAGACAAATTGCATTTTGCAACCATCCATGGCAAGGAGGGAGGGACAATTTAGATGCAAACCGGAAAAGTCCATGGGCGGGATTAAGCTACCGATGGTTGTCCAACTGGATAGCTCTTGACTACCTCTGTTATCACAGGAAACATAGCTGCCCATGCTTGTCATCTTCCCCAGTGTATCTAGTGGGCCATGGAGGGACTGAGAACTGGGGAGAGACTTCCTGTCCTCTTCTAGTGGATTTTCCTTCAAACCAGGAAGCCGAATTTGCGACGAGAATTACAGATCTATTCTCACAGGTGGGGCAAACTTGGTTACTTATGCAACATTCAAAGGCTGGGTGTGAATGTTTGGTTTTTCATTGCTCAGTCCTCTCTCCAGCCCTTAGCAGTTAAGGTGCCTTCCATTAATTTGCCAGGGAAGGCATTAGGCACAACCTCTCCCTGTTTGTTTGTTTGTTTTAATATTGTACTGTAGCTGCAGCTCTCAATGGCGTATCCCTTGCAATAACAGTTGTTGGAAAGGTGCTACCAGACTCCTGTAGAAAGTTAGCACCCACCTCTCTCCTAGAAGAATGAAATATTTGGAGAAATATTAAAGAAAGGCAGATTATATTTCCCTGGATGAGAAATGGAGAAACGTGCTCTTGGAAAGCAGCCCCCACCTTTCTTAATAGCCCTCACCAGGTGTCAGCACTTAAGAGATAAAGAGATCACTGAGATCTAGGTAGCTCTATTCATAGGCAAAAATTCCCTGCAGCAAGGTCTGAACAAAGGTAGGATTAACCCACTACTATCTAGCAGCAGAGCTCACCACATGGCACAATCTCCTAAGGACATTGCATCGCCCTCCAAACTTCAACCAAACTTAGCTCAACCTACCGAGCCAGCTATGACCCCTACAACAGCCAATAGAATACATGTTCTTGCACAGGAACAGGAAGCTCAAGTTCAAAGCCCAAGAGAAGATATAAAAGCCACCCACTCTCAACTCCATGTGGTCAGCTGCCCAGAATCACACGTGCTTGGTGGTTCTGCTTCATCAATAGATGGACCCTCTTTCCAATCAGCCTCCAGCCTCCATTTTGTCTCCAGTGTCTTCCTCCCGGCTTGGAACTGAACCAGATGGGTATTTCTTCCACTGATTAATTGAAAGGGTAATTTTCATTTGCACGACTTGATTTATCAGATTTGTATTGTGCTATTCAGTGAGGGACTCAACGCAGAGCGCACGGATTTTCCTCCTCTGGTTTTTTTTTTTAATCCCACGCAATCCCAAACCTGCGAGATAGACCAAGCTGAGAATGTGGCCGATGTCACTTGGGAATGGCGATTGCTTGGATAACAGGTCTCATTTCCCTAGCAAACACATTATCATGATGCCTCCTGAAAGAATGTTCAAGCTAAGAAGAAAAGTCATGTAGTTTTCATCAGAATGTGGCTACTGGGTGTTGATAATTGTGGGCCTCTCTTTTACAAAGCAATTGTTGCCTTGTAATCTGAATCTAAGGGGACGCGGTGGCTCAGTGGCTAAGACGCTGAGCTTGTTGATCAGAAAGGTCGGTAGTTGGGTGGTTCGAATCCCTAGCGCCGCATAACGGTGTGAGCTCCCGTTACTTGTCCCAGCTTCTGCCAACCTAGCAGTTCGAAAGCACGTAAAAAATGCAAGTAGAAAAATAGGGACAACTTTTGGAATGCAACAGCATTCCGTGCGCCTTTTGTGTTTAGTCATGCCGGCCACATGACCACTGAGACGCTTTCGGACAGTGCTGGCTCTTCGGCTTTGAAACGGACATGAGCACCGCCCCCTAGAGTCGGGAACGACTAGCACATATGTGCGAGGGGAACCTTTACCTTTACCTTTAATCTGAGTCTAGAGGTGGACCAATTGCTACCAGTCTAAGTTTGGTATTCATCTAGAAAAAACAAAAAACAAAAGCCAATGTATGGTTCAAACAGTTCAAATCTATGTCCTGCTTTGGAGAGGGTTGAAGTCAGGGGTGGGTTGTGGATCGTTTTGCTTCAGGTTTGCTCAGGGTCGCACTGGGCATGCGTCTGTGCTTTGCACGTGCGTCCCCGCAGCAATCAAAAAATAGCTTCTGAGCATGCACAGAAGCAAAATCCAAGATGGTGGCACCCACAGACCTGCACCAACAGGACCGGCCATCACTGGTATAGGGTTTCCTGCTTGAGCATGGGATTGGACTAAAAGATCTCTAAAGTCCCTTCCAACTCTGTTATTCTCTACCCTATTTATTAGTCTGTGGGAATGCAGCTCATAAATTACCATTAGCATCATTTCATCGTAATTATTAAACAAGCCTTTTAAAAAAAACAAAAAACAAATGGCTAACTCCTAATGGTTAATGCGACCTCTTATTTTCCAACATAGCAATTTAAGATTTCACAACTCGATATATTTTAAAAGTTTAAGAACGAGAAAAACAAAATGCACAGGGCTATTATATTAATCATGGAACTGGGCTCTTGAATTATTGGCAGATCTCTTGAAATATGAACTGTTGTAAAATATGCATGAACGGCAGACCAACTGCCTGGTGGTATGTTTTATTTTATTTTTTTCCTTAGCCAGCTGCAACTGTTAGCTTGTTAATTAATTGAGTGAAGAGTGTTCTGTGAACACAGTCGATGGGTTCAAAAACCTCCCAGCTGCCAATCCAGTTTATTTCTCCCTCCAGTTAATACCGTCTGCATTCACACCATATACTTAAACCAGCTCATATGAAGCCCTCCCAAATGTATTTTTACAACATGCTGAGTTTGGTTAATGCTAAGCTTGGTTAACTTCTTTGTGGCCTATCCGACTGGACAAACCCAATTCCTCTGAATCATTTATAGTCCAAAGTATTGTGTGAACTCAGCAGGTGGGTTCATTCAGTAACCGGACGACACCTGTTATGTAAGCACTGTCTGAATTTTGATCACGTGACCATAGAGATGCTGCAACAGTCATGTGCGTGAAAAACAGTCGCAACTCACTTTTTTCAATGCCGTTGTAACTTTGAATGGTACCAAAAAGATGTTGAGACTCTGGAAAGAGGGCAGAGAAGAGCAACAAAGATGATTAGGGGACTTGAGGCTAAAACATATAAAGAACGGTTGTAGGAACTGGATGTGTTTAATTTAATGAAAAGAAGGATTAGGGGTGACAGGATAGGAGTATTCCAGTATTTGAGGGGTTGCCACAAAGAAGAGGGAGTCAAGTTATTCTCCAAAGCACCTGAGGGTAGGACAAGAAGCAATGGGTGGAAACTAATCAAGGAGAGAAGCAACTTAGAACTAAGGAGAAATTTCCTGACAGTTAGAACAATTAATCATTGGGACAACTTGCCTACAGAAGTTGTGAATGCTCCAACACTGGAAGTTTTTAAGAAGATGTTGGATAACCATTTGTCTGAAGTGGTGTAGGGTTTCCTGCCTAAGCAGGGGGTTGGACTAGAAGACCTCCAAGGTCCCTTCCAACTCTGTTATTCTATTCTATTCTATTCTATTCTATTCTATTCTATTCTATTCTATTCTATTCTATTCTATTCTAAACAAAGTGTTGCAAGTCAAAGGCCCCCTGTACAAGTTTCTCTATTATTAATGAAAAGATCAATCACCCATTTAGGGTCATTAGAAGGTTATTATAAAGAAAACCACATAACACCCAGAGTAATGTAGCTCTAAATAGAAAATAGTTCAGTTGCTGGAGATCTTTAAACTCCATTGTATTATTCTGGGGAAAAAAACTTTGCTAAAGAATGATGACACCATTGCATCACTGAGTGTCAGGCCCCACACCTTGGTGATTCTTCCATGCTACGTCCTTAATTATTTTCACACTTATAAACAAAATAATAGATAGGTAATAATGATCTTGATAGAATCAAGTACTAGTGCCGCTTTACAAAGCCTTAGTAAGACCACACTAATCAGTGGTGGGTTCCTACCAGTGCGGTCCACTCTATAGCACCGGTAGCGGCCTGCTGGTGATGTCACAGTACCGGTGCGGTCGATTGCCGGTGCCTGGGTGCCGTCATTAAAAAAAAATTTTTTTAGTTTTTTTAAAAAAATTCTTCTGCGCATGCCCAGAAACCTGACAGTTAAGTCTTTCCCCGTCCCTTTGCTTGAAAATAATAAGAAGCTCACATTTGACACTTTTCCTTCGCTTTTGCCTAAAGCTTCCTAAAGTGGGCGTTTTCCAAAAGCTTTTATACTGTTAATTTTATACAGTTTTATACTGTTATTCTTTAGATGAAAACATTGAGGACTGTTAAAAGATACTGTTCTTTTAACAGTCCTCAATATTTTTGTCTAAGGAATCCATGACTGAAACCAAAAATGCTGTATGAGACTTGCTTGTCTTTTAACTATAGCATTTTCTGCATATAAAGGTTGCTGTGTTGCCATGGTATAACACCCACTTTGTATGCAAAGCTTTTCATGTAAGGTATAAAATAGCAAAAATAGTAGTAACATCTCTCTGAAATAACTAATATATGACCGGCAAGCCACGCCCACCCGGTCACATGGCTGGCAAGCCACACCCACCCGGTCACATGGCTGGCAAGCCACACCCACAAAATAAGCCATGCCCACAGAGTGGTAGTAAAAAAATTAGGAACCCGCCTTGCCACACTTGGAATACTGCATCAAGTTCTGGTTACCACAATGCCAAAAAAAAGATGTTGAGACTCTGGAAAGGGTGCAGTGAAGAGCAACTAAGATGATTAGGGGGCTGGAGGCTAAAATAGATGAAGAACGGTTACAGAATTTGGGTATGTGTGGTCTAATAAAAAGAAGGACTAGGAGTGGCATGATAGCACTGTTCCAATATTTGGGGGGCTTCTACAAGGATGAGGAGGGGTCAAACTATTTTCCAAAGCACCGAAAGGCAAGACATGAAACAATGGTTGGAAACAATTAACCAGTGGAACGGCTTGCCTTCAGAAGTTGTGGGTGCTCCATCACTGGAGGCTTTCAAAAAGAGACTGGACAACCATTTGTTTGAAATGATATAGGATCTCTTGCTCGAGCAGGGGGTTGGACTAGAAGACCTCCGAGGTCCCTTCCAACTCTATTCTTCTAAGTTCTGTGTTATAAAATCTTGCCAGACTGAGGACTTTAGCATCTGTGTTTGCAATGTACTCTGGGAACTGTAAGGGAGGGGCTGTCTTCACCCTCTTTCTCTGACACCTAACATCCAGATTGAGCTGCCGCTTACTCCGCTGGAATGCAGCCCCTCCCTCCTAGGAAACCTCTTCCTTATCAAATTCCGTCTCATCTAGTAGTGATATCATTATGCAAACAATGCAGAGATAGTCCCCGTTCAGTGATTACTCACTCAGCGTCTGCTGTTCCGAGTTATGATGGCACTGAATGAAGATACTTGAGATGAGTCCTCACAGTTATGCGTAGTACAGTGTCCCCATAGTCACATGATTGTGATTCAGGTACTTAACAACTAGCTCAGAGTTACAACACTTATTTATTTATTTATTTATTCATTCATTCATTCATTCATTCATTCATTCATTCATTCATTCATTCATTTATTTATTTATTTATTTATTTATTTATTTATTTATTTATTTATTTATTTATTTGATCTATGGTAAACAAGGGCTGAAGTAACAGAAGAGTTTGAGAAAAGCCCAGAGACTGACTTCTCTGACTGAATTCATGAAATCCATGGCTTAGAATGAAAATTCTGGAATTATCTTCCCCCTTTCCACTGCTAAATCAGACTTTACAAGGGCAATTCAGGAAAGAAAGAAAGAAAAAAGGACTGTGTAGATATATTTTATTTATTTATTTGGTGTATGACATTTCAAACATGGACTGATAATATATATTAGCAGAGGTGGTAATCAGCAGGTTCTGACCAGTTCTGGAGAACTGATAGCGGAAATTTTGAGTAGTTCAGAGAACCGGTAAATACCACCTCTGACTGGCCCCACCCCACCTCCATCTATTCTCTGCCTCCCGAGTCCCGATCGGGAGGAAATGGGGATTTTGCAATAACCTTCCCCTGGAGTGGGGAGGGAATGGAGATTTTACAGTATCCTGCCATGCCCACCAAGCCATGCCCACCAAGCCACGCCCACAGAACCGGTAGTTAAAAAATTAAATCCCACCACTGTATATTGGTATTTCACCTAGATTAGTAAAACACAATAAAATATAAACGTTAAAAAGATTTACGTTCAAATACCGTTGTCTAGGCCATCTAGGCCATTGGAGCTGTGTAGAGATTGTAGGTTAATTCGAACAAAATTGCATCCCATTGTCTCACATTAGAGCAGTGTTTCTCACCTCTGGCAACTTTAAGACGGGTGGACTTCAACTCCCAGAATTCCCCAGCCAGTGTTGCTCCCAGAATTCCCCAGCCAGCATTGCTGGTTGGGGAATTCTGGGTGTTGAAATCCACCCGTCTTAAAATTGCCAAGGTTAGAGAAGGCATCTCTATCTTATTCAGGGCAAAATGCCTGTAGAATAGAATAGAATAGAATTTTTTATTGGCCAAGTGTGATTGGACACACAAGGAATTTGTCTTTGGTGCATATGCTCTCAGTGTACATAAAAGAAAAGATACATTTGTCAAGAATGGTTGTCATAGGGTTCAAGTAAGTAATCAGGAAACAATCAATATGAAAATAAATCGTAAGGATACAAGCAACAAGTTACAGTCATACAGTCATAAGTGGGAGGAGTTGGGTGATAGGAACGATGAGAAAAACTAATAGTAATAGTAATGCAGCCTAGTGAATAGTTTGACAGTGGTGAGGGAATTATTTGTTTAGCAGAGTGATGGCGTTCGGGAAAAAACTGTTCTTGTGTCTAGTTGTCTTGGTGTGCAGTGCTCTATAGCGACATTTTGAGGGTAGGAGTTGAAACAATTTATGTCCAGGATGCGAGAGGTCAGTAAATATTTTCACGGACCTCTTTTTGACTCTTGCAGTATACAGGTCCTCAATGGAAGGCAGGTTGGCAGTAATTGTTTTTTCTGCAGTTCTGATTATCCTCTGAAGTCTGTGTCTGTCTTGTTGGGTTGCAGAACCAAACCAGACAGTTATAGAGGTGCAGATGACAGACTCAATGATTCCTCTGTAGAACTGTATCAGCAGCTCCTTGGGAAGTTTGAGTTTCCTGAGTTGGCGCAGAAAGAACATTCTTTGTTGTGCTTTTTTGATGACGTTTTTGATGTTAGATGACCATTTTAGGTCTTGAGATATGATGGAACCTAGAAATTTGAAGGTCTCTACTGTTGATACTGTATTGTCTAGTATTGTAAGAGGTGGTAGGATGGAAGGGTTTCTCCTAAAGTCTACCACCATTTCTACGGTTTTGAATGTGTTCAGTTCCAGATTGTTCCGGTCGCACCATGAGGCTAGTTGTTCAACCTCCCGTCTGTATGCGGTTTCATCGTTGTCTCGAATGAGACCAATCACTGCTGTATCATCTGCAAACTTCAGTAGTTTAACAGATGGATTGTTTGAGATGCAGTCATTGGTATATAGAGAGAAGAGAAGTGGTGAGAGTACACAGCCTTGGGGGGGCCCTGTGCTAATTGTACAGGTATCTTGTATTATTACAAAAAGTGAAATCAAATATCGGCTCTGTTCATGCAACATCCTTAATTGGATCAGATAAAGAGCAATGTTTTTACTTTGGTTTGCAAAGGGCAGCGTTCTTTCGCGGGGGTATCAAAAATATTCCGCAATTGCCTTCACACCCACACACCTCTCGCTGCATTCTTCGGAGGTCCCCCTCCTCTCTTTCTCCCTTCCTGCTTGGATGAAATCTTCTCAAGCCAACAAAGTTGTTATCGCCCCGATTGAGCTGAATTTGCAAATTTGACAGACCCCCGCAACCCCCCATCCCCACTCGCTCCTTTTAAAAAACCTTTTTGCTTTGCTTTGCTTTGGAGAAGCCAACTCCTGCCAAAACTATGTCACAACCAGGGACCTCGGGAGGTGGTGTTGGGGGAGGAAAAACACACAAAGGAAACGGGTTGGCGTTTGATCTGGGTTTATTGACATATTGCAAAACCCAACGCAGTTGGCTCAAAGAAATATATCTAAGTGTATCCTGAAAGGCAGGGCAACTTTATACCTTCGCAGATCTGAGCTACTTGTTCGAGGGAGGAGGGGGGGGAGAAGGAGTGAAGGATGCCAAAAGAAGGGTGTCTCAAACCACATTTAAAACAAGGCAAAGAAAACAAGGAAAATGCCTCATTAAATAAAAGTTTTGAAATAGGTGTTCTTTGAATCCTGATTCATTTGGGGTGTGGACCTAAGGGCCAGAAATATGAAACTCGAAAGCTTTCCATAACATCCTCATGGCAAAAGTAAAAAGATGAAGGAGAGTGCTGTAGCCTGTTTGGGAAGGAGGGGTATTTTTCTAGTACCTTCTTATTCCTCCAGCCATAAGCTTTTTGGGGGAGGGCTCCCTAAAATCTCCAGTGATCTGCTGGATAATTTCCATTAAAAATGGAAAGACTGGTTCTGTTTGCCTGCAACAATCTCTTTGTTGACTTGCTTCCTCCTTTAGACTTTGCAATGGGGAAGAAGTGTCTGAAACTGTGGGTGTAAATTTTGGAGGGAGGGGGAAAGAGGACAAAGGCCCCAAGCATTCTCAGAGGGTGCCCCTCCCTTTCAGGTGAGTCCTTGTTCTGAGCTCTGACTTTATCTGGATTGAATTCATCAGATTCCAGCAAGCACCACTTGGACAAAGTAGATTCAATGGGGACCAAATAAGGACATAGAGCCTTTCCCCTAGTGTTGCTTAATTTTCTATGGGGTTGTTGTTAGTTGCAAAGTTGTGTCCGACCCATTGCGACCCCATGGACAACGTTCCTCCAGGCCTTCCTCTCCTCTACCATCCCCCAGAGCTCACGCCAACTGCTTCAGTGACTCTATCCAGCCACCTCATTCTCTGCCGTCCCCTTCTTCTTTTGCCCTCAATCTTTCCCAGCATTAGGCTCTTCTCCAGTGAGTCCTTCCTTCTCATTATGTGGCCAAAGTATTTGGTTTCTATGGGGAGAACTGCCCAATTATATACCTGTCTTAAATAGGACATTCTTTAGAACAGGGGTCCCCAACCTTTCGGACCTCAGGGACCACTAAATTCATAATTTTAAATCCCGCGGACCACTAATATGATCTGCCTAATGACTGGCTGAGTGGGCGTGGCTAGGTGGTCATGTGACTGGGTGGGTGTGGCCAACTCGATGTCACTCACATCAAGGGGCGCCTCGCCAGCCTCTACTCACCCCTCCCCTCCCAGCCACTCCTCGCCTGCCTGCCCGGGCACCTTAGGGCCCCAACAGGAAGCAGTGGTTCGAGCTAAGTAGCCACCATGAGAAAGATTTGGCAAAACAGCTGGCTCAGTTCAAATTGGATCTGACCAAGAAGGAGGCTCAGCAGAAGCACCTCACTGAGGACTACGAGCATAGGCTTTCCAAGCAGAGGGAAGACCTGCGGGAATGCAAGGCCAGGTACTGGCTCCAGGAGACTCAGTGGACTGAGATGGTCAGCCAGTTCCAGGCCATGATGCTGTCCCACTGGAACAAGGCCCTCTGGCTCTTCACCACCAGTGGCGCTTCCCTCCAGCCTTCGCCCAAAGCCCCACACCAGGAGCCTGAAGCAGACCCCAAGTCGGAATTTGCTCTCCAACCCGCACAAAAAGACCCCGAAGGGGGAGACTCTCTGGAGCAACAGAAGCGTTCATTGCATGTATAGTATCTGGCCCAGGGGCTGTAGTTTGAAGACCCCCAATTTAGTGCAATATAAAAAATGCAAATAATTTTTCTGCGGACCACCAAAATTTTCTTGCGGACTCTTGCCTCACAGTCAGGAGGTTGTGAGTTCGATCCTACGTAGGGGCAGATGTAGAGTCTCCTGCTTGGGCAGGGGGTTGGACTAGATGACCTGCAAGGTCCCTTCCAACTCTGTTAATCTGTAAATCAAGAATGTGAGAACCTCATCGCTGGAATATAATGCTGATTTCCTTAGCTCACAATCAGCACATTGCCCAAGGTTAATATCCAAATACAGATGACCTGTGTCAGAATCTGGCTTCGTGTGAGGAGGGAAATGCACCCTGCTAATATCTCTGGGCTTCTCAGCGGTTTTTGATACCAACAGCCTAGGTTTTCTTCTGCACTACCTAGTAGAATAGCACAGTTGGAAGGGACCTTGGAGGTCATTTCGTCCAACCCCCCTGCTCAATCAGGAAACCCTACATCATTTCTATACCTGGCAGGATCAGGTCTTGGGACACCATTTGACAATCAATCTGGTCTTTCCTTGCAGTCTGTATCCAGAAGGTGGTGCTGGGGGACTATTCTACAAAGGTGATTGATCTGGGGCTCTGTTTTGTGTCCACGGTGTTCTTTGTGATGACAAAGGGCACAATAAAGGAGAATATTTGTAGCAATCAGGGTTGAAATCCAGAGTCCTTGGTGCTCTCTGAGTTTGGTTGCTTTCTTGCAGATGTTTCATTGTTCATCAAACTGTCACTGAGGTGGTTGCCTAGTTTGGGCAATGAAACATCTGCAAGAACACAACCAAGCTCAGAGAGCATTGGCCAAATCTAGCATGGCTTATACATGCTGGACATCTCCCTAAACTTTGTAAAGGACTCAAATCAATAAAGTAGAATATTTGTAGCTCAGGGTTGAAATGGGAGGGTCCTTGGTACTCTCTGAACTTAGTTGTTTTCTTGCAGATGTTTCATTGTTCATCAAACTAGAGCTGATGATGCTACCTAGTTTGCATAATGAAATGTCTACAAGAAAACAATCAAGCTCAGAGAGTACCAAGGACCCCGAAGGGGCACAATGCTGGGCCCACAATGTTCAACTTGGACATGAAACCATTGAGAAATGCCATCCAGAGTTTTTGCGGAGACATCCTAACAGTGGTGAGTTGCTGCCGATTTGGACCGGTTCACCGAATTTGCCCCCGCTCGCTGAACCGGCAGCGCTGGCCAGCTGTCCACGCCCCCGAACCGGTCCTCCGGTCGCCACTTCTTGAAAGCGGCTGACAAAAACGACGTGATGTTGGCAAAACGCACACTTCCGTCACGATGCAAACTGGTAGGGATTAACAGATTAACAGAGTTGGAAGGGACCTTGTAGGTCATCTAGTCCAACCCCCTGCTCAAGCAGGAGACCCTACACCATTTCTGACAAATGGCAGTCCAATCTCTTGTTATTATAGGGATAGGGAAGGTTAGTGGAACCCACCCCTGCATCCCAAGTGTGCTTAATTGCTATTTACCAATCCAATTTCAAGCAAGCATTTAGTCCTCTTCAAAATAAGTTTAAGTCTGAAAAACCCACTGGAGAAAACAAGAAAACTGTTGCAATTCAGTCCAGATAAGAAAGGAACTAGCTCGGTTTTTCTGAACCTCGGAAGGTTGAAGATGGGTGGACTTCAATTCCCAGAATTCCCCAGCTAAGGTTTGGGTCCTAACTGGGGTTCAGAGTTGAAGTTCAACCATCTTCAACCTGCCCAGGTTGAGAAACCCTGAGCAAGATGGATGGAGCTAAGCTTTCCTTCAAAACACCAGTCTGCAATTTGGGAGTTTCCTTGGATCATCATTTGTCACTGCACTGGCAGGTGGGGGCTGTGACAAGGATCATCACAATTAGTACATCAATTCTGGCGCCTCCTGAGCTGGTCAGATCTTATCAAGATTATTTATATCTTGATTACACCCCATGTTGATGCCAATTGTGGGTTTTTCCTTGGGAAATCTGTGGCAATTGTAGATTGGGCAAAATTTTAAGCTGACCCCAGAGAACATAAGATGCCTGCACTGAAACAATATGCTTGGTTGCTACCTAATTATGGGGTACTCTTTTAAATACTTTAAATATATTGTCATTTAAAGCTCTAAATAGTTTGGGGGTCTGACTAACACTGCTATTATGAACTTGTCTAGTATAAGTAGTCCTTATAGTAGACTTACAATCATTCGCTTAGTGACCATTCGAAGTTAACAATGGCACTGGAAAAAAGTGACATGTGACCGTTTTTCACAACCTTTGCAATATCTTCATAGTCGTATGATCAGAATTCTGATGCCTGGCAACTGACTCAGATTTATCCTGGGTATCTTTTGCAACCTTCTGACAAGCAAAGTCAGTGGGGAAGCCAAATTCACTTAACAACCAAAACCCAAAAACTTTAACCTTAGACTGTCTACAGTTGACCTCACCCCATTCCTAAGAGGTCTGTAAGGGGTGTTCATAACCGCACAATCGTGCCTACCATCCCTGTCCTACTGTCCTATTGCCTAATTTACCTGTACCTACTTTGCTAATGTTTATGTTTATACCAATACCTACTATCTGTATGTACATGTTTGACAAACAAACAAACAAATAAATAAACCATGTAACTAACTTAACAGCTGCAGTGATGCAGTGATAAAAGCAGTGGCAAGAACGATCATAAAATGGAACGAAACTCAATTGTCTTGCTTAGCAACAGAAACTTCGTGTTTTTGTTACCCGTACGGTAGTTTGGATCAACAAGAAAAGACTCTTTTAATAATAACATAATAACAGAATTGGAAAGGATCTTGGAGTTCTTCTAGTCCAACCCTCTGTTCAAGAGGAGGCCCTATAATATTTTAGACAAATGGTTGTCCAATCTCTTCTTAAAAACCTCCAGTGTTGGAACACCCACAACTTCTGGAGGCAAGTCGTTCCACTGATTGTTCCCACCATCGGAAAATTTCTCCTTAGTTCTAAGTAGCTTCTCTTCTTGATTAGTTTCCATCCATTGTTTCTTGTCCTGCCCTCAGGTGGTTTGGAGAATGGTTTGGAGAATAGCTTGACTCCCTCTTCTTTGTGGCAACCCCTGAGATATTGGAACACTGCTAGTCCTTCTTTTCATTAAACTAATACCAAATTTCAGCAATCGTTCTTGATACGTTTTAACCTCCAGTCCCCTAATCACCTTTGTTGCTCTTCTCTGCACTCTTTCTAGAGCCTCAACATCTTTTTTATATTGTGGCAACCAAAACTGGATGCAGTATTCAAAACACCAAAGTATTCAGCCGGTTCGGACCGGTTCAGGTGAACTGGTAGTAGCAACCTGTGGGTGGTGGGTTGGCCTGCCCCCGCCCCAGTGCTATGCAGTCCTATTTCAAGCCGCGCGCATGCATGCAAGCCACACACGCTCACATTTGCGAACCAGTAGGGAAAGTAAGTTAATACCACCCGAGATTCCAAGTGTGGTCTTTCCAAGGCATTATAAAGCGGTACTAACACTTCCAGTGATCTTGATTCTTTCCCTCTGTTAATGCAGCCTAGCATTGCATTGGCTTTTTTGGCTGCTTCAGCGGACTGGTGGCTCACATTTAAGTGATTGTCCACTAGGATTGAGAGAGTTCCTTCTCTCAGTTTCTACTATTGAGCCAGATACCACCTATACTATGCCCAGAAATCTCACTATGTCATGGGCCAGCCTGTTCTACCGGCTGACAGCTCATATGCTAAAAAAAAATCTCTTCCTGGTGTCTTAGTTGAGTCTCCTTCCTTGTAACTCTAATCCACTGGTTCTGGTCCTACCCTCTGAGGCAATAGAGAGTAAGTCCACTCCCTCTTCTACGTGACAACTCTTCAGATATTTGAAGGCAGCTGTCTTTGCTAAGCATACCAAGATCTTTTAGGCATCTTTCATGGGGCTGGTTTGTCAGACTTCTAGCCATGTTGCTAGTCCTCATCTGAACGTTCTCCAATGTTCTCCCCTCTTCTTTTTAGACCAAGGTGCCCCAAACTTTTCCAAGTGAGGGCAGAATAGATTTAGATTTTAGATTTATTATTAGAGTTGGAAGGGACCTTGTAGGTCATCTAGTCCAACCCCCTGCTCAAGCAGGAGTTCCTATACCATTTGAGACAGATGGCAGTCTAGTCTCCCCTTGAAGGTCGCAAGTGTTGGGGCTCTCACGACCTCCGCTGGCAAGCTGTTCCACTGGTTGATCGCTCTCACCGTCAGAAAGTTTCTCCTCACTTCCAGGTTGAATCTCTCCTTGGTCAGCTTCCATCCGTTATTCCTTGTTTGGCTTTCTGGTGCCATAGAGAACAGCCTGACCCCCTCCCCTCTGTGGCATCCCCTCAAGTATTGGAACACTGCTATCATGTCACCCCTGGTCCTTCTCTTTGCTAGACTGACCAGAGTGGAATACAGGTAGTCCTCAATTTACAACCAGAATCCAGCCTCAAACTTACATTGGTAAGCAAGACAGTTTGTGAAGTGAGTTGTGCTTCAGTTTACAACTTTTTGCCACAGTTGTTGAGTGAATCACTGCAGATGCTAAGTGAATCATTTAGCTATTAAGCAAATCTGGCGTTCCCCCATTGACTTTGTTTGCCAGAAGCCAGCTGGGAAGGTTATAAATGGTGATCACATGACCCTGGGGCAGTGCAACGCTCATAAATACATGCCAGCTGCCAAGCGTCTGAATTTTGATCATGTGACCACAGGGATGCTGCAATGGTCATAAGGGTAAAAAACGATCATAAGTCACTTTCTTCAGTGCTGTTGTAACTTCACATGGTCAATAAATAAATGCTTGTAAATTGAGGACTACCTGTAGTAACAGAATAACAGATTTGGAAGGGACAATGGAGGTCTTCTAGTCCAAACCCCTACTTAGGCAGGAAACCCTATACCATTTCAGACAAATGGTTGTCCAATGTCTTCTTAAAAACTTCCAGTGTTGGAGCACCCACAACTTCTGGAGGCAAGTTGTTCCACTGATTAATTGTTCTAAGTTCTAGGTTGCTAGGTTGCTTCTCACCTTGATTAGTTTCCACCCATTGCTTCTTGTTCTACCCTCAGGTGCTTTGGAGAATAGTTTGACTCCCTCTTCTTTGTGGCAGCCCCTGAAATATTGGAACACTGCTATCATGTCTCCCCTGGTCCTTCTTTTCATTAAACTAGACATACCCAGTTCCTGCAACCGTTCTTCATATGTTTTAGCCTCCAGTCCCCTAATCATTTTTGTTGCTCTTCTCTGCACTCTTTCTAGAGTCTCAACATCTTTTTTATATCGTGGCAACCAAACCTGGATGCAGTATTCCAAGTGTGGCCTTACCAAGGCATTATAAGGTGGTATTAACACTTCACATGGACTTGATTCTATCTCTCTGTTAATGCCTAGCGCTGCAATTTCCCATGATCTGGAAAGATGGGAGGAAGAGAAGAATTACATCAAGCTTTGCAACTCAAGTGACATTGATTCCATAATTTGTGTCATTTGCATCATGGGGGTTATTGTAGCTTCAAACAAGACCTGAAGGTGTGGGAAACAACGATTGAGCCAGCACTTCCTCACAAGCTGTATTTGATCTTGTCTTGTCTTGGCATTTAGATAATTAGCCACTCTGCAAAGATACCTTTTTTTTCTGGTCAGAACTGAAGCTCTTTAATGATTTTACTTCCTATTAATTTTCATCTGTGTCTCTTGACAAAAAAAGTCAGTTTTGATTTTGTCTTGCATATTCCCCAAGGTAGGCAGGCAGGATACAAATCAGATCAATCTGTGGTAAATTAATAAATATAGGGATTGCCATTTTTCAGCTTCAATCAAGACTTTTCTGCTACCGCTGTTGGCTTGTTCACATAGCTGAATTGTTTGCATCCCGCTTCATAGTTTTGCAAGCTGCCTTGAATAATTGGGAGTCCTGGAAGGAAACTGGCAAAAAGATATTAATTGAATTAAGATGCCAAGCCCATGCAAGACACCACAGCTGAGAGGAATGTCACGTAGTGAATATTGTCAGTTGTATGTCTATGCAGGGTGATGCACCCCTATCTAATATTATGGTACATTCCAACATAAGCAGAACACGTGATATGATGTTCTTTGCGCATGTGTGCATTCCTAAACCACCATTAATTCTCTTCTTACTTGGCTCTTGACCTGAACGGTCGTGTTACTCTGCAAAATGTAGTTTATTCAGGATTTATTGTTTTTGTACTGAAATAAATATTTTCTATTAGACTTTTAATCTCGGCTTTATTTCTAACTGTCTGAATTCCAAGAAAAGATCTAAATCGCCTCTATGAGATTTTATTCTCATTCCGACAAGGAAGGACTTGGGGACCTATACAAACTAAACTTTGAGAGGCGAGGCAGAAATTCCACAGGTGAAGTATTTGCTCTCATTCCTTAGAAGTGAGTTATTTAAGTTACCCAGCAAACAACTTAGAGTCAACAGAGCCTTTATGCATTCTTTAGAATTGATTATTTCACTTGAGATCTGTTCTCATCGCTGAAGAGCAGTCATTCTCAGAGAGAGTAGCAATCATTTTAAGCTGTTTCTTTGGAGCTGTTTGCTTGGTTTTTTTAAAGCTTTGTTGTCCTGCTTAACCTGGTTCCTCAATTAACCCATTTTCAGTGTTTGCACCATTTATTGAACCGAATGAGCTGAATTTGCTCACTACACAAATCGGCAAGTTAAAGCTGAACAAGTACAGACAATCCTCAACTTATGACCACAGTGGAGCTTGACATTTCTGTTGCTAAGCGAGGCAGTTGTTAAGCGAGTGTTCAGATGAGGCCAGTTGTTAAGTGGCCTCATTTATATGACCTTTCTTGCCACCGTTGTTAAGTGAATCACTGCAGTTGTTAAAGTAATCACTCGGTTGTTAAGTGAATGTGGCTTCCCCATTGACTTTACTTGCCAGAAGGTCACCACATGAACCCAGAACAATGCAGCGGTCATAGATATGAATCAGTTGCCAGGCACCTGAATTTTGATCACATGACCATGGCGATGCTGTAATGATCGTTAAGTGTGCAAAACGGTCATATGTCACTTTTTTCAGGGCTGTTGTAACTTCGAATGGTCACTAAATGAAATGTTGTTGAAGACAGTTATGCATTTTGAGGGTACTACATTGTGTTCTGCCCAAGCTACGGACCACAAAGAATGCAGCACACACAAAGTCTGTACAAATCTTAGTTTACTAATTAAGGACTACTAATGAGCTTTCTTAGTAGTCGTCAAACACGAATACAGTTTAAAGCAGTCTTTTCTGAACACCGGCTGTTAATTCAACTTCATTAACAGCCAGTACAAGTCCATGAAATAATAACTCAATTCTGAGTAAACAGTCTTGTAGATAACAGCGATCTTATGGTGGTTGGCAAAATGCTCAGAAGCAATTTGCAGGAAAAATGCCAAGAGAGAGAACAAGAGCCGATAAGATGTTTCTGGAGTCAAGACACGAAGTTGTTTCCTGCAAATTGCTTCCTTTGTTGTTATCCCTTAAATAGGCTAGGGGAGTGGCCAATGAGCCCTAAGCCTTACTCATGAGGAGACCTCCTCCTGAGGAACCATTCCTGCCTTTTGGCAGCTCTGCGTGCCTGTGCATTGAGAATAGGCTCATCCTCTTCTTCCTCATCACTGACGGGAGCCTCTGGAGGTTCTGAAGGCCCTGGCTGAATCTCCGCCTCTTTGCACCGAGTCCTCTCCAGCCTCCTCACTGTCCAACCACATCACTGCATCACCACAGCAGCCTCTTTGCTGTCGGAATCAGCTACCAGCTGCATGGGCTGCTGGCGGGCCACAACACGTTGATGCAGCTGAACACAAGACATGATGTCTTCGTGTATCTTCTGGCCCTCAAGACCCATGGAGGCAGAGAAATATGTCTGATGTTTGACTTGGGGGTAGTATGTGCATTCAGGATTTGGAAAAATGGGGATCCTGGGTCAGGATCCCAATTCAGAGTCTTTGTTTTCTGCACCAACATGTAGTGGGTTTTAAAACCCGTTGCTACTGGTTCGCGCGTGCACTCGTGTGCGTGCGTGACGCTTCTACCCGTCCCGGTCGGGTGGGCGGAGTGTCCCGGGTGGGTGGGCGGAGCCTTCCACCACCACCGCTACCAGTTCGCAGAACCGGGCCGAACCGGGAGCAACCCACCACTGCAACAGATCTATCAACTGGATTGCATCTCCATTGCTCACTGCTGGTCACCAGTCTTGTTCCAAGAGGACAAAATACAGCTGAAATGTAATGGAACACTCTCTCAAATTTGCTATTGTTACTCTGGTCATATTGCACATCCTAAAGCAATGTTTTCTGTTAGGATATTGAATGTATTGAGTAAAGTGTACAATAGGCCAGAAGTTGTAGTTGTAGTTGATCTACAGTTGTAGATCAGCAACACAGTTGTAGTTGATCAACATTAGAGAGTGCTGATTCATGCATGAGGCAATCTATGCTATGATTGGTTGCCATAAATATAGAGGAGTTTCCCTTTTTTCCCGCCTTTTTTCTTCTTTGTGTGTGTGTTCTATGTACTGCAAAATTTACCTCATGATATTCCTGTGTTTCTGACTATCTTGTGTTGTTTCTTTCTGAATGAATGTTAAATATATATTTTTATATATAAAACATTACAAATTTGTATTAGTGTCTCTGATTTCATCTGGTCAGCTGTTGAGCAATTCCATGACATTTTCCTAACCTTGATAACTTTAAGACGTATGGACTTCAACTCTGAAGTGGTATAGAGTCTCCTGCTTGAGCAGGAGGTGGACTAGAAGTCCTCCAAGGTCCCTTTCAACTCTATTATTCTGTTATTTGTGGAAGTGGGAGATGATTCAACTAGGGCAGGGGTCTGCAACCCGTGGCTCCAGAGCCGCATATACTGTAGCTCTTTCATCCCTCTGCTGCAGCTCCCTGTTTGCTCAAAACATGCGTCACAACTGCCAATGTGCGACACCCACCAGCACACGATTTATTAAGCATTTCGACCCATCTTTTTTTTCAGAGTTCAAAATGTTTTTGTTGCATGCAGAAATAAAAAAAATGTTTTCTCTGTGGCAGTTCATTGATTACATAAATGCAACACACTATAGTTTTTTTATACATAGCATAAAGGTAAAAAAATAATATCTGCGGTGCTATCTTCATTTTAGATGTCCAAAGGTTTTTGTGGCTCCCGGTGTTTTCTTTTCTGTGGGAAACAGGTCCAAATGGCTCTTTGAGTTGACCCCTGAACTAGGGGAAAGAATTCTGGGAGTTGAAGTCCGCACGTCTTATAAGTTGGCTGGGGAATTCTGGGAGTTGAAGTCCGCACGTCTTAAAATTGGCTGGGGAATTCTGGGAGTTGAAGTCCACATGTCTTAAAATTGGCTGGGGAATTCTGGGAGTTGAAGTCCACATGTCTTAAAGTTGGCTGGGGAATTCTGGGAGTTGAAGTCCGCACGTCTTAAAGTTGCCAAGGTTGGAAAACCCTGCCTTCAGGGATCACAGGTGGGATGCTCCGCTCTAGCATGATGGAAACAGCCCCAGGGTCACAAAACATCCTGCTCATTTGTTATACAAAACAGCAATGCCCCAAATATGGGTCTCCTAACCCTCAACGTTTTGCCCTAGATGTTCAACAGGATTCTAGGCAGGCATTTGGCAGCCTCAGATTTCCACTTCTGATTCATTGGTGGGTTTTCCTAATACAAATCAGGCTCCAAAGCTGCTAGTGATGGCTCTGAATTTTCCCCACTAATGAGTTTCATGAAGTGGCTATCAATCAATATGATTGTTTCCAAACAGTATAATTATCTCGAGATTTTCATTTTCACAGTTGCCTTGTTATTTTGCAGAAAAGGCGGGGGAATATATGTCAATGATAGCTAGCTATTTATTTGTTTAAATTTATATCTCGCCTTTCCTCCAGCTGAGACACAAGGTAGCAATAGCCCTTAGACTTATATACCGCTTTACAGTGCTTTACAGCCCTCTCTAAGCAGTTTACAGTGTCACCTATTGCCCCTCTCCCCCGCAACAATCTGGGTCCTCATTTTACCGACCTCGGAAGGTTGGAAGGCTGAGTCAACCTTGAGCCTGCCAGAACTGAACTGCTGAACTGCATCAATTCTGTGTCCTCCTCTGCCAATTTTTACTGGCACCAAAAACTGGGGTTAGGTGGGATGACAAAGGAAAGGACCCAAAGTTTCATGTGTGAATGGAAACCAGAGTGTGGGTCTCCCCATTTCTAGCCCATGTCTTTACCAGTAGAAGTAGTCCTCAACTTACAACCGTTTGTTTAGTGACCGTTCAAGTTACAGCAGCACTGAAAAAAGTGACTTACGACTGTGTTTCACACGACAGTTGCAGGATCCCCATGGTCGCATGATCAAAATTCAGAAGCCTGGCTACCAGCTCGTATTTATAAAGATAGCAGTGTCCCGGGATTGTGGGATCACTTTTTGTGACCTTCTGACAAGCAAAGTCAAACAGGGAAGGCAGATTCTCTTAACAATGGTCTTACAAGGTTAACAACTGCAGTGATTCGCTTAATAACTGCAGCAAGAAAGGTTGTAAAATGGGGAAAATCTCACTTAAGAATTGTCTTGCTTAGCAACAGACATGTTGGGTTCAATTGTGGTCATAATTCGAGGACTACCTGTAGGTCACACTAGGTCTTGGATGGCGGTGGGTTTCAAATTTTTTACTACCGGTTCTTGGTGGGCGTGGCAGGGGAAGGATACTGCTAAATCCCCATTTCCTCCCAATCAGCTGGAACTCGGGAGGCGGAGAATAGATAGGGGCGGGGCCAATCAGTGGTGGTATTTACCGGTTCTCCGAACTACTCAAAATTTCCTCCACTGGTTCTCCAGAACTGGTCAGAACCTGCTGAAACCCACCTCTGGTCTTGGACTGGAAAGGAAGAACTTCTGTCTCTGAAGATGAGCTAGGATTTGGATTTCCCCACTCCTAGTCCAACTTCTAAAGCACTGTACCATGTGCTGTTTCTGCCAGTCTCCATAACCTGCAGGGAAAACTGGAGAATAAAAGTAAGAATTATAAATAGTAACTATCTCCAAAAGAAGAGAATATATGTAGTTTCAGGGTTGAACTGTGGCGTCCATGATGTTCCCTGAGCCTGGTTATCTGCTTGCAGACATTTAATTATCCAACAAGGTAATATCATTAGTGCTACTGCTTATGTGGTTTGTTCCCTATTAAAACACAGTAGCTTCCCCTGCAAACCACAGAGATAAGCAGGGATTAATGCTAGACAAACAATCAAGCAGTAAACAAGAGCCTAGCCAAAGAATTAATCATGGAGAAAACCACACTCCCACCAACACTGGCAGGGCCAGCTACTTTTATAAACAGGGAAGAAACTCCACACTCACTGCCACTGATGATGTTACTTAATCGGGTAGTGAAACATCTACAAGCAACCATACTCAGAGAACACCAAGGAACCCATAGTAGAACAACATGATGGGCCGAAGAGCATCTCCCGTGTCTAATGGGGTGACACATCTGACATATGAAGATGACAGGGAGAAAATTCCCTGCAAGGATATGAAACAAACCCACACCTGACTGCAGAATCTCAGGATAGATTTTCTTAAGCTACTTTTTTCCCCACCCACCCCCATGCCTTGAGGCTGATAGACCCATGAGAATAGCAATAATATTTAGACTCCTATGGGAGGTGCGACGGCTCAGCGGTTAAAGACGCTGAGCTTGGAGAGCTGACAGTCCGGGTTCGAGACTCGAGTGCCATCGTATGGGGTGAGCTCCCGTTCTTGCCTCAGCTCCCGTTCACTTAGCAGTTTGAAAACATGCAAATGTGAGTAGATTAATAGGTACCACTTTGGTAGGAACACATTCCGTGTGCCTTTGACATATAGCCACGCTGGTCATATGACCATGAAAAAATGCCTCCAGATAATGTTGGCTCCCTTGACCAAGAAACGGAGATGAGTATCATGTCCTAGAATTGGACACGGCTGACAAGGAAACATTTTCCTTTACCTTTTAGACTTATATGGGTGCATAGAAGCAATGGGTGGAAACTATACAAGGAGAGAAGCAACTTAGAACTAAGGAGAAATTTCCTGACAGTTAGAACAATTAATCCGTGGAACAGCTTGCCTCCAGAAGTTGTGAATGCTCCAACACTAGACATTTTTAAGAAGATGTTGGATAATCATTTGTCTGAAGTGGTGTAGGGTTTCCTGCCTAAGCAGGGGGTTGGACTAGAAGACCTCCAAGGTCCCTTATTTATTTACTTATTTATTTTGTGAGATTTATATACCGCCTCACAGTGCAAGCACTCTCTAAGCGGTTTACACCAGTAAGCAATGTATATTTTACATTGCCCCCAACAATCTGGGTCCTCATTTTACCTACCTCGGAAGGATGGAAGGCTGAGTCAACCTTGAGCCAGTGAGATTTGAACCGCTGACCTGCGGATCAATGTCAGCTAAAGTGGCCTGCAGTACCTGCCTCTAACCGCTGCGCCACCTCGGCTCACTTTATGTCATCTCGGCCCTTCCAACTCTGTTGTTGTTGTTGTTGTTGTTATCATCACCATCACCATCACCATCACCATCATCATCACCACCACCACCATCATCATCATCATCATCATCATCATCATCATCATCATCATCATCATCATCATCATCATCATTATTATTATTATTATTATTATTATTATTATTATTATTATTATTATTATTTTGCTTCATAGTGCTTTACAATCCTTTCGACGCAGTTTACAGAGTCAGCATATTTAGCCCTCAACAATCCGAGTCCTCATTTTATCGGAAAGATGGAAGGCTGAGTCAACCTTTAGCCGGTCAGGATCGAACTCCTAGAGAGAGAGAAGAGGGAAATGGGAAGGGGATGGGTTAGTCTCCTTGTTCCCACTGCATCTGGAGTGATGTGAAAGCTTCTTGGGAAAAGGTCAGAAGCAAACCGGGTTCCCAGGAAACCTTTTCATACACCAGAACAGGAAGGAAAGCCACCAACTACAAATTGGAGTCTCAGCAGGGTTTCCCCCTCCCCCACCTTTTTTGGGGGGGAGGGAGGGCGAGCTGGAGTCTTTCCTAGGAAGATGGCAGGTGCTTCTACAGATGTTAAGTCAAACATCAGAGCAGGCTCTGCGCTGTTCTTTGCGCATGCTGCTATGGGGAGCATTTGTGCATTCCAATTGTTGTTTGTCATGCTCGGTGTATGTTTGTGTGTTTTCTGCAGCACTAATTAAAGATGACTTGCAAACCTGCCTTGGCAAGAGCCGAAGGTGGGTCAGTCGCAGCCCAAGTCCTGGCCAATCAGAGCCATGCCAAAGCTTAACCTGCAGGCAAAGGTGCTATCAGGAGGTTACTCCACTGCAGTGTCACCAACCAGGCTGCGTTTGTACACAACGTAGGGCTTGCTCATTTGCGCACTTTTTCTTGTCGCAGTGAAAACCAGTAAGCTACATCGCTGACTGGAGTCACACTTCCGGCAGCCAAAAAAGCTAATGCAATCCTAAATTTCATTAACAGAGGGATACAATATAGACCAAGTGAGGTACTAATACCACTTTATAAAGCCTTAGTTAGACACCACCTGGAGTATTGCATCCAGTTTTGGTCACTACACTATAAAAAAGATGTTGAGACTCCAGAAAAAGTGCAGAGGAGAGCAACCAGGATGATCAGGGGACTGGAGACTAAAACATACGATGAACGGTTGCAGGAACTGAGCTTGGCTAGTCTAGTGAAGAGAAGGACCAGGGGAGACACGATAGCAGTCTTCCAATATTTGAGGGGCTGCCACAGAGAGGAGGGGGTCAAGCTATTTTCCAAGGCACCCGAAGGCCAGACAAGGAATAATGGATGGAAACTGATCAAGGAGAGATTCACCTGACAGTGAGAACAATCAACCAATGGAACAGCTTTCCCTCAGAAGTTGTGGGAGCTTCATCACTTGAGACTTTCAAGAAGAGATTGGATTGCCATTTGTCAGAAATGGTGTAGGGTCTCCTGCTTGAGCAGGGGGTTGGACTAGATGACCTACAAGGTCCCTTCCAACTCTGTTAATCTAAACTTTCAGGTTCGTTATAGAGCGCGAGAGTTGCTGGCAGAAGAAGCTTGTCAGCTTCCAAGCGATAATATCCAAGCGATATTATCCCAAAACTGGAACGATTTGGCCTCTGTTTTGCTGTCTAGCCATTTCCAGACTAAGAGATCTACTGGGCTGATTACCTCTCATTGCCTGAGAAAAATTTCATTAGATGGGAAAGATGGTTCTGCAACCAGCTGCTCTGCTCCTGAGTAAGCATGTAAGGAGTTGGCTCTCTTCCTGGGGGAAAAAAATATTGCCTGCCGCACGCACGTATCCATGTACACAATTCAATAACACGCCCAAATATGACATCACCAAGCTCTGCAAAATTAGAACCGTGCAACAATTTATCCTACCTATTGTACAAGTGAGTAGTCCAGTTGTAGAGTCCCCGCATTTTAAAGAATTTTCAAAAAGTCACAAAAGGGTTTCTCTTTTTTTAAAAAAAAAGATTATTTCTTGCCCTAAGCAATATAACTTGTGCCAACAGTAATCTTCCAAAAAACCAGAAAAAGGCATGAAGGTTTTGAAGATTAAGTAGATGTCCTACAATAAGTGGGCCTCTTGTGCTTTCTAATTAGTGAGAATATAGGATTTAGGCAAGAGAGGGGCATGATGGAAATACAATCAGAAAAATATGGGCAAGAAGACCATTTGGCATATGTTCCAGGACCAGAATGTTGAAAAAGAAAATACCACAATTGAAAGGGACCTTGGGGGTCTTCTAGTCCAACCCCCTCCTCAAGCAGGAAACACTATACCAGTGCTGGCGAACATTTTCAGCACCGAGTGCCGGAACAGGGCTGTCCATGCTTGCGCACACGTGCCGGAAACCGGAAAAGCAGCCGCCTGGTGCGCATGCGTGCCAGGAAGATGATCTTCCAGTTTCTGGCATGCGCATGCACACCGGCCACCTGGTCTTCTGGTTTCTGGTGTGCATACGCATGCGAAGATCAGCTGACCAGTGTGCATGTGGGCTTCGGAAACTGGAAAATCCTCTTCCAGGCGCGGACATGTGCACCAGGCGGCTGCTCTTCCTGGAAGAGCAACAGGTGACGGCTCGCGTGCCCGGAGAGATGGTTCTGCGTGCCACTTCCGGCACACGTGCCATAGGTTTGCCATCACACCCCTATACCATTCTGGACAAATGGTTGTCTTATCTCTTCTTGAAAATGATGGAGCACCCACAACTTCTGTTTTCACTGTCAGGAAATTTCTCCTTAGTTCTAGATTGCTTCTCTTCTTGATTAATGTCCATCTATTGCTTTTTGTCCTGGCTTCAGATGCTTTGGAGAATAGTGTGACTCCCTCTTCTTTGTGGCAGCCCCTGAAAATATTGGAACACTGCTATCATGTCACCCCTGGTCCTTCTTTTCATTAAACTAAACATACCCAATTCCTGCAACCGTTCTTCATATGTTTTAACCTCCAGTCTCCTAATCATTTTTGTTGCTCTTCTCTGCACTCTTTCTATCCCCTGAAGCAGGGGTGGGTTCCTCCCGGTTCAGACCGGATCGCCTGAACCGGTAGCGACCTGCTGATGACGTCACTGTTGGTGCCGTTCCGTGTGCGGCGACATCTTTTTTTGGATTTTTTCCCTTTACGCAGCTTGAAAAAGGGCCCGCCCGCCAGCAGGTGAATTCTGACCTTTATTTCTTCGCCCGAAGCACAGCTGATGAGCTCCTCAGCTGTGTTTCGGGCTAATTCCTGCTTCTGGGCATGCACGGAAGTGAAATTGCACGAGGGGACCTCGTTATGCGAACCGGTGGCGAAGGTAAGTAGAACCCACCCCTGCCCTGAAGGCTAAAGAGGAGCCGAGGTGGCGCAATGGTTAAAAGCAGCACTGCAACCTACTTCAGCTGACTGCTAGTTCAGCAGTTCAGCTGTTCAAATCTCACCGGCTCAAGGTTGACTCAGCCTTCCATCCTTCTGAGGTCAGTAAAATGAGGACCCAGATTGTTGGGGTCAATATGCTGAACTCTGTAAACCGCTTAGAGAGGGCTGTAAAGCACTATGAAGTGGTATATAAGTCTAAGTGCTATTGCTACTATTGCTATTGCTAAATGCAGAAGATTGAGGACCAGTTAAAAAGTTTGCTGGCTACACCACCATCAAGTCAGATGGTTTTGAAGGAGGATTAACTGGAAGATTGGACTATTAAAAGGATAATAGACCTTCCTAGATAGTCATTGTGCCAGAAAGACAAGATATAAATACACACACCGAATAAATAAATATGACCCTTGTTCGTCTTCTTTTAATTTCAGAAGAAGAAACGAATTGAGGCTTTGCAATAAAGAGTCTTTAAAAACAGCTTCATTGCATCAGACCAAGTTCCTTCTCCAAACTATTTTGTTTCCAGTAACAGCCAGCCAAGATTAGAAATTAGGAATGTATGAAATAAAGCAGGGAAGTGATGATTGCTCCTAGCTTTTTATCCCCTGATATTTGATATTCAGAGATAAACTGCCTCTGAGCATGGAGCTTCTGCTTAGCCTGCATTAACAGGCATGAATATTCCAGTAAAAAATATAACTCCTGGTTTTCCGTTTTTATACTTCATAGGGGGAAAAGAATCCTTAAAGAAATCTACAAATCCTGCTCTGCTTTCCCCAATTTTAGTTTGTTAAGGAGTTATTGTGCTGTTAAGCACATACACAGCGAAATGTGTTGTAGTAATGGTGTTGCAGTTTGATATGAATGCTATTCAGTCAATAAACAGAATATCTTTAGTATGTACAAAATAGTTTTACTTGAATAGTAGCAAAGTTAAATAGGAAGTCCAAGTCATACACAGTTATTTCAGTCAATGCGAAGTTTCTTCTTCTTGCCTATCTTTGTTTTAACTCACAAAGATTACAGCTATCTCTCAATTCTATACTATCACAGATAGTTACTCTTCTCTTCACAGCAATTCCACACAGTCATAAGGAGCCGAGGTGGTGCAGTGGTTAAAAGCAGCACTGCAACCTACTTCAGCTGACTGCTAGTTTAGCAGTTCAGCTGTTCAAATCTCACCGGCTCAAGGTTGACTCAGCCTTCCATCCTTCTTAGGTCGGTAAAATGAGGACCCAGATTGTTGGGGGCAATATGATGAACTCTGTAAACGGCTTAGAGAGGGCTGTAAAGTACTAGGAAGCGGTATATAAGTCTAAGTGCTATTGCTATTGCTATAAAGTAATCTACTCAGCTGTAAAGCAGTAGAGAGTCTTCAATCCGGAACACACCGTCAAACACCACTCACTACACTGAACCATAAACCACCAACCATAAACCACACTGAGCATGCTCTCTTGCTTACTTATATAGTAATCATCCACAATGCACTTAAAGCAATATACACATAACATTGATTTGTGGCTTAATCATATATTAACAAACCCAATCATTTGAACGGGGTTCTAACATAGTTGAATCATCTCCCACTTCCATGAAGGCCTAAAATGGTAATAAGATTTTGACCCAGGAGGGGGGGAAACCCTCTCTTTTCCTACGGCTGGTCTTCTGTAACAACCTCAAACTTTCTTTCCCCAACCTTAAACAGAAAAGGCCATGATCCAATTTATTGTTGGAAGAAATATCCATCTGGTTCAGTTTCAATCCGGGAGAAAGGCATTGGAGACAAAATGGAGGCTGGAGGCTGATTGGAAAGATGGTCTAATTATGGACAGAATCATCAAGCCCAAGTTCTGAGCAGCTGAGCACAGGGAGAGTGAGGGGTTTTTATAACTTCTCCTGGGCTTTGAACTTGAGCTTCCTGTTCCTGTGCAAGAACATGTATTCTATTGGCTGTTGTCAGACTCTCATGGGGCCATGTATAAATCCTAGGAGTTTGTCTGAGCTAAGTTTGGTTGAAGTTTGGCTGATGCAATGAAGGGGCTCGTTGAGCAATTCCTATTGTGGCTGAGGGCTAATCCTACCTTGCTGGGTGGAATTTGCTTATGAATAGAGCTATCTATCTCTTTATCTCTTAAATGCTGACATCTGCTGAGGGCTATTTAAAAAGGTAGGGGCTGCTTTCTGTCTCCAAGAGCATGTTTCTCAATTTCTCACCCAGGGAAGTGTAATATTCTGCCTTTTTAATATTTCTCAAAATATTTCATTCTTCCAGGAGAGGGGTGGGTGCTAACTTTCTACACTACCAACTAAAACCAGCCAGTTCACAAAACACTCTTTAACTGGGTTTGGGACCAGACAGTTCACACAACCCCCTTTAACTGGGGCTGAGAAAGTCACTGCTGATGCCTTCACCCAATGGGCTAAACCTGGCTTGTACTGGCATCAGTGAGTTTTTTGGGACTGATACTTATAATGGATAATCAGAACTGCAGAAAAAACAATTACTGCCAACCTGCATTCCATACCTGTTCACTCCACAAGTCAAAAAGAAGACCATGAAAATATTTACAGACCCCTCGCATCCTGGACATAAATTATTTCAACTCCTACCCTCAAAAGACGCTATAGAGGGCTGCACACCAAGACAACTAGACATAAGAACAGTTTTTCCCGAATGCCATCACTCTGCTAAACAAATAATCCCCTCACCACTGTCAAACTATTCACTAAGGCTGCATTACTATTACTATTAGTCTTCTCATCGTTCCTATCACCCATTTCCTCCCACTTATAACTTGTTGCTTGTATCCTTGCAATTTATATTAATATTGATTGTTTCCTGATTGCTTATTTGTACCCTATGACAATCATTGAGTGTTTTTTACCTCATGATTCTTGACAAATGTATCTTTTCTTTTATGTACACTGCGAGCATATGCACCAAAGACAAATTCCTTGTGTGTCCAATCACACTTGGCCAATAAACGAATTCTATCTATCTATCTTATTTTTTGGGAACCCTGCTCAAATGATTTGTTTATGATGGGCAAACCAACTACCTGGATAAATTTGATAGCCAGGTTCAACTTATGACCATAGGTGAATCCAAAATTTCCACGGCTAAGCGAGACGGTTGTTAAGTGAATCACTGCAGTTGTTAAATCAGTAACACGGTTGTTAAGTGAATCTGGCTTCCCCATTGACTTTGCTTGTCAGAAGGTCCCAAAAGTTTATCACATGACTCTGGGACACTGCAACCGTCATAAATATGAGTTCATTGCCCAGGCGTCTGAATTTTGTTCACCTGACCACGGGGGATATGCCGCAACGGTCGTAAGTGTGAAAAATGATCCTAAGTACTTTTCTCAGTGCTGTCAGGATCAGTCTAGGATTACCTGTACTACACCATGTGTGAATGCAGCCCACATGTACGTACATCTGCAAATTTGGTTAGTTCTCCTGCTATTCCCTCATCTAGGTCATTTATGAAGATATTAAAGAGTACTGGGCCTAGGACAGAACCTTGTGGTACGCCACTGCTTATTTCTCTCCATGGCTCTAAGTCCACATGGAGAGAAATAAGCAGCGGCGTACCACAAGGTTCCGTCCTAGGCCCAGTACTCTTTAATATCTTCATAAATGACCTAGATGAGGGAATAGCAGGAGAACTAACCAAATTTGCAGATGATACCAAGCTGGCGGGAGTAGCAAACACCCCAGAGGACAGACTCAAAATCCAGAGGGACCTTGACAGACTCGAACACTGGGCCCAAACCAATAAAATGAAATTTAACACGGAGAAAAGTAAAATTCTACACCTAGGTAAGAAGAATCAAAAATACACATACAAACTGGGTGAAACCACATTCAATAGCAGCGATTGCGAGAGGGATCTTGGAGTCTTGGTAGACAGCCAACTAAATATGAGTCAGCAGTGTGCAACAGCAGCCAAAAAGGCCAACGCAGTCCTGAGCTGCATAAATAGAGGGATACAATCAAGGACCAGAGAGGTACTAGTATCACTCTATAAAGCCTTGGTCAGACCACACCTAGAGTACTGCATCCAGTTTTGGTCACCACACTACAAAAAAGACATTGAAACCCTAGAGAAAGTGCAGAAGAGAGCAACCAGGATGATAAAGGGTCTGGAAAATAAAACATACAAAGAGCGGTTGCAGGAACTGAGCTTGGCCAGTCTGGCGAAGAGAAGGACCAGGGGTGACATGATATCAGTGTTCCAATACTTGAGGGGATACCACAGAGAGGAGGGGGTCAGGCTGTTCTCTATGGCACCAGAAAGCCAAACAAGGAATAATGGATGGAAGCTGACCAAGGAGAGATTCAACCTGGAAGTGAGGAGAAACTTTCTGACAGTGAGAGCAATCAACCAGTGGAACAGCTTGCCAGCGGAGGTCATGAGAGCCCCAACACTTGCGACCTTCAAGGAGAGACTAGACTGCCATCTGTCTCAAATGGTGTAGGAACTCCTGCTTGAGCAGGGGGTTGGACTAGATGACCTACAAGGTCCCTTCCAACTATAATAATAAATCTAAATCTAAACATGGGACTCATTTCTAGCAGATCAAGCCACCCACCCGCTCCAACTGGTGGCAAAATGAGCTTTCCTCCCCTCTTCCCCCCCCCCCCCCTCAATGTAATTGGCCACTGACAAACAAACCCCAGAGGATTTTCGGATTATAACCCCCAACGCAAAGTTCACTTCTCTTTGCATACGGACCCCCTGAGTGATTCTGGCTCTCCTTCTTAATTAAAGAGAGAATGGCATGAGCCGCCACCCTAAAGGTGGGGTTTTTTGTGTGTTTTTTGGCTATTGAGGCTTTTTGATTATTTCGCCTCTTCTCAAATTGGATTGACTTTGCCCTACAGTCAAGGGATTTTGCATCTGAATAGATTGGGAGGAGCTCCTTTATCTCCGGCTAATTGTAGACTGCAAGCGAAACCTCTGCCCTTCACCCCCCCCATCCCCCCCACCAATTTCTCCCTAATAGGACCCGGTTTCTGTCCGTTTGAAGTTCTTCACCGGCCAAAGAAGAATCTGCAGAGCATCGAAATGGCCTTGCTTTCTCTCTGTTCCTTGGTTTTCTTTTTTTCATTTCCTTCTTCCTTTTTTTTAATCTTTCCCTTCCTAACCAAGAACTCTTCCCCTTTCTTTGTTGTTTTGGGATTTTTTATTTTTTTGCTGGCAAGGATATCTAGTGCTTATTGTATTTACATTAGAACAGGGGAAATGGGCTATAAACGAGGCTATTATCTACTCAGAATTTATAGAGTACTTTAGAGGATCCTTTAAGGTCTTTTGAAATGCTGGCGTTGCCATAAAGGCTGCGATGGAACCGGCGGCGGGAGAGGCCTTAGTGGTACTATCATAGGCACAGCTGTGCCAACAACACAAAGTGACTCAGAGGAATAATGAACTCATCATTCCCTCATCCAGAAGGGGAAGGGGCTGGCCTACCTTGCAATGCAGCCTACCAACCGAAATGAGAAGGGATTAACAGAGTTGGAAGGGACCTTGTAGGTCATCTAGTCCAACCCCCCCCGGCCGCCCAAACAGGAGACCCTGCCTACACCATTTCTGACAGATGGCAGTCCAGTCTCTTCTTGAAAGCTTCCAGGGATAAAACTCCCACAACTTCTGAAGGCAACTTCTGTTCCATTGGGTGATTGTTCTCAACTGTCAGAAAATTTCTCCTCATTTCTAGGTTGAATCTCTCCTTGATCAGTTTCCATCCATTATTCCTTGTCTGGCCTTCAGGTGCTTTGGAAAATAGCTTGACCCCCTCCTCTCTGTGGCAGCCCCTCAAATATTGGGACACTGCTATCATGTCTTCCCTGGTCCTTCTCTTCACTAGACTGGCCATGCCCAGTTCCTAAACCGTTCTTCATATGTTTTAGTCTCCAGTCCCCTAATCATCTTTGTTGCTCTTCTCTGCACTCTTTCTAGAGTCTCCACATCTTTTTTATAGTGGGACTACAGGTAGCCCTCAACTTTACAACCACAATTGAGCCCCCAACATTTCTGTTGCTAAGTGAGACAGCGGTTAAGTGAGCCATGTTCCATTTTTCAGCCTTTCTTGCCACAGTTGTTAAATGAATTGCTGCGTTTGTTAAGTGAGTAGCACGGTTGTTAAGTGAACCTGGCTTCCCCATTGACTTTGCTCGTCAGAAAGTCGCAAAAGGGGATCACATGAGCCCAGGACACTGCAACCGTCATAAATATGAACCAGTTGCCAAGCATCCGAATTTTAATCACATGACCACAATGGTCGAAAGCATGAAAAACGGACATAAGTTACTTTTTTCAGTGCTGTTGTAACTTTGATTGGTCACTAAATGAAGTGTTGTAAGTTGAGGACTACCTCTATTGGAGAAGACATGGACTAGAAATGAAGAGACTCACACTCTGGTTTCCATTCACACATGAAACTTTGAGTCAGCCACTCCTTTTCTCACCCCACCTAACCCAAGTTTTTGTTACGAGTAAAAATTGGAAGAGGACGTATAATTGATGCTAACTTTGAACAGTCACTAAATGAACTGTTTTAAATTGGTGCAGTGGTTAAATGCAGCACTGCAGGCTACTGCTAGTTCAGCAGTTCAGCTGTTCAAATCTCACCGGCTCAAGGTTGACTCAGCCTTCCATCCTTCTGAGGTTGGTAAAATGAGGACCCAGATTGTTGGGGGCAATATGCTGAACTCTGTAAACCGCTTAGAGAGGGCTGTAAAGCACTATGAAGCGGTATATAAGTCTAAGTGCTATTGCTATTGCTAAATTGAGGATCACCTGTATAATTTTTATTGGAAGGATGTTGTGGAAGTCAGCAGGCTGACCCCCCCATGCCAGGACAAGTGTAGGTTTCTGGAGGAATCCGCCATGAGATCAAACTAATGTCCAGATCACCTGATGTCATGTCGCCAAGGCTAAAAATTACACATTTTAAGTATGCTTCAATGCAATGAATAGAATAGAATAGAATAGAATAGAATAGAATGGAATGGAATGGAATGGAATGGAATGGAATGGAATGGAATGGAATGGAATAGAATAGAATAGAATAGAATAGAATAGAATAGAATAGAATAGAATAGAATAGAATAGAATAGAATTCTTTATTGGCCAAGTGTGATTGGATACACAAGGAATTTGTCTTTGGTGCATATGCTCTCAGTGTACATAAAAGAAAAGATATGTTTGTCAAGAATCATGAGGTAAAAAACACTTAATGATTGTCATAGGGTTCAAATAAGCAATCAGGAAACAATCAATATCAATATAAATCGTAAGGATACAAGCAACAAGTTACAGTCATACAGTCATAAGTGGGAGGAGATGGGTGATAGGAACAATGAGAAGACTAATACTAATAGTAATACAGCCTTAGTGAATAGTTTGACAGTGGTGAGGGAATTATTTGTTTAGCAGAGTGATGGCGTTCGGGAAAAAAATGTTCTTGTGTCTAGTTGTCTTGGTGTGCAGTGCTCTATAGCCTCGTTTTGAGGGTAGGAGTTGAAATAATTTATGTCCAGGATGCGAGGGGTCAGTAAATATTTTCACGGCCCTCTTTTTGTCTGGTGCAGTATACAGGTCCTCAATGGAAGGCAGGTTGGCAGTAATTGTTTTTTTCTGCAGTTCTGATTAATGCAACACAAAACAATGGAAGGACGTAATTCACAGCAGTTGCATACAGTTAAATCCTCAATTTATGACTATTTGTTTGAAGCTACAACAGTGCTGGAAAAAAAGCCCGCTTAAAACTAGTCCTCTCACTTATGACTGTCAGAGAGTTCCCGCAGTCATGTCAGAGGGTTGGCAGCCAACATGTATTTGGAGTATCTTGGGATCACGGGATCACCATCGGTGACCTTCCCAGGTGATTTCCCACAAGCAAAGTCAGTGATTTGCTTAACAACTGTGTGATTCATGTAACAATCATGGTGATTTCCTTAACAACAGCAAAAAAGGCGATAAAATTGGGCATGACTCACTTAATAACTGTCTCATTTAGCAATGGAAGTTCTGGTCCCAGTTGTCATGATAAGGATCATTACCCATGTAATGTTATTACACATGCAGTGTCTTCCCTCCGGTGCACACCTGAGATGCTAAGCAGCTGAACAGGTATACTGTGCTGTAGAATCCTTGGTGCACTGGTGATGTTACCTAGTTAGGTAATGTAACACCTATAAGAAAACAATTTAGCTCAGAGAGCATCAATTCACTATTCAATTCTGATATGCAGCAGCTGCCAAAAAAGCCAACACAGTTCTAGGCTGCATTAACAGAGGGATAGAATCAAGATCACACGAAGTGTTAATACCACTTTATAATGCCTTGGTAAGGCCACACTTGGAATACTGCATTCAGTTTTGGTCACCACGATGTAAAAAGGATGTGGAGACTCTAGAAAGAGTGCAGAGAAGAGCAACAAAGACGATTAGGGGACTGGAGGCTAAAACATATGAAGAACGGTTGCAGGAACTGGGTATGTCTAGTTTAATGAAAAGAAGGACCAGGGGAGACATAATAGCAGTGTTCCAATATCTCAGGAGCAGTGGTGGGTTCCTACCGGAGCTGTCCAGTGTGTAGCTCCGGTAGGCCGATTGCGCAATTTGCACACGACTGCTCCGGTGCCGTCTCCGCCGGTCCATTGCGCGAGTTGCCATCTTTTTGTGAGAATTTTTGGGCTTTTTTGCTTCTGCGCATGCGCAGAAGCAAAATCGCGCCAAAATCTCACACACAAGCGCATCCCCTCGCGAGATTTCAAAGCTGTACTTCGGAGGAAGAATAAAGGTCGGTATTGAAACAAGGGCTGGTGGGAGGGCTTTCTTCCGACAGCTCAGGATGTGGAGAAGCCAGAAAAAAGCGCCTAAAAATGACATCATTGCTTTGTCTCCTATTGGTGCGGCGTCCCGCACAGCACCAGTAGGAACCCACCACTGGTATGTACATAATTTTGTATTTATTTATTTATTTTTGTCATGTTCATGTAGTGTATATTGGAGGTGGTGACCCTTTGAGAGCTGTGTGCAATGAAATTTCATTTTAATGTATGCCGATTAGTGTACATTCAAAGTGACAATAAAGTTATTATTCCATTCCATTCCATTCCATTCATTATTCTATTCTATTCTATTCTATTCTATTCTATTCTATTCTATTCTATTCTATTCTATTCTATTCTATTCTATTCTATTCTATTCTAATTCTATTCTATTCTATTCTTTCTTTCAATAAAAGATTGGTGAACCATTTGTCTGGTATATTGTAAGAATTCCTGTCTTGGGCATGGGATTGGACTACAAGACCTCTAAGGCCCTTTCCAGCCCTATGATTCTATGAGTCTCAGCTGATATCTCAAAATTTTGGTACCCCTTGCTAACACCCTGGTGGGATTCACATGACTGAGCAAGCCAACATTTTTTCAACCAACCCACAAGCGACTTGGCTTATCGATTGCCCTCACTTGTAAATCACATCTTACAAAGCAGGAGCGGCCATTAATGTCAAAATCAAATAATTATGGGTTAGCCCAATACAGACCGGAGAGCCAGCAAATTTTTGCCCTTGAATTCCTCCATCATTTGGTCACATTGATTAGAGAGTGGCAGAAGATGAATTTAAGGATGGGCTCAGTTATTCAAGGCCTAATCTCATTTATCAATTTCTTTGCAGCTCCAGTCAGCAGCTGCGATGGCCCAATTTGCACAGACTTCAATATTTCCAGGACTAGCAACAAGCCAGCATCAAAACGGAGCATTAAAACATTGGGCCTGGTGGGTGAGCTTGTCTAGAATTTCTGGTTGAATCCTCATAACAACCCAGTAAGGTAGGTTAGGATGGAAGAGAAGGGAATAACAAGGCATATGCATCACGTTAATTCAATGTATTGCTTAATCATTATTATCAAATAAAGCACAGCTGTTGGACAGCTATGATGCATAGTCTATGATTCCTGTGGTCCAGCACAAATGGAGGCGTCCGACTGTCAAAGAATAATTTAACTCAATGTTTCTCAACCCTAGTAACTCTAAAATATGTAGACTTCAACTCAAATTTTTTTAGCAAGGGGTTCTCTGCCCGGTTGCTGGGTGGGCGTGGCCATGGTGGGTATGGTGCCTAAAATCCCTTTTTTCCCATGCCATGCCAGTCAATCTTTGCTTGGTGCTTTGGCTTGTATTTAGCAATAGCACTTAGACTTATATATCGCTTCACAGTGCTTTGACAGCCCTCTCTAAGTGGTTTACAGAATTCAGCATATTTGCCCCCAACAATCTGGGTCCTCATTTTACCCACCTCGGAAGGATGGAAGGCTGAGTCAACCTTGAGCAGGTCAGGATCGAACTTCTGGCAGTCGGCAGTATTCGCCTGCAATACTGCATTCTAACCATTGCGCCACCACGGCTCTGTCTGTTTAACTTCCCTCCCCCAAAATAAACTTTATTTTATTTATTTATTTATTTTGTGAGATTTATATACCGCCTCACAGTGCAAGCACTCTCTAGGCGGTTTACACCAGTAAGCAATGTATATTTACATTGCCCCCAACAATCTGGGTCCTCATTTTACCTACCTCGGAAGGATGGGAAGGCTGAGTCAACCTTGAGCCGGTGAGATTTGAACCACTGACCTGCGGATCACAGTCAGCTAAAGTAGCCTGCAGTACTGCTCTCTAACCGCTGCGCCACCTCGGCTCTTTATTTATTTTGTTTGTTTGTTTGTTTGTTTGTTTGTTTTTTACTTACTTACTTACTTACTTACTTACTTACTTACTTACTTACTTACTTACTTATTTATTCATTTATTTATTCATTTATTTATTCATTTATTCATTCATTCATTCATTTATTTATTTATTTATTTAATTTATTTATTTATTTATATTGCCGCCTATTCGCCCATGGCGACTCAAGGCGGCTTACAGAATATAAGACCACGTTTAAAACAATAAAAACTAACAAAAAGAATCAAATAAATTAATATAGCATAATATAATAAAAATCACCGCCCCACACCTCCCACCCCACCCGCTGGCCCGGGGACAGCAGATCACACGAGGTATTGAATGGGCTCCATTCCGCTCTGGGTTCCTGAGGCCTGCTGGCAGAATCAGCTCTTCAGCGCCTTCCGGAAGAGTATTAGAGTGGGTGCCGTTTTATTTATTTATTTATTTATTTATTTATTTATTTATTTATTTATTTATTTATTTATTTATTTATTTATTTATTTATTTATTTATTTATTTATTTATTTATTTTAGAGTTCTTATATGCCGCCCTACTCCCAGTTCTAATCTCTGGGGAAATGATGTTCCAGAGAGAGGGAGCCACCACAGAGAAGGCCCTTCTTCTGGTCCCACCAGGTGTATCTCCCTCGGGGATGGGATCCGCAGCATTCCCTGCCTCCCCGCTCTGATGGGTCAGGTAGATGTGACCGGCAAGGGGACGGTCCCTCAGATAACCTGGTCCCAAGCCACGAAGGGCTTTAAAGGGGTTTTGCTTGTTTGTTTCCAAAAAAGGAGCCTGTGTGAGAAACAAGGCCATGTTCCTTGCTAGAAAAACTGCAGGTAAATTGGACTCCCTCCTTTGCGGCGTCATTTGCAAGCAATGACTTTATTCTTCAGCCCAACTAAGATAAAAGATACATTTCTTTTGAAAAAGCAGCCCAGAAAGTTGGCCCACGTATTTGCTAGAAGATCTGCAGATAGGCAGATATCTGAGAAAGAACAGCAAATGCTCCCCACCTGTGCTTCTCTCACAGCCGCCCCCTCAAAGCCAGGGTAAAAAAACACACACACATGGAAATAAGGTGGTTCCCAGAAGGAAAGTTTCACCAAGAATGATTCAGGCGGAGACACTCGGCGTCTGCGACGGAAGGAGAAGGGACTGGGACCCGCCTCCGGCTGGCAGGGAAAAGGGGCTGAATCACATATCCACCGAAAGATTTGTCTCACTGATGTACACCCGCATGGGCAGGAAGTCAAGGGAAGGAGATTCAACAGGTGTTGCCAAAGGAGGAAAGAAGAGCTGAGGACCTGACTATCTTGGGCAGGTGGAACTTGGCCAAAACTGATTCAGATAAGATCTGTGAGCTGAGTTTCGACCTAGATTGTACGCTTATTTCCAGCTCCTTGGGTGAAGGAAGAAGGAGAAGGAGGGGGAGAGAAAGAAGGAAGAGGAGGAAGAGGAACAGAACAGAATAGAATAGAATAGAATAGAACAGAACAGAATAGAATAGAATAGAATAGAATTGAATAGAATTGAATAGAATTGAATAGAATTGAATTGAATTCTTTATTGGCCAAGTGTGATTGGATACACAAGGAATTTGTCTTTGGTGCATATGCTCTCAGTGTACATAAAATAAAAGATACATTTGTCAAGAATCATGAGGTAAAAAACATTTAATGATTGTCATAGGGTACAAATAAGCAATCAGGAAACAATCAATATTGATAGAAATCGCAAGGATACAAGCAACAAGTAACGGTAGAATAGAATAGAATAGAATAGAATAGAATAGAATAGAATAGAATAGAATAGAATAGAATTCTTTATTGGCCAAGTGTGATTGGACACACAAGGAATTTGTCTTGGTGCATATGCTCTCAGTGTACATAAAATAAAAGATACATTTGTCAAGAATCATGAGGTAAAAAACATTTAATGATTGTCATAGGGTACAAATAAGCAATCAGGAATCAATCAATATTAATATGTTGTAAGGATACAAGCAACAAGGTTGTAGAAGGAGGAGGAAGAGGGATGAAGAAGAGGGGAGGGGGGAGGGGGAGAAGGAAAAAAGGAAGGAAAAAAGAAAGGAGAAGAAAGAGGGAGGAGGACGAGGAGAAGGAAGGAGAAGGAGAAGAAGAATGTACTGATATTTATAGGGTGATTTTGAAACAGCTTTTCCATAATCTACCTATTTTGATTCTCGGATATCGGCATTTTTTCATATTTCCCATTTTCCCCCTCTTCAAGTCTGCCATCCCCAGGTATCGGTGCATCAAAAATAAATCACTGTTTTCTTTTCAATTATCATTCATAGCTGCTGTATTGTGTTCTAACTGGTGATCACTTTATATGTGAAAACCCCATACCGTTTCATCATCATCAGCACTTCCAATAGCTTTTTCAATTTTAATACAATATAATTTTTTATTGTATCGCATTCAAGAAACTTAGAAATTACTGGTTTGCACAGATGCCAGTGGATCAGAAGGATTTCTTGTCATGACACGTTTTGTATTCTTTTTTTTTAAATTTAGTTAACAGAAAAAGGACATTTTTGTAGTCAGGAGGACTAATTTTAGAGCATTCTTAATATTTCAAGGTGATTTACGAGCTATATCAACGAGTCTGCAGAAACACAACTTTTAAAAACAAAGATCATTCCACAATCGCTCTTCCAGGAAGTTGGTAGAAAGTAATATTGGGAAAAATAAAAAAAGAGCTGTAAAACTTTATGGAATCAATTTCTTGTGTTTTAAATTCCTAATTCCTAAACTATATATTTTTATAATTGTAAAACATATAAAGTATTATAGCCACGACAACAAAATAATTTGTTGTGGTGGCTATAATACTGTGTTCCAGTTCCACTAATTGTGAGTCATAGCTGATGTCGGCCGTTTTTCTGCTTTGTGATTTCGGATGGAAATGATAAAGATAGTATCTACTTATATCTGAGCTGCTCAAGTGTGCTGTTCTTTGTAAATGGATTAAGTTTTTTCCAAATTTAGGGCTCCCAAAGTCTAAATCTTGGTGGAAGAGTAAGAGAAGAGTAAGAATAGTCGCTAGCTACATACAGTATACTCGATATTTATGACTTTTGCCTGTCAGATCCTTCCCAAGTTAACAATATAAGCAGACCTTGACTTACGATCACAATTGAGCCCAAAATTTCTATTGCTAAATGAGACATTCGTTAAGTGAGTTTTGCCCGTTTTACTACTTTTCTTGCCACAATTGTTAAGGGAATCACTGCAATTGTTAAGTTAGTAACAGTGGTTAAGTGAATTCCGGCTTCCCCATTGACTTTGCTTTTCAGAAGGTTGCAAAAGGTCAGAGGTCCTCAAACTTGGCAACTTTAAGACTTGTGGACTTCAACTCCCAGAATTCTCCAGCCAGTTATGCTGGCTGAAGAATTCTGGGAGTTGAAGTCCACAAGTCTTAAAGTTGCCAGGTTTGAGGACCCCTGCAAAAGGTGATCGATCACATGACCCCCCAGGACATTGCAACCGACATAAATACATGCCAGTTGCCAAGCGTCTGAATTTTGATCACATGACCATGGGGATGTCCTCAGGGTCATACGTGTGAAAAACGATCATAAGACCCCTTTTTTCAGTCCCTTTGTAACTTCGAATGGACACTAAATCGACTATTGTAAGTCGACGACTACCCGCAGTCAAAGATATTGTCATAATATGTATATTGTTCCAAGTATTTGCAACTTCCCCACCACCCCACCCATTGTTGTATTGAGATGCTGTTCCATTCCAATTCTGTTCAAATTTTTATGTCTTTTACCTGGTTGTGTTCATTTTGTTTTAATTGTTAGCCACCTAGAGAAATGCATTTGAGATGGGTGGCCACACACATGAATAAATGAATAAATATGAAATAAATAAATTTTGGTAGAGCACCCAGCACACCAGCCAATATGAGCACTGCTGTGACTTTCTTTTTTCTTTTCTTTTTTTCCAGAATTTCTTGCTCTATCTTCGAAAGATTCCCAGGCCTGGAAGAACGTAAAACTATAAAATGAGATAACATCACCTGCATAAGCAGAAATAAAATGCCGGAACCGTCTCCGCCTTCAGTCTTTTGAGGTTTGGGAAGTCAAAAGGAGGTGTTGATTTTATTTTCTTCACACTCCAAATTGACATCTTTCCACTAAGTAGCCGTGGTGCAATCCTACCAGGTGCTGGAAAGCTACTAACAGGGTTGAGAGCCGTTAAAAACAGTTGGGGGAAAAAATACAACAAAGGAGAAAGAAAAGGAATATCATTTTAGCAGTAGTTCTAATCCTTCATATAATTATCTAATGCAATTATTATTCATGTGTATGTATGTGTAGATAGATAGATAGATAGATAGATAGATAGATAGATAGATAGATAGATAGATAGATAGATAGATAGATAGATAGATAGATAGATAGATAGATAGATGATAGATAGATAGATAGATGATAGAACGATTGATTGATCGATAGATGATCGATAGATGATAGATAGATAGATAGATAGATAGATAGATAGATAGATAGATAGATAGATAGATAGATAGATAGATAGATGATAGATAGATAGATAGATAGATAGATAGATAATAGAATGATCGATCGATAGATGATAGATCGATCGATCGATCGATAAGATAGATAGATAGATAGATAGATAGATAGATAGATAGATAGATAGATAGATAGATAGACAGACAGACAGACAGACAGACAGACAGACAGACAGACAGACAGACAGACAGATAGATAGATAGATAGATAGATAGATAGATAGATAGATAGAGGATAGAACGATTGATCGATCAATATATGATAGATAGATGATAGATAGATAGATAGATAGATAGATAGATAGATAGATAGATAGATAGATAGATAGATAGATAGATAGATAGATAGATAGATAGATGATAGAACGATTGATCGATCAATATATGATAGATAGATAGATAGATAGATAGATAGATAGATAGATAGATAGATAGATAGATAGATAGATAGATAGATAGATAGATAGATAGATGATAGAATGATTGATCGATTGATAGATGATAGATAGATAGATGATAGATAGATAGATAGATAGATAGATAGATAGATAGATAGATAGATAGATAGATAGATAGATAGATAGATAGATAGATAGATAGATAGATCTTTACATACCGTAACTATATTTTTTCACTTTAAAAAATATTTTCCAAGTGTCTTTTTTCCCTCTGATAATATATGCATGTATTTTTATCTTTCTGTTTTGTTTGTATTTTTCATTTCTTTTCTTTTTTTTGGTCACTATTTTAAAAGCAATGGAAAAATTAAATAAATTAAAAGAAAACAGGGTTGGGTGCCAAACACACCATGTTTTATCAGATGCCTTTCTTTTATTATCAAATTAGAAGACCCACTTCCCTGGAGGTCTCTTCTCCCCCCACCCCACCAATCTTCTGCCCCCAAAGAAAATGGAAGCCTGGTTTTTGTGGCTTATGTGGTTTATTTATTAGATTTTTATCCCACCTTTATTACTTTAAAAATAACTCAAAATAACTCAAGGCAGCAAACATTCATAATACCACTTCCTCTTCCTGTTCTCCAAAACAGCAACCCTGTGAGGTGGACTGGACTGAAAGACAATGATTGGCCCAAAGTCACCCAGTGGCTTTCATTCCTAAGGCTGCACTAGAACTCACACTCTCCTGGTGTTTGGCCCAAAGTCACCCAGCTGGCTTTAATGTCTAAAGTGGAACCAGAACTGACAGTCTCCCTGGTTTTAGGCAGATGCCTTAACCCAGGGGTGGCCAAACTATGGTTCTTTGAGGACCTGTGGACTTCAACTCCCAGAATTCCTGAGCCAGCCATGCATGCATGGCTAGCTCAGGAATTCTGGGAGTTGAAGTCCACAGGTCCTCAAAGAACTGTAGTTTGGCCACCCCTGCCTTAACCATTACACCAGGCTGGTTCTTATGTTCTTTCCTTCTAATACACCATATGATTCTTGATCAGAGGTGGTGCAAGGCAAAAGGAAATAATAGGGAGGGAAAGGAAAGGAAAGGAAAGGAAAGGAGAAAGGAAAGGAAAGAAGAAAGGAAAGGAAAGGAAAGGAAAGGAAAGGAGAAAGGAAAGGAAAGAAGAAAGGAAAGGAAAGGAAAGGAAAGGAAATGAGGAAAGAAGAAAGGAAAGGAAAGTAGGGAAGAAGAAAGGAAAGGAAAGTATTAAAGAAGAAAGGAAAGGAAAGGACAAGAAAGGAAAGTAAAGGAAAGGAGGAAACAAGAAAGGAAAGTAAAGGAAAGGAGGAAACAAGAAAGGAAAGGAAAGTAGGAAAGAAGAAAGGAAAGGAAAGGAGGAAAGAAGAAAGGAAAGGAAAGTAGGAAAGAAGAAAGGAAAGGAAAGGAGGAAAGAAGAAAGGAAAGGAAAGGAGGAAAGAAGAAAGGAAAGGAAAGGAGGAAAGAAGAAAGGAAAGGAAAGAAGGAAAGAAGAAAGGAAAGGACAAGAAAGGAAAGGAAAGGAGGAAAGAAGAAAGGAAAGGAAAGGAAAGGAGGAAAGAAGAAAGAAAAGAAAAGGAAAGGACAAGAAAGGGAAGGGGAAGGGAAGGGAAGGGAAGGAAAGGAAAGGAAAGGAAAGGAAAGGAAAGGAAAGGAAAGGAAAGGAAAGGAAAGGAAAGGAAAGGAAAGGAAAGAAGAAAGGATAGGATAGGAAGGGAAGGGAAGGGAAGGAAAGGAGGAAAGAAGAAAGGAAAGGAAAGGAAAGGGGAGGAAAGGAGGAAAGAAGAAAGGAAGGGAAGGGAAGGGAAGGGAAGGAAAGGAAAGGGGAGGAAAGGGGAGGAAAGGAGGAAAGAAGAAAGGAAGGGAAGGGAAGGGAAGGGAAGGGAAGGAAAGGAAAGGAAAGGAAAGGAAAGAAAGGAAAGGAAAGGAAAGGAAAGGAAAGGAAAGGGGATGAAGGGAAGGGAAGGGGAACTGGTTATGTTCTGCACCTCCAACCTTAACTTGTTTTACCCAGAATGGGGCAGGTAGGACCACAGAATTCCCCCAAAATTAATTCTTGAACATGGAATGAGAAAACACAGTTTTGTCCTTCATCTCTGTCTGAAGTATCTCAGTTTTGCCTCTCCTTCACCCACCCCCACCCTTTTCCACTGATATCTTATCCTCCTACTGTACATTCCTTCAAAGGCCTTTACTTGGCTTATTCTATCATATTGCATCTCTGCACAATTACTGGAAAGGATTAAAAAAAATCCATTCCACAGAAGCCGTGCTTTTCAAAAGGGAAGATCCTGAGATATCTGGGCAGATGTTACAATCACAGCAGGGGCTATGCTTGGCTTTTAATGTCAAAGCCGATACCCTATTCCCCAAAGACCTGGTCTCCAAGCATGTGCAGAGTGCAATTTGACTCTGACTCAGAGCAGTTGAGGCGAGGAGGATCCCCAAGGAATGTTGCATCTCTTTTGCTTCTCTTTTGCTTAGCCGGAAGATATCTTATTGCACAGAATCATCTGTCAACAGAATTTAGAATAGAATAACAGAGTTTGGAAGGGACCTTGGAGGTCTTCTAGTCCAACCCCCTGCTTAGGCCAGGAAACCCTACACCACTTCAGACAAATGGCTATCCAACATCTAACCATGATCCATGCCATTATCCCTTCTGGAGCATCTTCACCCAACTTTTACCAGGCTTACGGCAGCAAAGCTTTTTTTTTTTTTGGCCAAATCGAAAAATAAGATAAAATAAAAACACCGAATGAAGAAATCTGGGGGAAACTGACAAGGAGGGGAGAGCAGAAAAAGGAAAGGCTGCTGAGCCTGTTTGATCACGAAACATGCATCACTGCTTGCCATCATCCTTGAGCAAACTGGAGATTGGCGGACACTTTTCAGCTACAGCTCTAATTTCCTGCAACAGGATATTTCAGGAGAAGCGATCAACGGGGGAAAAGCAAGCTTCAAAAGCCATTTTTTCCTCCCATTTTTTTCTTTAAAAACAAAACCAAAACCCGGAGAGTTTCTACGAAAATTGGAAGGAAAGGCAAGCCCGTTGCGGAAGGCAAGGAGAGCGCGGGGCTGAGTTAGGAAACAAGTCACCTGAATTGCCAAGGACTTGCGGCTGGCAAAAGGAGCGTCGTCACTTGGCTCCAGGTTTGCACAATTAAGGCCGGGGCTTATTTTCTAAGGCTGGGTCTCGAGGACGTGTCCGTCGGGCGCCCGCCTCCCATACGGGCCCGGGTGCCGCTCAGCCTTTCTTTCTTTCTTTCTTTCTTTCTTTCTTTTCTTTTCTTTCTTTCTTTCTTTCTTTCTTTCTTTCTTTCTTTCTTTCTTTCTTTCTTTCTTTTCCTTCCTTCCTTCCTTCCTTCCTTCCTTTCTTTCTTTCTCTCTGTTTCTTCCTTCCTTCCTTCCTTCCTCTTCCTTCCTTCCTTCCTTCCTTCCTTCCTTCCTCTTTCTTTCTTTCTTTCTTTCTCTCTCTCTTCCTCTTTCTTTCTTTCTTTCTTTCTTTCTTTCTCTCTCTCTCTCTCTCTCTCTCTCTCTCTCTTTCTCTCTTTGTTTCTTCCTTCCTTCCTTTCTCTTTCTTTCTTTCTTTCTTTTCTTTCTTTCTTTCTTTTCTTTCTCTCTTTCTCTCTTTGTTTCTTCCTTCTTCCTTCCTTCCTTCCTTCCTTCCTTCCTTCCTTCCTTTCTTCTTCCTTCCTTCCTTCCTTCCTCTCTTTCTTTCTTCCTTTTCTTCCTTCCTTCCTCCCTCCCTCCCTCCTTTCCCTTCCCCTTCCCTTCCCCTCCCCTCTCCCTTTCCTTTCCTTCTTCCCTTCCCTGTCCTTTCCTTTCCCTTCCCTTCCTTCCCCTCCCCTTCCTTTCTTTCTTTCCTTTCCTTTCCGTTCCTTTCCCTTCCCTTCCCTTCCCTTCCCTTCCCCTCCCCTCCCCTTCCTTTCCTTTCCTTCCTTCCTTTCCTTTCCTTTCCTTTCCTTTCCTTTCCTTTCCTTTCCTTTCCTTTCCTTTCCTTCCCTGTCCTTTCTTTCCTTTCCTTTCCTTTCCTTTTCCTTTCCCTTCCCTCCCCTCCCTCCCTTCCTTTCCTTCCCTTCCTTCCCCTCTCCTCCTTTCCTTTCTTTCTTCCCTTCCCTTTCCTTTCCTTCCCTTCCCTTTCCTTTCCTTTCCTTTGTCTCTTCTCTCCCCCCTCCCTCCCGTTTCGCGATCCGCCCCGCCCGATCAGTCAACCAGGTTTCCTCTTCGCGATCCGAAAGAGATGCGCGCTAATCCGGAGCAACGCCTGGCAGTTCGCGCCGGCTCGGAATCGAACAAGGACCTGGCTGGATGAAAGGGTCCCCTTGCAGAGCATTGGGAGGTGGGGAGCCACAAGCTGTTAAGGCTACGGGACACTCCGTTGGCGTGGGAGTCGGTGGGACCCGATTCTTCCCCCCCCCTCTCTCTCCCCCCACCCCCACCCTGTGCAAGAAGCTTGTAAACCCTGGAAGAAAGGTGGTGATGGTGCTGGGGAGATCCGGGTTTCTCGCCCACTTTTCCTCAGTTCCAGCGCCGAACATCGCAGGGGGAACAGCAGGGAAAGCATCTTGCAAGGGAAGATCCGTTGCAACCTACCCTAAAAGAAATACACGCGACACTTCCAAGCTGCTTTCACCCTGTCATCTCGCAGCCATCAGAGGATGCGTTGAAACTGGGAACCGAGACGGTTTCAAGTTGATCCGGGCGATAGCTTTCATCGTCGTCTATCTACACACACCCTTTAATTCGGTTCGGCATCCCCACCCCTCCACCCCCCCAGCCGCCTGATGCTTTCCAGATGTGCTAGCTAGGGGGAGGACTCGCAGGTCCAGAGACATCTGGAGGGCACCTGGTTGTTGGAGAAGGCAGTGAAGATCTGGGCACGTGCCAAGCCTCTTTTCTCTCTTACTCCGGGGTAAAATGCCCGAATCTGGTTTACCGATGCCCAGCTGCTCTCCCTCTCCCTTTTCAACGCTGTGTGAACGGAAACGGGCGAGTAGAAAGCGCTCCCCTTGAAACCCCGTGTCTTCCACTCGCGGCCACTAGGTGGCGCGCTCCCCTCGCGGGTACCGCAATGCCGCTCGGCCAATGGAGGCGGACGAAAGCGGCAAAAGGCGGGGTCCCGTGCCATTGATTGGCCCACCAGCCCCGCCCCTTTTAATTCATCTTTCTTCGAAAGCCGGCCTCTTCGCCCCAAGCTTTCCCCCCCTCCCGCCCCTCCCGCTTTCAATCGGATCCAATCGCGGGAAGCTTGGCGGTTGCTAGGGGCGGAGCCCCTCGGCCTCTGGCTAGCGCCGAGCGGGTGCGGGGTTGCTAAGGGGCGAGGCCCGGGACGTGATGGACAACTGAGCCACGCCCCTTGGGTCTCAGCCGCGGAGGCTGAGCCGGAGCTCTCAGTGCGAGAGCGTGAGCCGCTGGCGGAGCATCGCGGAGCGGCTTGGGTGGCTCGCTGGCGGCCGATGTGCACCGAGCCCTCCGGGTAAAGAAGAGAGAAGCCGAGCGGCTGGAAACAAGTCGGGCCGAAGGTTCGGAGTTGCTGGCACCGACCCAACCCGAGGATTCGTAAAGGGCGGAACCGCACCGGACCCTCCCCACTGGATACACCGGAGGAGGGGATCCCGTTTTGGCAGCCCGGCGGGACGGCTTGGCCGCTCCCGGGAACTGAGCGGAGCGAGCCGCTGGTTCGGCCCCCGAATTGGATCGGGCCGGCCGCCCCCACCACCACCACCGAAACGCTTGGGATCCCAGCGGGCTTGGCCCGGCACAACTGGACTTGTCCCGCCCTTGGAGGGTCTTGGGGAGCTCCTGGGGGGCGATCCAAGCGGCGGCCGGGTCCGGGGGCGACGGGCATCGGTGGGACTCGTGCGGTATCTTCGCGCCGGGTTCGAGCTTGCCGGGGACCGCAGCGTTTTTGGACCGACGGCGCCGTTCCGAGCTTGCCGGGGACCCCGGATCGCTTTCCCGGCGCCCGGAGCGAGTTTAAATCGCGGGAGCTGAAGCCAATTTTGGAGTTTTTCCTCCGGATCCTTGCATTTGACCCCGCCGAACCCCCCGGGGCTCGGGACCCTGCAGCGCCCCGCCGCCGGGCTCCGGCCCCGCGATGGCTGCGGCCCGCCCGGGGGCGCCCCAGCTGCTGCACCCGGGGAATCTGCTGCCGCCGCTGCTGCCTGCTGCTGGTCCTGCCGGGGGGGCTGCCGCGCTTTGGAAGGGTGAGCGCCCGCCGAGAGTCGGTCAGCGCGGGCTCGGGGAGGGGTTTGGGCGGCTGCCTGGATCCCTCCAGCCGCTTTTTGGAGACTCCTGCTCCCGGGGAATCGGGGTTATGGCGTGGGAGACGGTTGGGGGGGGGGAACGGCAGTCTGTCGCTCGTTTCGGGGGAGCCCAAGACACGCGTGTCTCCTTTCTCCTTTGCCCCGCTGATCCACACGACCTCTTTTGCACGGGAAATCGGACCTGTTCTGGCGAAGGGTTGGCCGGCCTTGGAGAGCCTTAGAGATGCAGGCTTCTCACCCCATTCTGGAGCCTTTCTTTCCCCCCAAAAAAAACCCAAATTGTCTAACCAAGGCCAATAAACTTGTTCTCTGCAGATTGGAATAATCATATCTTGGCTGCCTGGCTTGAAGGCTCCGTTTATCTTCGGTTCTTTAAATTTTCTAAACTCTTTGGCTGAGATTTCTCAGCCAAAGGATTGGGGAGGTTTTGCGGATAAATTGGGCGAGGAGCAGCAGCTTCATAAATCGAAACCTCGGTTTGAAATCCTTGAGAAATCCTTGAGACAAATCTTAGCTATGGGCAGGTTAAGTAAGTCCTTGTTCATTTTGCACCAGCTGTATTCACACGAGAGCCTATCCCTCTAGTTTTGCTCAGCCCAGTTTCCCAGGTTCAGGAAAAAAAAAAAAAAAACACAGCATGGTAATGCCGAGTAAGGCGTGAGCACAGCCAAACCGGAGTTACGTGCTTTTCGCGCAGCTAAAATATTCCTCCTTTCGCCCATTGCAGGACACAATCCTTCCGAATCTGTCCGCTTTTAAAATAGGTTAAAAAAAATAAGTGGCGGATGCGAAACTCCACAAAACATTTCTTCCTCACTTTTACATTACTGCTGATGAATGTGAAAATTCCCAATTCTCTGTTATCACGGGGGGATCTTTTCTTGCCAGCAAAAGTTTGAAGTTCTGCAAAAGTGGTTGGTCGCTGGGGAATCAAAGTTTTCCTTGTCACTGGAGACCAAGTTAAGCGAAAATGCGATTGTTTTAGTTAAGGTACCTCAGGAGCCTAATCGATGGTGCCTTATTTAACAAACCTTGATTAAGGAAAGAGAGGCTTTCTTTCTCATGAACTCGGTCCCTGTGTTGTGGTTACGTGCCATGGCTTCGCCCATTCCTGTTTTAAATTTAAATAACTCCAAGAAGCTTTCTTTAAAGTTCAGGGCTGTTTTCCATCGTAGGACTGTTTTGTGTACATCCGATGCTTTCCTATATTCTCATCACTTTGAAAGAAAGCAGCTTCCAGGGGAAAATCCCTCTGTCTGTGTGTGTGTGTGTATGTAATCACATTTATAAGTCGCCCATCTCACCTTAGTGACTCTGTGGTCGATCCTCTGTTTCTTTCTTTACTTTCTCCGCTGGATCCTGAAGGCCTCAAATGATGTTGTTGAATTCGTTGCAGGTTGTTCTTCCAAAGAACTTGGGAGAACTTGTTCCTAGTAAGGAGAGGCTTGTTCAAGTTGGTCTGTTTCAAGTTTTATAGTTGCAGCTGAAAAACTCTGGGTTCAAACATTGTCTCTGGGGTTTTTTGGAACTTTCGCACTTAGTCTAAGGGTGAAAAACCAGAGTCAAAAAAAAAAAACCCTTCTCAGCCTGGTCAAGCAGAACAGATCTAGAAGTTGATTCATCCTGAAATGTTTGACTAAAACTTGATTTTTGTACAGGTTTGTCCTGGTTCTCTCTAAGCGCCTTAATTTCTCACATCACCACTCCTAATCTGCAGCTTTAATGTGAGTTTCTCCTGGAATGTTCTGAAGTATACCAAACATTTTCCCCTTCTTTGAAAGCACCTTTAAACCTGTCCGTTAGTTGTTTTCCTTAAAATCTTCAAAGCGTCCATCAAATCTCTCTCCCCCCACCCACTTTACTGTTTGATGCTGCCTTAAAGTTTGATTTTCCAAAGCACTTTGTTGGCCTGAGTTGGCTCCAAGTCCTCTCTTTTGGGAGACAGATGGAGAGGTAGAAGGAGGGCTTTTATTTTCTTTCGTTCATGCTTTCTTAGAACTGGTAATTTCCAAGAAAAAGAGGAGAAAACTAGAGAAATTTGCTAGAGGTCAACTTCCTTTCTGGAAATTAAACAGCAATGGTAGAAAAATGGGACATTGATCACCATTCTGATGAATATTTTTCTAGTACCCCTGTTTCCCCCCAAAATAAGACATCCCCTGTTAATAAGCCCAATCGGGCTTTTGAGTGCATGGCAATAAGGCCAAGCGCTTATTCAGGTTCAAAAAAATAATAATAAGACAGGGTCTTATTTTCGGGGAACACTTTATCTTTGTTTGGCCTGTTCATACATTAAGGACTGTGTGATATTTATATACCAGAACCTTCATGCTTTTAGTACTGGAGAATCTCGGCCCTGCCAATGAAGCATATTTGTAGCTCATCATATCCAAAACGGCAAAATGGCATTTCAAGAGGCCGGCATTACAGGACTATAACTGAGTTGGTTTGTGTGGGTTTCCTTGCTTCTTCAGAGGTCTCCATCCATTTTTTAAATTCTGCCCTGGTTGGCGTAGCCTTCGTCCAGTAGCGGATTGCTTCAATGCAGGGGGGTCCTTGGTTTTCTGGGTGCTGGGTTTGGACAGAATGTGGGGAGGAGGCGCAAGGACCCTCTTAACCCATCTTTCTAACCCTGTTAAGCAGGATAAGGAATAAAGACACATTTCCATCGGAGCTTTGTTCAGCATGAGAGAGAGAGAGAGAGAGAGAGAGAGAGAGAGAGAGAGAGAGAGAGAGAGAGAGAGAGAGAGAGAGAGAGAGTGAGAGAGAGAGAGAAGAAGAAGAAGAAGAAGAAGAAGAGAAGAAGAAGAAGAAGCAGAAGAAGAAGAAGAAGGAGAAGAAGAAGAAGAAGAAGAAGAAGAGAAGAAGGAGGGGCTGAAAATTTCAGACATCGGTTTGTCGGCCGTCTTCCGAACCGCTGCTAACCAACTCCAGATCTGATTGAGTAACTGGAGGTTTGTGCCTTAACCATTCCGACGTGGTTCATGCACAAAAGCTGGCTTCTTAACCTGCTGGTTTTTTCCCTTTTTCTTCCTTCAGTTTGTCTACCAGCTGGACTCTGTGAATTGATTAATAGCCTGCGCGCTGCATATGCTGTGATTTATCAGTCAGGCGCTCTCGACTCCAACGGGCTGGGCTGACATCCTTCCCCTCCTTACGTTGGCCGATCGTTTGCCATTTTAGACGTGGTTTTTATGACGGACGGACACGGGCTGGGCAACCCGACCGAAATAAAATTGAGCAAGGAAGATGCAAACTGGGCAGCAGGACTGCAGCACTGTTAACGGGAGATTTAGCGAGACGCCTGATGTGGAGTGCCAGGAATAAATTCATGCACGCACGTTCCACATAAGTGGCGGCTGCTAGTACCCTGGGGATTTTGAGCTGTGTGTCTGTGGCCTGTCCAATTTGGCTTGCCGAAAGCAGGCAAGTCCCCATCTTGTTTGTTATCTTCTTCCCAGGTTCTGCAAAAGTTGGGACTTTTTGTAGTTGATGGCTTGGGGGCAGTCTATGTACACACATGCTTTTAGCCTTGGCTGGCTCTTTCTCCTCTTCCTCGCTCCCAAAAAACCCAATTGCATGGAGATACACGTGTGTGTGTGTGTGTGTGTGTGTGTGTGTGTGTGTGTGTGTGTGTGTGTGTGTGTGTGTGTGTTGTCTGCTCTGGGTTTCCTGTGAGGTGGCAGGTTGGGAGAAAGTACCCAGTTTTATCCATAAAGGGTTGCAGGAGAGGTTGGTGACGCTGGAAGGGGGATCTATCTGAAGCCACAGTGTGTTTTCCCCTCGGCTCAGCAGCACCTCGGCTGGCTAGAGAAGGAAAGTTTTGCCGCGGAGCAATAGCGTGGTTGGTTTGTCTGGCAAAGGAGCCGGCCCACTCTGGTCCCTAAAGATCAGCTTTTCTAACTCGGCCTAACCTCTGTGGTCGTCGGCGATGGGGGGGAGACGGAGGGAGCTCTTGACTTCCAAACACCAGCCTCTCTTCTTGCTGCTTCCTGAGCTGCTGCCCTAGTCCTCCCCTTCCATTCCAGAAATTCTAGCCTCTAAGTTGGGAACAATATGATGGCCACCAAGAGTTGATTGATGGCAGCAGGGTATACATTTGAAGGATGCATCTGCATGGTTTAATTTAGCGGAAATCAGATCACACTTTCCATGGCTTCTAAGAGCTTTGGGGGGCCCCCGGTTTCCTCAAACACCTTTTTGTCTTTTACTTCTCAGGTTAGTGGCCCCAGATTGTCTGCTGGCATGGCTTTTGGCCCCTTTCTGAGCAATGCAAAAAAAAAAGGGGTGTGTGTGAATTTTGGCAAGGGGCAGACGAGGCTGGATATTTTTTTTATCTGCCTCTGTGTTGCAGGAGAAACATTCGACTCCTTTGTCTGGCCTAGCTTGCTGCACTCGCTTGTAAAGTTGGTGTATGGGGTCGTAGGTGGTCTCTGAGCCTGGTGGTTGGCTTGCAGACGTTTTATTACCCGACTAGGTAATGTTATCAGTGACATGAGGTGTCTGCGACCAAACCACCAAGCTCAGAGAGCACCAGAGACGTCACAATTCAATTGAAATCCTTCTACTGAAAGTCGGTGTGGTTTGCCAAAAGGATTTGGGACAAAACCAATTTAGCCATCCTGCCTGGTTCTGACATGCATATTACAATCCTTAATTGATGAGAGGCTTGTCATCTGTTCAGACATGTAAGATTAATGGCATAATCACCACCGTCTTCCCCTTTCCATGCTCATCCCAATTTAAACTCTACATCGGTGTAGCCATGCCATGTATCTGTCGAAGAAAGTTTTTTAATTTTTTAATTTTTTTTATTCAATTTGCGTAACCACCCATCTCAAACGAGCGACTCTGGGTGGGGAACAGCCATAAAGTCAACTAAAACCAATGAAAACCCCAGCATAAAAAGAAAAAATAAATACTGTTGAAATGTTGTAAGTTACAGCTCACGAAATCTTATGATTTTTAATAAAATGCATTAATTGCGAAGGGTGCTACCAGAATCTTGGTGGTCACCCTTTGATGAAATGTTAGGAAAAGTATTTGGGACTCTAGGATTTTTTTAAAAAATACTTCGGTGTGCGTCAACTGAGTGGTATCACTTTATACCAAGGAGATGCCACCTTAGAGGACTTAGGGAGTGGGTCAAAGGATGGCTTTTCTCCCTCCTGTTCAGCACATATTTGTGGATGATGTGGGAATTGAAATCTGCACCAGAGATCCCAAATAGGGCACCGGCTGGTGGTAAGAATGGGCCGAACGCAAAGCAAGGGTTGTATAAGGCTGAATAAAAGGGGGTAGGGTCATGTATTATTTTCCATGTTTTTCTTGCAATGGAAAAGAGCAAGAAATTGGGTTCAGATTCCGGTGTTGTAGTTTGACAAAAGCTTCCAAATTCTGTTCCTCTCTGTTTTATTGAACGCATAGAACACATTTTAGCATAATGTATGGCCAAGGTGCTGCTGAATCAGACTAGAAAAAGATATTGTATCTTCTGTCTTCTACTGCCTATCTATGGTGAAATCCCACAATGTGGGGTGGGGGGAAATTGTTGATACACAACCTTTACGTGTCAGATTCTGAACAATTGAACAAACCTCTTGCGTTTGTGATTCCAGTGGTTTGCCAGAACTGACTTGCTTTCCTTGAAACGTAGAAAGTTTGAAGCTCGCAACGGTAGTTCTAGTTCTACTTACCTTAATTTTTCTGTATCCCTTTTTCCCCCCTCGTTTTTTTTCCTGTTAACCAGTCTTATTCTTAAGTTTATGCTCTGCCTTGTTGCTACGATCTGTGGCCACGACAGTAAACTGATGGATTTATATTATAATGCCCGTGTTGGTGGCGTATTTGATGCCGAACCGTAGCGTAAATGTATTCTTTTCAACCATTCCCCTCCTTAAATTATTCTTAGCGTATGCTCTTGTTATTTTCTCTCAATGCGGAGAAGTTTGCTTTCCTCTTAATTACAGTTCACTGAACTGTCTCCTCTCGCAACGGGGATGTGATAGTCCTGCTGTTTTGTTGATCCTTTTAGGATAAGGCTGAGTAAAATCCGGTCCAAGAACAGGAGGAGACTCAGCCGGCCTCAGTTCGGCTTCCTATTCCTTGCAAACTGGTCCAGCCTTATGGAAAGAAAAAAAAAGGGTAAACTTTTGAGCCCAGGAATGTGGCACCTAATTGGGGATGGGGGCGAAGGAAACGTTTCCAAGCGTCTTCGCGTTTTAGTTCACTGCCTGTTGTCTGTGCTGACTTTCTGCGCTGAGCCAGTTCTGCTTTGGTCTACTTGGCAAAATTTGTCTCTCTACCCTTAAATGCTGAAACACCAAACGGTTGAGCCTGTTCATCTTCGCTTAGAGCCATTCGGCTCGGAGCAATTTTCTCCAGTTGCTTTCGTGGCTTGTATTGTGGTTGTTTGGTTACGAGCTTGCAACCAAGGCGGGGTGGACACCTTGCTGAATTTTTGTTTGTTTGTTTTCTTTTGTGAAAGCCAAGGAGCTGCCTATTTTTCCTCTTTGCCCGGGCCGCTTGTTGCTGACGGTTGGGCCCTGTGAAGTTCTTAATTAGACATCACCAGAAACCTGCCTGAATCACGGCGCATTTGGCTTTGTGCGTCTTGTTTTGCTTTTTTTTTTTTTTAATGAATTGAAGCTTGGCCTGCTCTGCTGACTCAAACTGGTTTGTCCGGATTAAGCGTCTCCGGCATTTGGTGCCAAAGCAGGAGGGAAGAGAAAGCAGGTGCTTCTTTGGCCAGACAGTTTTCCTTATTGGGAGAACTGGGGCTGAGATCAGGTTCAAGTTGACCGTTGACTTACTTTCCTTTATTCATTACACCAGGGATGTCCAACCTTAGCAACTTTAAGAAATGTGGACTTCAACGCCCAGGATTCCCCAGGCTTGGCTGTGGAATTCTGGGAGTTGAAGTCCACAAGTCTTAAAGTTGCCAAGGTTGGACGCCACTGCATTAACAGGTTATCTTGCTTGCCCAGAACACCTCAGTCGGTTAAATTCATTTTGCCACTTATGCCAAATTTGGCTCCAGCGCTAAAGGGGATTGGTGGGGGTGGCCTTGTTTGCCAGAAATATTTGGGTTTTCTTAACAACAGCGTAGGTCTGCAAAACATCGTGGAATGTCTTACAGGGCTTTATTTCATGTTGATCAAGAAGTGGGAGAGAAACACGGGATAGAAAATAGAACAATTGTTCTCTGGTATTATAAATAATTCTGCTACAATTATTTTATTTATTTATTTATTTATTTATTTGTGACATTTATATACCGCCTCACAGTGCAAGCACTCTCTAAGCAGTTTACACCAGTCAGCAATGTATATTTACATTGCCCCCAACAATCTGGGTCCTCATTTTACCTACCTCGGAAGGATGGAAGGCTGAGTTAACCTTGAGCTGGTGAAATTTGAACTGTTGACCTGCGGATCACAGTCAGCTAAAGTGGCCTGCAGTACTGCCTCTAACCGCTGCGCCACCTTGGCTCTGTACTTCCTATTCCACACGGGCCATGGGTCTGGTTGTAATTAGCAATGATGAGTTTTTATCGATAGAAAAAAAAAAACCCCTGTACAGGTAACCCCTGACATACGAACGCAATTGGGGCCACAATTGTGGTCACTAAGCAAAGCGATCATTAAGTCAGTAAATCACATAACCGGATCCGATTTTACAACCATTTTTACCACGATTGTTAAATGAATCAGATGATTGTTAAGTGGATCCTGCTTCTCCAATAGATGTCGTTTGTCGGAAACCATTTGGGAAAGTCACAAATAGCAATCGTGTGACAGCAGGACGCAGCAGTCGGTCATAAATGCGAGCCGGTCATAAATGCGAGCCGGTTTCCGAGCTCCAGAATTGCAATCGTGTGACCGCGAAGTGGTACATTGATTGTAAACTTGAAGGACAGGTGATACGTCACTTTTCCCAACACCAGTGTAATTTTGAACCGTCATTACGTGAATATTATAAGTTGAGGACTACCTGTAGGTGAATTATACATCGCAAGAGGCAACTGGGGTTATTTGTCTATTTATTTTATTTTTTTGTGAGTAACTAATGGCACAACCTAAGAGCACATTGATGTATTTTGCCCCGAGATTGGCTGGCTCCAATTCCAGTTGTGCTGAGCAATATTTTTAAAGCAAGACATGCTGTATGTGCCAATTTGCCAGTTGAAATTTCTTAGAGCTCTGTATATTGTTTAATAGTGTTGGCATCTCCTGCCTGGCCGGGCCCTCTGTTAACAGCTGGACTTCAGCCATGCAGTGGTGTTACCAGGAAAGTAGCAGGAAAACACCATGCCATTGATGGTGGAGTCATCAGTAGTCGCTTTCCAGTGGAAATTGAAATCTCATGTCTAGGAAATCAGTGGGCAGGTTGTCCTCTACTTACGACCATTCATTTAGTGACCATTCGAATGGACTGATGACCGTTTTTCACACTTATGACAATTGCGGCATCTCCAGGGTCGTGTGATCCAGTTTGCTTGGCAAACTGACTCATATTTATGACGGTTGCAGTGTCCTGGGGCCACGCGATCACCTTTTGAGACCACCCGCTGAATAAAATCAAAGGGGAAGCTGGATTCACTTAACAACCGTGTTGCTGACTTAACAACGGTAGTGATTCGCTTAATAGCTTTCTTGCTTAGGAGAAATTTGGGGCTCAGTTGTGGTTGCAAGCCGAGAACGACCTGCACTGTACGGTTTCTGCTTTCTAAATGTATAGTGTCCACATCTGGAACCAGCAGCTCTGTCATTAAGCGAAGCGGTCGCTAAGTGAAACCGCAACAGTGCTGACGATCTTAATAGCACTTCAGCTTTCCTCTACAGACCTGCAAAAGTTGTAAAGGCGAGGAGAGGTCATCCAGTTACTTTTTCAACACTGTCGTAACTGCAAACAATGGCTAAATGAGGCAGTCGCTAAGAGAGGACTCCCTTTATTGTTATAGGTCTGTATCCAACATCCAAATACTCTTGGGTTGCATTTTTTCCTATCGCACCACAGAAATTTTGTGGGGTGCTTTTGAACGGGTGTCTGGTGGGTGTCTGTGCCCACCCCCCCTGCCCATGTTCCTGTTCCTAAGAGCAGACAAGTTTCCAAACACCTGTTCCCAAATTCTCCCAATCTTGGAATGTGAAGCCTAGGAGACGTGCGGGAGCTGAGAACTGGCTTCTGGTCAGCAACACGGACATGTGCTTTGGCAGGATTTCGGTCGATGGGGAGATCTCACAGATTTAACCCAGAACTCGGGAGAAACTTTGATACTTCTGAGTCGCTTCTCCCTTTACCAGCTTCAGGGATATTGGTGGGGGTGGGGGTGGAAGTGGGGGGGGAAACCTGTCAGTCATGGTCCCAAAGCCCCCTCTTTTTGTGCGATATGGCTTGCTCGGCAGCAGCTGCAATAGCATTTGCTCTGGCTACTTTTGCAAATGAAATCCATGCTGGATAAAGGGAGGAGGGAGTCCTGTGCCTGGTTCTGTCTGTCTGTCTGTCTGTCTGTGCCTTTTAATTTCTCTCTCTTTCTCTCAATCTCTCAAGCTCTCTGTCTCTCAATTTCTTTCTCAATCTCTCTCTCTCTCTCTATCTCAATGTCTCAATTTTTCTCTCTCAATCTCTCTTTCAGTTTCTCAATCTCTCTCTTTCTCTCTCAATTTCTCAGTCTCTCTCTCTCTCTCTCTCTCTGCCTCTCAATCTCTCAATTTCTCTTTCTCAATCTCAATTCTCTCTCAATCTCTTTCAATTTCTCAATTTCTCAGTCTTCTCCTCTCCATCTCTCTCAATTTCTCTCCCCTCTCTCTCCCTTTCTCAGTTTCTCTCTCTCTCTCTCTCTCTCTCTCTCTCTCTCTCTCTCTCTCTCTCTCTCTCTCCTCTCTCTCTCCTCCTCTCCCTCTCAATTTCTCTTTCTCAATCTCTCAATCCTCTCTCAATCTCTCTCAATCTCGATTTCTCTCTTTCTCTCTCACTCTCAATTTCTCTCTCAATTTCTCAGTCTCTCAATTTTCTCTCTTTCCTCTCTCAATCTCTCAGTCTCTCTCTGTCTCTGTCTCTCAATTTCTCTTTCTCAATCTCTCAATCCTCTCTCAATCTCTCTCAATCTCAATTTCTCTCTTTCTCTCTCAATCTCTCAATTTCTCAGTCTCTCAATTTTTCTCTTTCCTCTCTCAATCTCTCAGTCTCTCTCTCTGCCTCTCAATCTCAATTTCTCTTTCTCAATCTCTCAATTCTCTCTCAATTTCTCTCTTTCTCTCTCCCTCTCCCTCTCCCCTCTCCCTCTCTCTCCCTCTCCTCCCTCCCTCCCCTCCCCCCCCCCCCCTCTCTCTCTCTCTCTCTCCTCTCTCTCTCTCTCTCCTCTCTCCTCTCTCGTCTTCAGTTGTCCACCCCACAAAAGCCCACTTCAGGGATTCCTGGGCTGGAGCAGCGAGGTCTCGGCGTGCCGTTCTGCGCTGCCGCACTGGCAACGTGGAATCTGAGCGCCCCTTTGATTAATGAGAAAAATGTGCAGGGCTTGACCAATTGCCAGAAGCCGATTGATTCTCGTCCCCCAGAAATTAAACTGAAAATAAAGAGTGGGAAGAGAAAGAGGAGCGAGAAGGAACAGCAGCCCAGCCTGGCACTCTCCTCTCTCTCCCTGCTTGGTTTTAACTTCGGAAGAATCCGCGTTTGGTCTGAGGGGGGGTTGGAGAGAAAGGGATATTTAGCTTTAAACAGTTCCAGATGGGCTTAGTGTTCGCACGTTGGAAGGAAGTGAGCTGAGAGCCGCACGGAGATTTGGGTAACTGCCCCGGGCGCAAGACTGGGAGGAAAGACTTGGCAAAAAATGGTTTTTGCAATCTGTGGACTTGCCAACTGGCTGTTGACTTGCAGAGTCACTCTGTCTGTGGGGAGAGCCGTTCTGACGAAGGTGCCTGGCACGGTCTTCTCCTTTTCCACTCTTCCTTCTCCTTCTGTTGGGGTGAGAATAAATCTCATAGAGGCGATTTGGATCTTTGCTTGGAATTCAGACAGTTAGAAATAAAGCCGAGATTAAAAGTCTAATAGAAATATTTATTTCGGTACAAAAACAACAAATCCTGAATAATTACATCTTTGCTAAGTAAATGCGACCGTTCTGGTCAAGAGCCAAGTCAAAAGAATGATTAATGGTGGATCAGGAATGTGGACATGCGTACAAGATTATATCACGTGTTCTGCTTGTATTGGAATATACCATAATATTAGAATAGGGGTGCATCACCCGGCATAGACATACAACTGACAATATCCACACTGTGACACCTTCTCTTCTTCTTCCTCCTCCTCTTCCTCCTCCTCCTTCTCATTCACAGAAGAGTGTATTGGAAGAGTAAAGTAAACTCCCTTGTCCAGTGGCCTTTTTCAAATCTCAAGGAGCTTTCCATAGGATGGTTACAGGTCAAAATAAACCAGGCGACAGTTACTTCGATGCCCAATTACATGGGCAGCCCCCACATCTCCAAAGAACTGGCAAAGAAGGCCTCATTGAAATAGAATGAGCTTGGGTCTCTACCAACATCTATCCAAAATGAAGGAACAGTATGCTAACCAAACCTAGGGGGGAGGAGGAAGAGGAGGAGGAGGAGTGCCTGTGCTCCTCCACCACCTCCTCCTCCTCCTCCACAACTCCTCCTCCTCTTTCGCCTTCCCCTTCTCCTCTTTGGTTAGCATACTGTTCCTTCATTTTGGGTAAAAGTTGGTCGGGACCCAAGCTCATTCCATTTCAGTGAAGCCACCTTTGCCATTTCTTTCAAAGATTTGGGGGCTGCCCATGTGCGATGAATTGGGCATCGAAGTAACTGCCGCCTGGTTTATTTTGACCTCTAACCATCCTACAGAGGCTCCTTGAGATTGGAAGAGGGAATTTACTTTACTTTCCCAACAGATTCCTACTGTGAATATTATCTGGAGTAGTAGTCCCTTTTTCCATTGATGGCCTTTTATCTTTCGAGAGAAGGGTTTCACTATCTGTTTCTCTGTCTTTAGAAAGGAGAAAACTTGGAGATAACTTCAGTAAAGGCTTATATTGATGGCACATGAATGAGAAGTCATTTCTACAGAAGGATATTAAGAACAGGTCTACTGGTCAGTTCGACCAGGATCTTTCTCCCTAAAGAAATTCAGCCACAGCCTTGTGGGCAGAACAGTCTCTAAACTCAACAGAAAATCTCTATTGCTCCCTCACATACTTTTCTTATGTTGGTATGCGATCTTTTATTAGAAGTAATTCTCCAAGGGAGAGTCCCTCAAATATTTTGGGGTGTGTTTATTCATTCTCCCAAGATTAGCAATTTTATCTTTTCTGTAAAGATTTTTCTCTTCTCTTCTCTTCTCTTCTCTTCTCTTCTCTTCTCTTCTCTTCTCTTCTCTTCTCTTCTCTTCTCTTCTCTTCTCTTTCTTTCTTTCTTTCTTTCTTTCTTTCTTTCTTTCTTTCCCTCCCTCCCTCCCTCCCTCCCTCTTCTTTCTTTCTTTCTTTCTTTCTTTCTTTCTTTCTTTCTTTCTTTCTTTCTTTCTTTCTTTCTGTCGTGTTTAGAGAGGGCTGTAAAGCACTATGAAGCGGTATATAAGTCTAAGTGCTATTGCTGTTGCTTTCTTTCTTTCTTTCTTTCTTTCTTTCTTTCCTTCCTTCCTTCCTTCCTTCCTTCCTTCCTTCCTTCCTTCCTTCCTTCCTTCCTTCCTTCCTTCCTTTCTTTCTTTCTTTCTTTCTTTCTTTCTTTCTTTCTTTCTTTCTTTCTTTCTTTCTTTCTTTCTTTCTTTCCTTCCAAATCACAGCCCAAAATTAAGAAAAAAGAAATTCGGTATATAAGCACATCCCAATTCACATATTTGTTTAAAAATGGGAACTGGATGAAATATCAGAGTCTCTTTTGACTTTACATTTGGGGGGGGGAATAACAGTTATTCTCATCTGGCCTTACTTCTCTGATGGTGCATGCTATCTCGAAAATAAATCCCATTACATTCATTGGAACTTTCTCCGAACTAAGTGAACCTTTAAACTGAATCTCTGGGGATGCAATAATTATTCCCCCCCCCCTCTTACTGTGGTGCCCAGCAAAAATAATCATGAGTCATTAAATACCACCCTTCTAAAGAGTTGCATAAAGTTTCAGCATCACCTTCCCTCCCCCCAAAAAGAAATGCAAATTAGAAGAAACTTTGTCCCCACTGCCACAATCCACCCCTCTCAACAGCAATGAAAATCATTAACACGAATAACCTGGAAATGCTAATCAGGCTGGGAACCTTTTCTGCACTTGGTTTATTTCAGTGCTTTCCTTAAAAACAAATTTGAAGAAAAGTGGGGAGCGAGTATCCCTATATATAATCAGTGTTTCCCAACCTTGGCAACTTGAAGATATCTGGACTTCAACTCCCAGAATTCACCAGCCAGCATTCGCTGGCTGGGGAATTCTGGGAGTTGAAGTCCAGATATCTTCAAGTTGCCAAGGTTGGGAAACACTGCAGTATATATTTGGGGGAACCAGAGACAAAGGAAGAATATTAGTGCTGAAGAGGCCTTGTCTGTGACCAGCAGCTCAATCATTTTTGCAAAAACCTGAGAGCTGCATTTTCTCAGGACTGGATCTTTTTTTTTTTTTTGCAACGATCCACTTTGTTGTGGCATGTTGTGTCTTGTAGTGACCATCTTGTTGTGTTGTTAAGCAAGGATGCAAAATGCTTGTTGGAGCTAACAACACACACACGCACACACCCTTGTGAAATTTAGGTCATCCCTTTTCCAAAGCCAGTGGCTGCAAGAAGCATCAAATGTTGCCTAGCCGCACCACTTTTGTCTACGATATGAAAAAGTTGATCAAAAAGAAGAAAACTTTGCTAGGGGTACATCAGCATACTGGGAGCGGGAAAATAAAGAGGAAAACCAGTGTGGGAGTTGAATCTGTTTGAATCTGTTTGGATCCGGACCCGAAGACTAGGAGGAAGAAACACACACACACACACAAAGAAAAAACACAAAACAGCGATGTGAAATTCCACCTGCCGAGTTTGAATCCATGAGGCAAAATGTTGGGAAGGGGAAGTTTGCAAAGGAAGGAGATGCCAGGTGGGGTTTTATGGGGGAGATTTCCCCCCCACACACACACACACATCCCTGCAGCAACCTTTCTGCAGCAACTTGCATTGTGTAAAAAAAAAAAGGTGGGGTTGGCGGAGAGGTGAAGGCAGGGACCAGTGGGAGGAATTGCAGGCTGCCTCCCTTGGCTCGCTTGCAAAGCTGTGGCCGCTCAGACAGACGGGAGACTCTCAAGCTTGCAAGAATGAGGCAATGGGGTCGCCCACCCACCCACCCACCCTTTTTCCCCACAGAGCAGGGGTGAAGTCTGTGATTGATGAGACGGAGGTAGTGGAGAGGTCGAGCCACGGGTCAGTAAAAAGAGACTAGGAAGCAGGAACCTGACTCTCCAATCTTGCAAGCTGAGAGGCCGGGAACAGAACTGGCCGGTGGGGTTTCTCCCCCAGGCCCCCCCTAGACGTGTGGGAGACAGAAGCTGCGATGGGGAGGAGAGAGAGAGAGAAGCCACGAAGCACACCGGTGGCTCTTTTCAGCCCTCCCGAATCCCCACATAGCAAAGGAGGGGAAATGAGGGGAAAATAATCCTCCGTACAATTGTGGCTTGCCAGGGCGGAAGGCCTCGCACACACAACCCAGGCGCTCTGGGGTTTGTGAGGATTTACGCAGCTGCCACGGGAGGCGGTGGGGGGGGCATGGTTTGATTCAGAAAGCCGCCCTGGACTTCCATGCGCAATCCCCAGTGCGGCTGTGGGGTGAGCGCAAGATGGCAGCTGCAGCGCTTCTTGGAGGGGAGCAGCTAAGGGTGACTGGCAGGTCTAATGCCGCACATGTATAGGTAGCCCTCGACTTGTGACCGCATTTGAGGCCTGAGTTAATGTTGGTAAGCAAGACGGTTGTTAAGTGAGCCTTGCCCCTTTTTACAACTTGTCTGGCCACCGTTGTTAAGTGAATCGCTGCGGTTGTTAAGTTAGGAACCTGGAGGTTAAATACATCTGGCTTTCCCGTTGACTTTGCTAGTCAGAAGGTCGCAAAAGGGGATCACGTGAGCCCGGGACACTGCAACCATCGTAAGTATGTGTCAGTTCCCAAGTGCCTGAGTTTTAATTTTAATGTTAATATGGATTACAGGTAGTTCTCGATTTACAACTTCAGTTGAGCCCAAATTTTCTGTTGATAAGTGAGAACATTTCTTAAGTGCTAAGTGCTAAGAAAAGTGCTAAGAAAAGTGCTAAGAAAAGTGCTATTAAGTGAATTTTGCCCCCTTTTACGACATTTTTTGCCACTGTGGTTAAGTGAATCACTGCAGTTGTTAAGTTAGTAACATGGTTGTTAAGTGAATCCGGCTTCTCCATTGACTCTGCTTTTCAGAAGGTTGCAAAAGGGGATCCTGTGACCCCGGGACACTGTAACCGTCATAAATGTGAGTTTGTTTCCAGGCATCTGAATTTTGATCACATGGATCATGGAGATGCTGCAACCGTCGTAAGTGTGGAAGAACGGCGACAAGTCACTTTTTTTCAGGGCCGGTGTAACTTCGAACGGTCACTAAACGAATGTAAGTCAAGCACTAACTGTACCGGATAACGTGGTTCTCCGGGAATGGGGGCAACAGAGGGGCAGCTTTGCAAGGGAGGCATTTTCAAGGCAGGAATCAAGAGTGCCATGGGGCCCAAAATATCTGGCTTATTTGGGGTTTCCGTGGTACAAAATGGGCCCTTTCGGCAGACCTTGGGTTTTTTTATTTTTTATTTTGCAGACTTTGCTGCATCTGAAGCTTCCTGCATTGTTTTGGGGGTACAACTTGGGGTCAGAAAGGGGAGAGAATAAAAACCGGTCAGAATAGAATAGAAGAATAAGAATAAGAATAAGAATAAGAATAAGAATAAGAATAGAATAATAAGAATAGAATAGAATAATAATAGAATAATAATAGAATAGAATAGAATAGAATAGAATAGAATAGAATAGAATAGAATAGAATAGAATAGAATAATAATAGCAATAGCAACAGCACTTATATACCGCTTCATAGAGCTTTACAGCCCTCTCTAACCAGTTTACAGAGTTCAGCATATTTACCCCCAACAATCTGGGTCCACATTTTACCCACCTCAGAAGGATGGAAGGCTGAGTCAACCTTGAGCCTGTAAGATTTGAACTGCCAAATTGCAGGCAGCCTACAGTCAGCAGAAGTAGCCTGCAGTGCTGCACTCTTAACCACTGCACCACCTCAGCTCTATAAGAATAGAATAGAATAGAATAGAATAGAATAGAATAATAATAGCAATAGCAACAGCACTTAGACTTATATACTGCTTCATAGAGCTTTACAGCCCTCTCTAACCTGTTTACAGAGTTAGCATATTTACCCCAAACAATCTGGGTCCTCGTTTTACCCACCTCGGAAGGATGGAAGGCTGAGTCAACCTTGAGCCTGATGAGATTTGAACTGCCAAATTGCAGCAGCCTGCAGTCAGCAGAAGTAGCCTGCACTGCTGCACTCTTAACCACTGCGCCACCTCGGCTCTGTAAGAATAGAATAGAATAGAATAGAATAGAATTTTTTATTTGCCAAGTGTGATTGGACACACAAGGAATTTGTCTTTGGTGCTCTCAGTGTACATAAAAGAAAAGATACATTCGTCAAGAATCATAAAGTACAACACTTAATGATAGTCCGGGTACAAATAAACAATCAATCATATTAGGAACCAGTCAATATAAATTGTAAGTATACAAGCAACAAAGTTACAGTCATACAGTCATTTGTGGGAGGAGATGGGTGATGGGAAGGATGAGAAGATTAATAGTAGTGCAGACTTAGTAAGTAGTTTGAGAGTGTTGAGGGAATTATTTGTTTAGCAGAGTGATGACGTTTGGGAAAAAACTGTTCTTGTGTCTAGTTGTTCTGGTGTGCAGTCTTTTTGAGGGTAGGAGTTGAAGCAGTTTGTGTCCAGGATGCGAGGGGTCTGTAAATATTTTCACGGCCCTCTTTTTGACTCGTGCAGTATACAGGTCCTCGCTGGAAGGCAGGTTGGTAGCAATTGTTTTTTCTGCAGTTCTAATTATCCTCTGAAGTCTGTGTCTGTCTTGTTGCAGAAAGCAAAGGGAGTTTGACCCTTTTGTCTATATCAGCGGCTGCGGAGCAAAGGGAGTCAGACGAGGACTCGGGACAGACCTCCTAAATTTTGCCACGAGTTGGCAACGTTGGCAGAGCAACCGGTTCAGCTCACCGCCCCGAAGATATTTATGATCCATTCATTTGAGGGCATTACAAGGCTTTCTTTGAGGCTGGCGGAGAGATGCCAGTCTCGGACATTTTTAGGATCTGTCATGTTTTCACATTTTGTGGAGGGAGAGGGTTTTAAGGGTTCCTTTCCAGCCATCTGCTTGGCCAGCTCAAATTAAAATGCATAGTTTGCACCCCCAGTAACTTTGAGTTGCCCAGATACAAACTGGATATCCAAAATAATAGAGTACGGCCAAACTATTGGATGGGAAAGGATTTTTTTTTGCTGCCCAACCATTTGCATTGATTTTAGAATAAGGGGGTGTTTTCTGAGCTTGGTTGTTTTCTTGCAGACGTTTCATTACCCAAACTAGGTAACATCATCAGTGCTAGTGGGTCTGATGATGTTATCTAGTTGGGTAATGAAACGTCTACCAAAAAAAAAAAAAGCTCAGAGAGCACCAAGGATCCCTTATTTCAACCCTGAGCCACAAATATTCTCCTTTATTGCTATTTCAGAAGAAGCTCACAGGTTAAAAGCATCAACCTTGGCAAGAGGAAATTTAATTTGCTCAGTCACAAAGATTTTATTTGTTATTTTTGAAAAAATCCTTGGGCATTTCCTTCAGACATCGGCTTCTGTTCGCCCGCTGTTTATTCCGATGCTGCTACCTAGTTGTGTGATAAAACACTTACAAGCAAGCAGCCAGCCTCAGAGAGCACTGACAACCACACAATTCAAGGATGAGGTCTTCAAACGTGGCAACTTTAAGACTTGTGGACTTCAACTCCCAGAATTCTCCATCCAGCATAGCTGGCTGGAGAATTCTGGGAGTTGAAGTCCACAAGTCTTAAAGTTGCCAAGTTTGGGGACCCCTGAGCTACACAGATTCTCTACCTCCATTATATTGCCTTCAGCTCCCTTTCTATTTATCAGCACTGGTATATAAGTTATTTTTTTTTAGCTTATATCAAATATACGGGCTGAACTCTGCTTGAACTTGGGAGATGACGTGGGTCGGACATTCAAGTTGGCCAGAATAGGAATAGAAGATGAATGTTGACTATCTGTTTTGTTATTTTCAAGTAGCATTTCGAAGTGCGTATGCAGACTTGAGTTGTGCTACCATTTTTGGTCAAAGCCGGTCTTTGCTTTGATGGGGATTTATGTTACGACCCATTGTCGTCTTCCAGCATCTCCTCTTGGCCTCCTTTTCTGCGTACACAGCCATCTCTCTGCCAAGAACAACATGTTTAATAGAAAGCGTTTTATTTTTTTTATTTTCTTGCCTTTGAAAAATATTTCACTTATTAAGAGATTAGTGTTAACAACAAGGACAGGGAGTAAATGTTGCCAATACCCCTTGCAACTTCAACTATAGGATAGTCCTTGATTTATAACCACAATTGGGGCCAGAATTTCTGTTGCTAAGCAAAGCAATTGTTCAGTGAGCAATGGTTTTACAGCTTTTTTTGCCTTGGTTGTTAAATGAATCACACAGTCCTTAAGTGAATCCAGCTTCCCCCCATTGATTTTGCTTGTGGGAAACCAGCTGGGAAGGTTGTAGATGGCGATCACATGCCTTCAACGTGCTGCCACCATCATTATAGATTATTTGAGTTGGAAGGGACCTTGTAGGTCATCTAGTCCAACCCCCCGCTCAAGCAGGAGTCCCTACACCCATTTCGGACAAATGGCAGTCCAATCTCCCTTTGAAAGTCTCAAGTGTTGGAGCTCCCACAACTTCCGAGGGCAAGCTGTTCCACTGGTTGATCGCTGTCACCATCAGAAAGTTTCTCCTTATTTCCAGGTTGAATCTCTACTTGGTCAGCTTCCATCTGTTATTCCTTGTCTGGCCTTCTGGTGCCTTGGAAAACAGCCTGACCCCTTCCTCTCTGTGGTAGCCCCTCAAGTATTGGAACACTGTTATCACGTCTCCCCTCGTCCTTCTCTTCGCTAGACTGGCCATGCCCAGTTCCTGCAACCGCTCCTCGTATGTTATAGTTTCCAGTCCCCTAATCATCCTGGTTGCTCTCCTCTGCACCTTCTCCAGAGCTTCAATGTCTCTTTTGTAGTGTGGTGACCATAAATACATGCTGATTGCCAAGCACCTGAATTTTGATCACCTGGCTATGGGGATCAATCAATCAAACAAAAAATCAATCAATTAATCAATCAATCAATCAATCAATCAAAATAGAGTTGGAAGGGACCTTGGAGGTCTTCTAATCCAACCCCCTGCTCAAGCAGAAGAACCTATACAATTTCAGACAGGTGGCTGTCCAGTCTCTACTTAAAAACCTCCAATGATGAAGCACCCACAACGTCTGGAGACAAGCTGTTCCACTGGTTAGGAAGCTCCTCCTTAATTCCAGGTTGCTTCTCTCTTTGATTAGTTTCCATCCATTGCTTTCTTATCCTGCCTTCAGATGCTTTGAGCCCTTCTGTGATGTGCTGTGATGATTGTAAGTGTGCCTACCAGTCCTATAAGCCACTTTTGGAGGGGGCTGTTATAACTTTGAACAGTTGCTAAAACAAAATGTTGTAAGTGGCGGGTGCAGCACTTTCTACAATCTGAGAAACTCTCCATGAAAGGGAAAAAAAAACACTAGTGGGAAGTTCAGTTGGTTGGGTGTATTTGGTGAAAATGCCACTCCTGGCACAACCAAAGTACGTTACCCTAGTGTAAAGACACCGCTGGAGAGAATCCATGAGATTGTGTGTGTGTGCAATTCAGATAAGCGTCTTCAGTAACTCTGCCTATTCAGTTCATAAATATGTAGGGATTGAGGAGGAAGACTGATCAATCAATTAATAGGATTTTTGCTGAACCTCAAACCTGCTAATCCGGTATTTCTCAAACGGGGCAACTTTTAAGAGCTCCCAGAATTCCCCAGCCAGCATGCCCACATATCTTTAAAAGTTTCCATGTTTGGGAGACATGGTGTTAAACAGATTCTAGGTTGTCTTAGATGAGAGTGGGCAATTTATTTTGTCTTTGGTTCGCTGCTTGGTGAGCTACAGGGGAGGTGGCCATTATATCAAAATCGGTGATTTTTTTGTTTTGTTTTTGTTTTTCCCTTTTAAAACATAGGAGAGGTTTTAAAGAACAGAAATACTATCTCGGTTGCTGTGCAGTTTGTCCCTGAAGCCTTTTGACTGTACCCCAAATTGTGTTTAACTTTGTCACTTTGAGAGACGCTAAGCATGTAAACCCTGCAATTGCTTCCCCCTTTAAAACTGCGAATGCATATTTCGTATTTTCTGTTATTCTGCACCGCCCAAAGTTTTCCAGGTTGGGAACAGGCTGTAAATCCTCTTAAAGAAATAAATTTAATTAATTAAACTAAAATAAAGTATTGGGGGGGGGACACCAACCAAGAGTTTTGGTGTGTCCCCCCCTTTTCTCTCTCTTCATGAAAATTAACTGCATTGCTCCTTAATCAATTAGTCCTTGTTTTTGAGAAGTCCTAGGCCAGTTTTCTGCAACCTGACCCAGATGTGCAAGCACAAAGTCTCAGGATTTACGGGCTGATGGCAGGAGCATCTGGGTGGGATCAGGGTTCGAAAGACGGTTCATCGTCTTTGAGGCATCAACTCTGTCAGAAGCCTTTTTTGGTAGGAGGGGACCGGGGGGCGGGGGAGATATCCCATGTTGTGCTTCTGGAACCCGGATTGAGAATCCTGCATTAAGCAGGACTGGATGAAAGGAGCCTGAGATGACTGCAAAGAAAAAAGCATTTTTATGTGACCATGAGGGTGCTGCAATGGTCATAAGTGTGAAAAATGGTCATAAGTAACTTTTTTCAGTGCCGTAGTGATGGTCACTAAACGAATGGTTGTAAGTTGAGGACTACCTGTAAATGGGGTGGACTTACCGACCATACTGAGTCACGCAGAAACCTAAGATTGACAGTTCCTAAGCTAAATGCAGATTCTAACCTGCATTTTTTTCGGAACACAGTTCATATTTTATCCATTTCCAATTTCTAAAAGGCCAACTGAGAGTGCAACGATCTGAAATGATATTAGTGCAAGGCAGATGGTGCTTTCCCATCATAGCCTGGAAAAATCTAGAATCTTTCTTACGGTTGTGTGCCACCCAGAACGACAGTTTGGAAACAGGACACCGGAGTTTTGTCTCGTTCAAATCCTTCGCCTGCCCTCTGGCTCTTCCAATCCTTTTGTAACTTGGTGGACTTTTGGGGCGAAGTATTATGTCCTACAGATGTATCGGACTAATAGCCAGAATTGATAGTGTTGAAGGTCGGGGCAGCGGGGAATTTCAGGTGCCGAAATCCAACATCTGGAGGAGATCAGGTTGAGAAGAATGTCACAGATGCTATAAAAATGAATTAACTAGATCCCTAATTCATCCCTTCCCAAAGACAGGTTGGGAAGTCTCAAGTGACCAGACACTTTGAAGACTTAGAAATATTTTTGAGCTCTGTGCAGGATTTGGCAGCTAACAACATTACTCTTAAAAATAAAGACCATTAATGAACCTTATGGAGATAATAAATAATGATCAATGGATCCTGGATCGTTTCTCTGACTCACATATTCAAGAATGTTTTCTGCGCTGATCAAAACAGGAAGCTTTATACCGTATCGTTATGGGGGTGGTGGGATTCATTCATAAAAAAGTAGAGTTTAAATTCTTGCTCAGCCTATATACACTAACAAAAGACCTTGAAATAAGTCTCAATAAGTTGCATTGAAATTGTTCAATGCAACCCGACTCTCAGGAAAAATGCTCATAGTGCCCCTAAGCTCATTTCTAGGAGACCTACATAGGAGCCGTGTGTGAATTCAGTGCTAAAGTTGAAACAGATGGCCCACATCAACGCAACATCAGGCCAACTTGTTTAATGCAAGCGTACATGGTCTAGTTTTTCAATATTTGTGAAATCATGTGGTTTATTTTTAAGAGAAGGGAAAATATCAGGAGGGGAAGAAGCAAAAAAAAACAGAGAAAAAGCAGATGTAGAATTGTGGACGCAACACGCGGAAGAGAGCCACATTCAGAAAACTTGATTTTGATTTTCAAAAGCTAGCAACTGGACACGTTCCTTGCCAAATTCCTTGAAACGTAAGGGAGATTTGCTGAGATTACAGTACGGTAGTCCTCGGCTTAACGACCACAATTGAGCCCCAAAATTTCTGTTGCTAAGCGAGACGATTGTTAGGTGAATTTTGCCCCATTTTCCAACCTTTCTTCCCACGGTTGTTAAGTGAACGCCTGTGGTTGTTAAGTTAGTAAACACGGCTGTTAAGTGAATCTGGCTTCCCCATTGATTTTGCTAGCCAGAAGGTCACAAAAGGGGATAGCCTGACCTCCAGGACACTGCAACCGTCGTAAATATGAGTCAGTTTGCCAAGCATCCGAATTTTGATCACGTGACTGTGGGGATGCTGTAAGTGTGAAAAGCAGTCACTCAGCGCCATTGTAACTTCGAACAGTCACTGAACCAACGGTGGTAAATCAAGGACTGTACCTGTATTGTGGCTTCTGTTCTTCCTTGGGTGAGCTGGATTGTTCTAGGAGAGGTCCCATTTCAGGCGCTGTTGGTACTCCAGCCCCTTAAAATAGCCTGGACCTCTGGAGTGTCTAGAAAATGAAGAGGAAGGCATTTTCCAAGGTGTGTGTTAGGACTCTGTCCAAACGGTTGGGTTTGCTAATATATAAACAAGCCACAAATCAATGTTTATGTGAATATAGGTAATATTGCTTTAAATGCGTTGTAAGCTTTCTGATTACTATAAAAGGAAGCTAGAGAACAGGCTCGTTCTCCCTGCTGATTGTCCCTGCTGACTCCTTCTGCTGATTCATTGCTGAATTGACTTCGTGTCTGTGAAAGTACTGTGAAGAGCTGCTGTATATAGCGTAACTATCTGTGATAGTATAGATTTGTTTGTTAGCTGTAATCTTTGCTAATTAAGACAAAGACAGGCTGGTGAGAAGATTCTTCGCATTTACTGACTTAACGTGTATGACTTGGACTTCATATTTGGACTTTGCTAAATTCTTTGAGTAAACTATTTGTATATACTTTAAACGTATCTGTTTATTGACAGAATCATATCACCTCATATCAACTGCAACATCACGTTTCGCTGTTCATGTGCTTAAGAGCACAAATTCCTTAACAGTGTGCATGACTCCCCCTTTTAAAAAAAATAATACCTACAATTGTGTCTGATTTTGATGATCTCATGCTTGAGATTTGGGTGTGGTCAGGCCTGAAACATCTTGAAACTGCAAGAGAGCTATTGCCTTGTTTATTATTATTATTTCCTTAAATTCAGGGATTGGTGATGCCATCCAGTTAAAGATTCCGTGTTAACCAAACCTTGATTTTCCACAGAGCAGACGTGGCTCTCAGGGGCAGTGATTCACAAAGTTGTGGTCTGTTGAAGTCCATCGGAGGGTCCGCCATCTGTTTTTGCCGGCCAAAGCTTGATTGTTCCTTACATTTTTCCCTCAGGGGGTAAATAAACCTTCAGTTTTGGTACAGAGAGTCCTCAACACAGCTGCTGTGGCCTAGAGGTGGAGCTCTTGCCTTCCAGTCAGGAGGTTGTGAGTTCGATCCTAGGTAGAGGCAGATGTAGGGTCTCCTGCTTGGGCAGGGGGTTGGACTAGATGACCTGCAAGGTCCCGTCCAACTCTGTTAATCTGTTAAACTTAGGGAGCCCCTAAAAGTTATGTTTGGCAAGGCCAATACTACCTGTTAAACTTATGACTGGTCATTCAAAGTGATCGTTCAAAGTTACAACGGATCCCACAAAAACTCAGTTTCAAAGTTGCTACAATATCACACACACACACACACACACACACACACACACACACACACACACACACACCCCTCAATCACGTGACTGCATGGCAACCGACACATCTTTTTTGTAATATCCTGCAGTCATGTGACTGTAATTTTCAATATTTTTTGCTGGTTTCCAGGGGATTTTTCCAGTTACTGCTAACATGCCTGTTCAGTAAAATAGATTTACTCAATGGCCATGATGTTTGCTTAATGACCGCCACAAAAATGCATAAAAATTAGGTTTAGTCACATGACAACTCAAGTTACAACCACAATGTCTTCCAACGGTAAGTTTAGGCTCAGTTAAAGTTGTGAAGTACTTGTACATAATTTAGTTTAAAAGTAATGGGAATCCCTCCACAAACTATACACAACTATACAACGTGAATTCCAGTACTCTAAAAGGAAAATCCTGAGTAGGGGGATGCTTGTTTAATTGAGCGAGCCCTGTAGACCACACTTGGAATAATACTGCATCCAGTTTTGGTCGCCACAATGTAAAAAAGGTGTTGAGACTCTAGAAAGAGTGCAGAGAAGAGCAACAAAGATGATTAGGGGACTGGAGGCTAAAACATATGAAGAATGGTTGCAGGAACTGGGTATGTCTAGTTTAATGAAAAGAAGGACCAGGGGTGACATGATAGCAGTGTTCCAATATCTCAGGGGTTGGCACAAAGAAGAGGGAGTCAAGCTATTCTCCAAAGCACCTGAAGGCAGGACAAGAAGCAATAGATGGAAACTAATCAAGGAGAGAACCAACCTAGAAATAAGAAGAAATTTCCTGACAGTTAGAACAATTAATCAATGGAATGGACTTGCCTCCAGAAATTGTGGGTGCTCCAACACTGGAGGTTTTTAAGAAGAGATTGGACAGCCATTTGGTTGAAATGGTGTAGGGTCTCCTGCCTGAGCAGGGGGTTGGACTAGAAGACCTCTAAGATCTCCAATACTTGAGAGGATGCCACAGAGAGGAGGGGGTCAGGCTGTTCTCTATGGCACCAGAAAGCCAAACAAGGAATAACGGATGGAAGCTGACCAAGGAGAGATTCAACCTGGAAGTGAGGAGAAACTTTCTGACAGTGAGAGCGATCAACCAGTGGAACAGCTTGCCAGCGGAGGTTGTGAGAGCCCCAACACTTGCGACTTTCAAAGGGAGATTGGACTGCCATCTGTCTGAAATGGTGTAGGGACTCCTGCTTGAGCGGGGGGTTGGACTAGATGACCTACAAGGTCCCTTCCAACTCTAATAATAATCTAATCTAATCTTCCAACTCCGTTATTCTGTTATGTTTTCCTAACATTTATTTAGTAACTTACAATTCCAGAAATTTGGCAAAAGAGCTTTAGGATTCAGGAAAGAAACTTCTACCAGAATGTGCCAGGAAATTGTTAGCCTTTCTTAACTGAATGGTCTTCAGGGGTATTGCACCTTTAGCTGTGTGTTCTCTTTGTTGAGAGTAACACTCTCAAGCGTTCTGGAGACAACCAAGTTCAGAAGGGCTGAGATTCGGAGCACGCCTTGTCCACGAAAGAACATGCTGTTGACTTATAACTTCCCAGACAGGGATTTCATCAGTGAGCAAACTTCTCAAGAAAACACCCCAAAGCCACTTTCCCTCTGCTTGTCTTTTCTTAACCAGCTCACTTTTTCTGTCCTAGTGTTGAAGTTGATAAGCCAACCCTCTGCACACCAGAAAAATGTCACTCTTCTTCTTCTTTTCTTCCTCTTCCTCCTCCTCCTCCTTCAAGGAGTGGCTCGGGTCTCACGTACTTAAGGGTGGTGTGTGTTTGTGTCTGTATCTGTTTTTCTGCAAAAGTTGCTCCACGGAATAACAGGTTTTTGTCTGGCGGTGTGTTGGGTTAGGAAGACAAGCGTTGACACCCTCAACGATGCACCTTCCTCTATCTTAGTAAGCGCCACCTGCCCTTGTGATGTGGCTGCAAATAGGAGAGATTGAGGTAGATGGCTGTTACCCTGAGGTTGAAACCTGTTGTAGATAGAGGGGGTGTCACTAGAAGTCCTTAAAAAGAGAAGGATTCCCAAACACGAAGAGCAATGAATAATGAGGGAATCGCACAAGCTTTTGTAAAGTCGTGTGAGGACCACATTCCAAAAATAGAAGAAGACTTCAGCGTCTCCAATTGTGGAATAGTTCCTTTTATATTTACGGGTAGCCCTCGACTTGCGACCGCAATTGAGCCCAAGTTTTCCGTTGTTCAGTGAAACATCTGTTAAGTGAGTTTCGCCCCATTTTACGATGTTTCTCGACACAGTCGTTGAGTGAATCCTTGCAGTGGATAAGTTAATAACCCGGTTGTTAAGGGAATCCGCCTTCCCCGTTGACGTGGCTTGTCAGAAGGTCGCAAAAGGGGATCACGTGACCTTGGGACACAGCAACAGTCATAAATATGAATCAGCTGCCAAGCATCTGAATTTTGATCACATGATCATGGGAAGGCTGCAAAGGTCATTACTGCGAAAAACGATCATAAGCCACATTTTTCAGTGCCGTTGTAAGTTTGAGGAAGGGGTATCCAACCTTGGCCACTTTAGACTTCCAATGCCCAGAGTGGCTGGCTGGGGAATTCTGGGAGTTGAAGTCCACAGGTCTTAAAATGGCCAAGGTTGGAACACCCCTTCCCTCCCACTTAAAATCCTTTCAAAGCTCCAGAAGTATAAAAATAGGACCTCAAATTGTTGCTGTCCCCAAGAAGTTTCTGGGGTCGACAAAAAGGGCATTCTGGACATTTTGCATGTTTGAACCAGGGGTGGGTTCTAACTTACCTCTCCGCCGGTTCGCTTCCTCCCGCGCCGCGTGGCTGCGCGCGCATTGTGGCCATGTGGCCGTTTGCGCATGCACAGTGCCGAAAACTCGGCTTCTGCTCATGCGCAAAAGCAAAAAATAGCAAAAAAAGGCCAAAAACAAAATGGCAGCGCATGCGAAATGCCGAAAACTCGGCTTCTGCGCATGCGCAAAAGCAAAAAATAGCAAAAAAAGGCCAAAAACAAAATGGCAGCGCATGCGCAGTGCTGAAAACTCGGCTTCTGCACATGCGCAGAAGCAAAAAATAGCAAAAAGTAAAAAAGGCCAAAAACAAAATGGTAGTGCATGTGCAGTGCCGAAAACTCGGCTTCTGCGCATGCACAGAAGCAAAACAATAGCAAGAAATAGCAAAAATAGCAAAAAAAAGCAAAAAAAAAAAACCCTAAAAAAAAAAGATGGCAGCTTCCATGGACCCGCACCAACAGAATCAGCTCCGTGACGTCACCACTGGTTTGCTACCGAACCAGGAGGAACCCACCTTAAAAAACCACTTAAAATGGCCAAGGTTGGAACTCCCTTTCCCACCCCCCGACTTAAAATCCTTTGAAAGCTCCAGAAATATAAAAATAGGACCTCAAATTGTTGCTGTCCCCAAGAAGTTTCTGGGGTCGACAAAAAGGGCATTCTGGGCATTTTGCATGTTTGAACCAGGGGTGGGTTCTAACTTACCTCTCTGCCGGTTTGCTTCCTCCCGCGCCGCGTGGCTGCGCGTGCATTGTGGCTGTGTGGCCGCGTGCGCATGCGCAAAAATAGCAAAAAAAAGGCCAAAAACAAAATGGCAGTGCATGCGCAGTGCCGAAAACTCGGCTTCTGCACATGTGCAGAAGCAAAAAATAGCAACAAATAAAAAAGGCCAAAAACAAAATGGCAGTGCATGTGCAGTGCCGAAAACTCGGCTTCTGCGCATGCGCAGAAGCAAAAAAATAGCAAAAAATAGCAAAAAAAAAAACCTAAAAAAAAGATGGCAACTTCCATGGACCCGCACCAACAGAATCAGCTCCGTGACGTCACCACTGGTTTGCTACCGAACCAGGAGGAACCCACCTCTGGTTTGAAGTGGAAAACACCTGCCTTCCGGGTCTTATTTTGGAAAACCTTCATGGGCCTACTAGAGATTAAGAGGGAGAAAAACTACCGGGACCAAAATTTCCATTGCTAAGCAAGGCGGTTATTAATCGAGTCCCAATCAATTTTACAAACTTTTTTTTTAACCACTCGTGTTAAGTGAATCACTGAGCTTGTTAAGTGAACCATGATTTCGTTAAGCGAATCCAGCTTCCTCCATTGACTTTGCTAGTCGGCAGCCGGTTAGGAAGGTCAAAAGTATCGATCACATGACCCTCGGGATGTTACAACCATAGTAGGAACTCGCTAGTTGTTGAGCACGCAAATTTTGATCACGTGACGTTGGGAAGGCTGCGGCGGTCGTAAGCGTGTAAAGATCGGTTGTGTGTCACTTTTTTCAGTGCTATTGTAACTTGGAACGGTCACTAAACGAATGGTCGTAAGTTCAGGACTACCTCTATCGGCATAGTAGGAAGATGGTAAAAACAAAGTTTTTGTATTAAATGCACTGAAGGCGGACCTGAAATTGCTCTGTAGCTTCTTCTCATCTGTACGTCTATCCTTTGTGCGAAATCTGGGCAGTTTTTCCTCCCAACCGAGCAGAAATGAAATGCCAGGCTGGGCAAGTCCCCCAGTAATTTCTTATTTTATTTTATTTTTTTAATTTTGTTTTTATTTTTTCCACTTCTTCCGTAACGTAATGAAAAACAATTCCTTTTAGAAATAATTTCAGAAGAGGAAAGAATGCGGGTTAGCTTCTCTTGGGTGGTCTGGGATGTTGTTATGCTTCTTGATGGCACACACACTGTGTGTGTGTGTGGATGCGTGTGTGTGTGTGTGTCCCCGTCCTCTCTTTTCATTGCACAATGGTCTTTAGAGAAGTCCACAATCTTCTCAGGTTTCAATTATCTCTCAAGGGAATAATAATCAGGAAATAAATATCTCCTGGGCGTTTTGGGAAGGGAGGCAGGACAGTGCCATCACCTTGAGAAATGAATACAAAATTTATTCTGCCCCTACCAAAAAAAATAAATACAGTAATCCAGAGATATCATCTCTCCCAGGGGTCTCCAACCTTGGCAACTTTAAGACTTGTGGACTTCAACTCCCAGACTTCCTCAGCCAGCCAAGCTGGCTGAGGAAGTCTGGGAGTTGAAGTCCACAAGTCTTAAAGTTGCCAAGGTTGGAGACCCCTGAATTCTGTCCCGATTCTTGGACATCTACATTGGTGAAGAATTTTTGGCCAATAGCAGGGACCAGTGGTGGGTTCCTACCAGTGCAGTCCACTCTATAGCACCGGTAGCGGCCCGCTGGTGACGTCACAGTACCGGTGCGGTCAGTTGCCAGTGACTGGGCGCCGCCATTTTTTAAACATTTTTTTTTAATTTTTTTTAAAAAAATTTCTTCTGCGCATGCCCAGAAGCTGAGTTTCCGGCACTGCGCATGTGCTGCCTTCCTACCCCACAGTGAGTCCAAGCAGGGGAGGATGGCTGAGGGAGCGTGTGAGACGCTGAAAGAACGGGCGGCAGGAACTATCTCCATTCCCCTCCCTTCAGCAGTCCGAGAAGCCACGAATGTGCGGTGATGATCCTAGGCATTTTCGCACGTTCAAGGCTTCTTGAGTTGCTGAGGGGAGGGGCAACAGGCAGCAGGAGCCTAGGATCATCGAATGGGGAGAAGCATTCAGGCCGGACAGAGCCTCCTAGAAGAACCACTGCCGCGGTCTTGCTGCTCCCGCTGCGGGGGGCTGCGTTGCGAGTGGGCAATGGCCCCCCGCTTCTCCGGCTGCTGCCAAGCTCCCGAGGCCCATGCCCACCCGGTCACATGGCTGGCAAGCTGCACCCACAAAACAAACCACGCCCACAGAGTGGTAGTAAAAAAATTAGGAATCCGCCCCTGGCAGGGACATTCAGGTAGTCCTCGACTGAGCCCAAAATTTGCATTGTTAAGCAAGTGTCCGAGTTTGCCTCATTTTCCGATCTTTTCTTTCCACGGTTGTTAAGTGAATCACTGCAAATGTAAAGTTAGGAACACGGTTGTTAAGTGAACCTGGCTTCCCCAGCTGACTTTGCTTGTCAGAAGGTCGCAAAAGGGGATCACCTGACCCCCGGGATGCTGCAACCGTCGTAAATATGATTCTATTGCCAAGCATCCCAATTTTGATCAGGTGACCACAGGCCTAATGGCCGTAAGTCTCTTTTTTTTTGAGTGCTGTTGTTATCTTTGAACGGTCACTAAACAGATGGCTTTAAGTCGAGGACTACTTGTGATCCATCAGACAGAGGGATTATTGCTCGCTTGAACTGAATTCCTTGCTATTGATGGCAAGCCATTCATACAAGCCTGTTTTAAAATATTTGGATTCCGGGAGGGCGCGTTGGGGGCTTTGACTATTCCTTCCCCTTTTCTCCTAACCTCTTTTGTGACCTCTGCTTTGTCTTTCTTCAGAAGCTGAGCCATAACCACGTTCTTACAGGTCAGTGCACTATAGAAAGATTAAAAGCAATGGGGCATTCCCCACCCCCACCCCTAATTTGGGGTCCATCCGATTTTTGCGGGACTACAAAATCCCCCCGGAGCAGATAATTAGGAAATTTGAGTGTTACAATTCTGTTATATTTGAGAGATGTTAAATTGGAAAAGCCTGTGAAGATGAGCTGAATATGGACAGATTAAGTGCACAAGGGCGGGATGGGAAGCTGATTTTTACATCGGTGGAGGTTGTGTGTGTTTCCTAAACAGTAATACAGACTAATTGATTTATCTAGCTATGAAAACACATTAAGTTAAAACTCAGTAGACCACTTACACACCCTGGAAGTATTTGCTTTATGGAATCCTCTGCCTAAAATCTCTGTGTATAATACGCTAGATTTAGAAAATGCTACACAGCACAGCCCGTTCCATGTTTATTGGATAAGTGCTAATTATATGTTTTAAGCTACATATTAAGCTGTTAACTGCTAAGGCAAAACAGCACATTCTGTTTTATTAATCAAATCAAGTTTTGCATCGTATTTTTTATTTTATTTTTTATTTGGCTGAGTTTTGGCCATTTCTCCGTTCGTGCCTACCCAGCATCATTCTCACCGCCAAAGAATCATGACTTTTCCTTACTAACCCTCAAATCTTGCTGGCTGCAATCCAGTTTTGCCTTCTACGGGTAGTCCTCGACTTACGACCACAACTGAGCCCAAAATTTCTGTTGTTACCCTTGTTAAGGGAGTTTTGCCCCATTTTATTATTTTTCTTGCCACTGTTGTTAAGTGAATCACGGCAGTTGATTAGTTTGTAACCTGGTTGTTAAGTTATATTTATTTATTTATTTGTTTGTTTGTTTGTTTGTTTGTTTATTTGTTTATTTGTTTATTTGTTTATTTATTTGTTTGTGACATTTATATACCGCCTCACAGTGCAAGCACTCTCTAAGCAGTTTACACCAGTAAGCAATGTATATTTATATATTGCCCCCAACAATCTGGGTCCTCATTTTACCTACCTCGGAAGGATGGAACGCTGAGTCAACCCTGAGCCGGTGAGATTTGAACCGCTGACCTGCGGATCACAGTCAGCTAAAGTGGCTTGCAGTACCCCACTCTAACCGCTGTGCCACCTCGGCTCTGTCTGGCTTCCCCATTGACTTGGCTTGTCAAAAGGTCGCAAAAGAGGATCACGTGACCTTCGGACACAGCAACCGTCATAAATATGAGTCGGTTGTCAAGCCATCTGAATTTTGATCACGTTGATCATGGGAATGCTTGAAAAGGTCGTAACTGTGAAAAACGGTCATAAGTCACATTTTTCAGTGCCGTTCAGTAACGTTGAACTGCCTGTATAAGCAATTTTTGGATTCTTGCTGTAAATTCTGTGGGAAGAAGGCAGGCATCTGAAGTTTCCAGGTAGCTATTTGTTTTTAAGAAGTGAAAATAACACTTTTTGGCCCTTTCGCCAGTCAAGCATAACAATGCAATCCGATGCAGGGTTATTCACGATAAGCCTATAGAATTTAGGACTATTTCTAACCAGATAGAGGGCTGCAGCTTAAATCTTCATTTTCTTAAGACGTGAGCAAATTACAAAGTCCAGCTAACTCAAAGCTGTAAAGTATGAGGTGACAAAGAGGCCATCACTCTTAAGTTGGCTTTCTCCGATCTGTTCTCTTTCAATGGTTTGGGGGGGGGTTATTACCGTATTTTTCGGAGTATAAGACGCACCTTTCCCCCCTAAAAAAGGGTGGAAATGTTGGTGCGTCTTATACACCGAAGACAGCCATTTTGGGCCTCCCGAAGCCCCGTCCCCGCATCCCATTTTTGTAAAAATTAGCCCGTTTTTCGCAAAAATGGGGTGCGCAGAGGGTTTGGGAGGCCTGCAGAGTGCTCCTGGGGACTGGGAGGAGGCAAAACACCTCTGTTTTTGCAAAAAAAAAATGGGCAAAAAATGTGCTGTTTTTCACAAAAATGGGGGCATTTTTGCCTTCCCCCAGCCTCCAGAAGCACTCTGCAGGCCTCCCAAACCCTCTGCGCACCCCGTTTTTTTGCAAAAATGGGTGAAAATGGGCCCATTTTTGCAAAAAACTGGGTACGCAGAGGGTTTGGGGGCCGGGGAGGAAAGGAGCCCAGAGTGTTCCTGGCGGCCGGGGAGGACAAAAACTTTTTTTTTCTTATTTACCTCTTCGAAATCTTGGTGCATCTTATACACAGGTGCGTCTTATGGTCCAAAAAATACGGTATGTCTTCTTATTGTCTGGATCTCTGAGGGGCTGAAGGCCAGCAGTTACTCTACCTGGAATAGCAGCTCTTGAAATCTTGGGAAGCTCTCCAGAGGCTGCAGTATAAGTTATAGTTTAAAAATACTGTTATAAACTATCACAAATCTGAATATGCTTTTCTGCAGGTAGTAAGTGAGGACGGGATCACACAGTGTATAGTGTGTCTCGAGCTGTTGCCGGATAATTCTCTCATGGTCATTCACTCTGTGGCCCAGCTGGCATCTGACCATCAGTCTCTGGATCATAGTCTCTGTAGAACAGTCAAAAAACACTATAACAATGTTGGCCAAACTTCCCACCTGCAATGGGAATGGCACAAGTTGGTCAGTTCAATGCTTGGCCCCAAACCCTTTTCTAAATGGGAATGGAGAAGACTATGATCAGGTAGCTCAGTGGCTAAGATGCTGAGCTTGTCGATCAGAAAGGTCGGCAGTTCAGCGGTTCGAATCCCTAGCGCCGCGTAACGGAGTGAGCTCCCGTTACTTGTCCCAGCTTCTGCCAACCTAGCAGTTCGAAAGCAAGTGAAAAATGCAAGTAGAAAAATAGGGACCACCTTTGGTGGGAAGGTAACACCGTTCTGTGGGCCTTCAGCGTTTAGTCATGCCGGCCACATGACCACGGAGACGTCTTCGGACAGCGCTGGCTTTTCGGCTTAGAAACGGAGATGAGCACCGCCCCCTAGAGTCTGGAACGACAGGCATGCATGTGCGAGAGGAACCTTTACCTTTATGGTCAGAAATCAGTGCTTAAAATATCAGAGCGTACTTATACTTCAGGAGGAAGTTGCTTTGAATACCAGTGTGGCAAGAGGATACTAAAAAGCAAGCCAGTTTGCCTGATTTGAAGCAAAATTTACTCAAAATTCTAGGCAAGGGGCTGTTATTATAATAATAATAATAATAACAGAGTTGGAAGGGATCTTGGAGGTCTTCTAGTCCAACCCCCTGCTTAGGCAGGAAACCCTACACCACTTCAGACAAATGGTAATCCAACATATTCTTAAAAACTTCCAGTGTTGGAGCATTCACAACTTCTGGAGGCAAGCTGTTCCACTGATTAATTGTCCTAACTCTCAGGAAATTTCTCCTTAGTTCTAAGTTGCTTCTCTCCTTGATTAGTTTCCACCCATTGCTTCTTGTTCTACCCTCAGGTGCTTTGGAGAATAGTTTGACTCCCTCTTCTTTGTGGCAACCCCTGAGATATTGGAACACTGCTATCATGTCTCCCCTGGTCCTTCTTTTCATTAAACTAGACATACCCAGTTCCTGCAACCGTTCTTCATATATTTTAGCCTCCAGTCCCCTAATCCTCTTTGTTGCTCTTTTCTGCACTCTTGGTACTGAGAAACTTGATTGGCTGTTGGTACTGAGAAACTTCGAATAATGGGAACGTATCAAGGTCTGCCAAAACTTCCCATCTCCAGCTCCTAATGGTGTTATGGAAAGCCAGTTTGATCTCCTGGTTGAAGACACCTGGCTGGAAACCAGGCGACCACGAATTCGACTCCTGTTTTAGGCATGAAGCCAGTGCGATGGCTTTGGCCAAAGCATTCTCAGCCCTAGGAAGAAGAAGAAGACAATAGCAATAGCACTTAGACTTATATACCGCTTCATAGTGCTTTACAGCCCTCTCTAAGCGGTTTACAGAGTTCAGCATATTGCCCCCAACAATCTGGGTCCTCATTTTACCCACCTCGGAAGGACGGAAGGCTGAGTCAACCTTGAGCCTGGTGAGATTTGAACAGCTGAACTGTTGAACTAGCAGTCAGCCTGCAATGGCTGCATTTAACCACTGCACCACTTCAGCTCCAAAACAAGGGCAAACCCCTTTCAGAAATGTTGCCAAGAAAATTGCATTACACCAGAGAGACATGGGAGTTAATGCTGACTTGAAGGCACCACCAACATCCCAAAAAAAGCATCGTAGACAATAGAAGATCGTATGATGGCAGGACGATAAAATGTGTGATGACATCGTGCCGCCAAGCTCCACCTTTTCATACCTCTGTTGCAATGCCACATGTAAGCACTTAGGGGCCAAGGTTTGCATTGCAGTGGTGTGGCAGATGTTTCAATATTCCCCTGCAGACAATGTGGATTGCCTATATTGTGATTATATCATGTTATAAAACACAGCCTTCCTGGCTGAGCGCATTCCAGGTCTATTAGGTAATCAGTTCTAGGATTCTAAGCCAGCGTGGAAGAAAATTATGTATTTATTAGATATATATCTTAGCAGAACTCACAGTCTCCCAGTTTCTGGACCAGCATCTGAACTGATATACTATACTGGCTACTAAATTAAAAGTAGAAGGGAGGAAAAAAGATATTTTCTCATCGGGTTCTTGATATATTCAGACCGTAGCGTGTTGATGCAAATCTTTTGATAGAAAAAGCATTGATTTGGTTCACACCACACAAGGACAAGAAAAGGCCAAGCAGACATAACGTCATGGCACACTAAGCTATGTGAGAATTAACAGGGTTAGTCTTTTTCTGATTTAGGGTGGTAAGCACATCCAGCTCAAATACAGCTCCTTGTATTTTGCAAATCAGAAAACAGGCTAATTTAGCAAGCTGAATAACTAGGTTGCATGAACGCAGCTAAGTTCCCCCCTTAACATAATACCTGGGTTCCAGTTTAATGTTAAAAAGATGACTTTTAATTCTGCCTTAACAAACAGGATTTCTTACAACACACACACAGACACACATAAAGGCATTATATTCATATTTGCAAACAGAAAACAAGCTGCAATTTGCTTTGCGTAGGATTAGCCCACTTAATTTGAATTAGCTGCCTGCTTTAAGTCTGTCCCTGCTACTTGCTGGCAAAAATTCATCTACAGAAATTTCTCTTGATTCGCTGTTCAAGAGCCCAGGCTTTGTGCAAGCTGGGCTAGCTTAATGTTAGCTTGCACAATGATTCCTTTTAAAGCTTCTTTGAATGCGGCTTATGTGTGTTTGTGTTATTAGGCCGCATTGTTAGTGATGCCTACGCAGTGGACACTGTTTCTGCCTTGATGTAAATTACCTTTTAAAGTTTCTTGTCTTCCTGCAATACTGCATCCAGTTTTGGTTTCAAATAAGATATTGAGAAAAGGGCAGAGAAGAGCAATTAAGATGATCAGGGGACTGGAGACTAAAACATATGAAGAACGGTTGCAGGATTTGAGTATGGCTAGTCTAGAGAAAAGAAAGACTAGGGGTGACATGATAGCAGTGTTCCAGTATTTCAGGGGCTGCCACAAAGAAGATGGGGTCAACTTATTTTGCAAAGCACCAGAAGGCAAGACAAAAACAATGAATGGAAACTAATCAAGGAGAGAAGCAACCTGGAATTAAGGAGAAACTTCCTAACAGTGAGGACAATTAACCAGTGGAAACAGCTTGCCTCCAGAACTTGTGGGTGCTTCATCACTGGAAGCTTTTAAGAAGAGATTGGACAGCCACTTGTCCAAAATTCTATAGGATCTCCTGCTTGGATTAGAAGACCTCCAAGGTCTTCTAATTCCAGCTCTGTTCTGATCGATCTCCTAACAAAGGTCTTTTACATCCTTTACCACTGTTTGTCTTCCGGTTGGGAAGTCATTAATATGATAAGGAAACCGTTTGCCTTTTTTTTTTTAAGAAGTTGTGCAAAGTTGTGCCAATATCCAGTGGTAATTTTTTTTTAAAAAAAGGAATAAATGATCCTGGTCGTGTCAGCATCAAGATGGACTGGTGGCAGGGAGCGGAGAGAAAGGGATGGGAGTACAAACCATGTTGAAGATTTGCAATCTAGTATGGCTGCAAGGCCACTTGTCCCCTGCAGGGGGAGCTGGCACACAGCAGCTGCCGGCTCATCAATGGCACTGCACACACAAAAAGGGGATTTTTTTTTTACACAAGTCTGGAAACGCAGTTGCAGAGACCCTGGTGAGGGGTCGTGGCCTTTTATGGGCCTGGAATAGCTTTGCCCTGACAGGTCCAATTCTCCCGGGGATGCCGCCGAGAGCACGGAAAGGGCACATGTCTTGCACGCTTAACTTTCTTTCTGCTCTTCCTCCCCCCCCCCCCACAATCTTTCCATCTCTTCCAACAATGCGGGATTTGCAGGTTGTTATCTGCCTCCCCCTGCCCCCTTTTTAGCAACTGTTGTGGTTGCTGTCTCCACAGGCAAGCTCTGTTGAAACTTTTGTGACGTTCCGTGTTCGTGGTCACAGGGTAAGGATGAGCCACGGAGGTAGGGAGCCCGTCTATTAGAAAGGCCAGGGTGCTTGTGTGAGTCTTTGCATCCCAGTCACAACAGCTAAGATGCCCTTTGTTAATCCCGCTGTCCTGCCAAAAGGCCACCGAGATGCCATCAGGATATCCTACGGCTGTCAGCTAGATGGGGAAGTTAAGATCTCACGATGGTAATCGGCGAGATCCGGGAATGAAAGGATATGCATGGGTTTTGAAATCGTTTTAATTGTTTCAATGTTTGATTATGTTTTTAATATTTGTTATTTATTTATTTATTTATTTATTTATTTATTTATTTATTTATTTATTTATTTATTTATTTATTTATTTATTTATTATTTGTGAGATTTATATACCGCCTCACAGTGCAAGCACTCTCTAAGCCAGTGGTTCCCAACCTTTTTGTGATCGAGTACCACTTGGAGGTCCCGTACAGTCGCCGCGTACCACCTGGTTCCAGAGAAACTAAATTCGATCAGATATCACTTTATTTCCATAATTGTACAAGTAGAACACGCAAACCAACTACGAAAATAATAAGTATATAAGTATACAAAATAATAATAAAAATAGTAACATACACACTGAGATGCAGTAATGAATATCAAAGGGTAACTTGAGTCAAGAGAACATAGTGCTAACAATAACAGAGTGAGATTAACCTTAGTTCGAGAGCTCGCTACGACGCGTACCTTCTCGCGAGGGTTCTACTGCGCGACTGCTGAGAGTTCAGAACAGTCACCGTTCCTTTTTTGGCCCCGCGCATCCAGCAACTGGATTCTCGGGCCGCTGGGACCAGGTGGGTGGCGTGTGGCAACAGTTGCAAATCGTTGCCAGATTATCTTGTGTTAGGCAGTAAACATTTTTGTGAAGTAAAAAATAACTAACTAAAAATTGTTCATGACCCCGAAAGTGTTCGCGTACCACCTGGAAGGCCCTCGCATACCACTAGTGGTACACGTACCACAGGTTGGGAACCACTGCTCTAAGTGGTTTACACCAGTAAGCAATGTATATTTATATTGCCCCCAACAATCTGGGTCCTCATTTTACCTACCTTGGAAGGATGGAAGGCTGAGTCAACCTTGAGCCGGTGAGATTTGAACCGCTGACCTGCGGATCAGTGTCAGCTAATGTGGCCTGCAGTACCTGCCTCTAACCGCTGCGCCACCTCGGCTCTTCATTTTCAGAAGGAAATGTTGGGCGGCATATAAATTTAATAAAAGAAATAAAAAGAAAAAGAAATCTTAGAAAAAAGACATGGGCAGACAGTATCGAGGCTGACACAGAGCTGACTGGTCAATCAATCGATCAATCAATATCCCAAAGGTGCTTTTTCAAAAGGCAACTGGGCTTTGTTTTTTCCTTGAAGACGTTTCACTTCTCATCCGAGACGTTTCTTCAGTTCAGAACTGAAGAAGCTTCTTGGATGAGAAGCAAAACGTCTTCAAGGAAAAAACGAAGTCCAGTTGCCTCTTGAAAAAGCACCTTAGGAACAACCATGACCTGGATGACTGAGAATCTCCATAGACACTCAATCAATACAGAGGTCTTCAAACTTGGCAACTTTAAGACTTGTGGACTTCAACTCCCAGAGTTCCTCAGCCAGCTTCGCTTTGCTGGCTTCGCTGGCTGAGGAATTCTGGGAGTTGAAGTCCACAAGTCTTAAAGTTGCCAAGTTTGGGGACCGCCGAATCAATAGCATGTACAAAACTGTATAAATAGGGCTGTAAAATCACCTTGAGAGCTTATGTATCGTTATTTTGAAGAATCATTTTCCTTTCTTGATTCCCTTGAGAGAGGCTGGTAATTCTGATTATTGAACAGATGTTGATCTCCCTTGGGGGGGTTGGGTTAAAAAAAAGTCAAGATGGCAGCCATAATCATGAGATTGAAACCCTGACCCTCTTAAAAATATAGGATTATACAAGATTGAATAATAATCAGGTGGTCACTAGGGATCTGTACTCAGAGAAGGGAGCAGAATAGCATTTCTTGGAGTATTTTTCCACACTAGGAAAGTGTTTGCAAAAAGTGAATTATGTTATTTGTAACAAGGGCGAGTATGTTAATATTACTCCAGCCTCAACTTAGGTGGCTGAAAGCTATTTGGGTATTTCACTTCTAGAACAATGTTTAAATGAAGAGAGAGAAAAAAATCTAATTCTAAACTTGGCCATTTCCAGATGTGTGGACTTCAACTCCCAGAATTCTTATCAGTGGCCCGGCTGGCTGTGGAATTCTGGGAGTTGTATCTACACACCTGGAACTGGCCAAATTTGGAGTGAGATTTTTTTTTTAAATTTTCATTTAAATAGCAAAGGCAGGTCAAATGGGCCTGATAATTGACCTCACGTATATTGGACCGTAGGGACTCGTGGAGCTACCATGTTTTCCCAAAAATAAGCCATCCCCCGAAAATAAGCCCTCCCCAAAAATATTTAAACGCATGCGCAGCCGGTCCCCGCCATTTCCTCTGGTTAGCATTAGGGAAACAGAGCTGGAAATCAGGTAAGACAGCAAGAGGAGCCCCGTCTTGCTCCATGCACCCCAAAATAATAAGACCTCCCCGAAAATAAGGCCAAGCGCTTATTTTGGGGTTCAAAAAATATAAGACAGGGTCTTATTTTCGGGGAAACACCGTAATTATTTATTTATTTATTATTTACATTTCTATGCTGCCCAACTCCCGAAGAATTAACCACGTTTCCTGTCTGGGTGTTTCCTTTTTGTGCCGGTGGGACTCTCAAAGAGAATCCAGTGGTTGTGTGTAGGAAACACTATGATGAACAGATCCTTAGCTGAAGAGTTAATTTCTGATTAGAAATTAGGTTGTAGTCCTTGACTTACAACCACAGTTGGGACCGGAGTTTCGATTGCTAAGGGATGCGGTCATTAAGTGAGCTGCACTCAAGTTTTAAGGACCCTTAAGTCAGTCATGTGGTTGTTAAGTGAAACCAGCTGAATTTTGATCGCATGATTACTGGGACACTGCAGTGGTCATAAGTGTGAGGACTGGACGTAAGTCTTTTTTTCAGCACTGGCGTCACTTGGAGCAGCTGCTAAACGAATGGTTGTAACTCGAGGACTACCTGTAGTTAAACATGGCCTTTTTCCTGCAGGGGCCCCTGAGTAGCCCAGATAACGGAGGGGTCTGATTTGCAGAAGGATTCCGTAGACCAGAAATAAGGCTTTGGGCTTTGGGGGACAGCATCGAGTCTCCCCTCCGGCTGATCTTGCTGTGTTGTCACTCCATGCATCTGGCTTTTGTGTTGGCCTAAACACTGTCAGCAGGAAAAGCACAACCTCAGGTTTGCTGCCGCAGGCATTTTTGTGTGCGGGACAAAAGGCGTCACTCCACCGTCCATTGTGTTGCTGATCAGAATGCCTGGATTCATTGTACCCATAGAACGTCGGTCCGTTTGCTCCAGCTGTAAATAGCCTTTTGATTAGGCTGGGAGTCCAAACCCAGAACCCAGGAAGTTTCTCTTACTATCTAGAGCTCTGCCGCTTTTATTGCGACCTTGTGTTCCCGTAACCTCATGATCGAAAATGTTACTCGCTTGTGTATGCTTTAAACTGGCTGGGCCTCAACAGGATTTGAGAAGTTCCAACTGTTGTATTGGTCAGCTTTGCTGTGGACAGTGGTTGCCCAGTGGTTGCCCAGTGCATCCCCATGGTTACGTGATCAAAATTCCGACGTTTGGCAACTGACTCATATTTATGACGGTTACTGTGTCCCGGGGTCATGCGATCCCCTTTTTGCGACCTTCTGACAAGCAAAGCCAATGGGGAAGTTAGATTTGCTTAACAACCGTGTGACTAACTTCACGACTGCCACGATTCACTTAACAACCGTGGCAAGAAAGGTCGTTAAAATGGGGCATAGGTCACTTAACACGTGTCTTGTTTAGCAACAGAAATTTTGGGCTCAACTGGGGTCGTAATTCGAGGATAGCCAAGTCTCTTTAACAGAATTTTCCCCCGTCCTGATTTTTTCTTTGTCCTTTCCTGGGACCCATCCCATTATATTTCTGCTGCAGAGACATAATAACAATATAGGTAGTCCTCGACTTACAACAGTTCCTTTAATGACCGTTCGAAGTTACAACTGCACTGACAAAAAGTGACTTATGTTCGTTTTTCGCAGTTACGCTCTTTGCATGATCCGTGTGCTCAAAATTCAGACGCTTGGCAACTGGTTCATACTTATGACCGTTGCAGCATCCCAAGGTCACGTGATCCCCTTTTGCGACCTTCCGACAAGCAGAGTCAATGAGGGCAAACCCGATTCACTTAACAACCAGGCTACTCATCTTATTAACTGTAGTCATTCACTTAACCACAGTGGCAAGGAATGTCGTAGAACGGGAGCAAAACTCACTTAAGAAATTCTCACTTAACAACATACATTTTGGGCTCAATTGTGGTCCTAAGTCTACAACCCTTCAAAAAGACCTTGACTATATATCTGAATGGTCAAACAAGTGGCAACTACCTATCTCTATCAACAAATGTTCAGTTTTACACATTGGCAAAAATAATCAAAACACTAAATACAAACTTGATGATCATGACCTTGATGATGATCCTCACTCAGTAAAGGACCTTGGAGTACTCATCTCTAACGATCTGAGTGCCAGAGCCCACTGCAATTACATAGCAAAGAAGGCATTAAGAGTGGTTAACCTAATCTTGCGCAGCTTCTTCTCTGGTAACATTGTACTCTTAACCAGAGCATACAAAACATTTGCTAGACCGATTCTTGAATACAGCTCATCAGTCTGGAACCACACCACATATCAGACATTAACACAATTGAGAATGTCCAGCGATACTTCACAAGAAGAGTATTACATTCCTCTGTTCACAACAGAATTCCTTATGAAACCAGACTTGAAATTTTGGGACTTCAAAATTTAGAACTCCGCCGCCTTCGATCTGACCTAAGTGTAGCTCACAAAATTATCTGCCTCAATGTCCTACCTGTTAATGACTACTTCAGCTTCAACCGCAATAATACACGAGCTCATAATAGATACAAACTTAATGTAAATCGCTCCAGACTTGATTGCAAAAAATTCGACTTCAACAACAGAGTTGTTAACGCCTGGAACACTTTACCTGACTCAGTAGTTTCTTCCCCAAACCCCCAAAACTTTAATCTTAGATTATCTACCATCGACCTCACCCCATTCCTAAGAGGTCGGTAAGGGGCGTGCATAAGCGCACAATCATGCCTACCGTTCCTGTCCTAATGTACCCATATATTCTTACCTCTTTTACTCTTATTCATGCTTGTATTATCACATATATATATTCAATCATGTTTTACTGTTTATACTTTGTTTATAATCATATATGCTTGACAAATAAACAAATACAAATACAAGTCGAGGATTACCGGTATAAAGCCAGCAAAGTTTATTCCATTTCATCAACCTGAAGCTCGAAATCTAGAAGAAGAGGGTTTAATTCATGCTTTCCTCATCAGAGAATTCCTGGCTGAACCCTTCTCTTATGTGTTTACTACCTGTTGGGATCAATTACTAAGGGCCAGGCTAGACTGCTGTGAAAAATGTCAGCTGGGTGACTCTACCATCTCGTTTTTTTTGCTATGACTAATATAAAACTCAACTTATACCAGGATTGTCAGCAAATACCTCCCCACCAAACCACATTTGCAGCTGGCTGTTGACAAGGCCTAGGTGCGCAGAGGAGAAGATTAGCCATAATATGGGTTCATTTCACCTGGGTGTAGCTTGTGAGCTTGCCGGTTGCAGTTGGATGGTATAACTTGGCGTTGTTGATGTGGTTGAACAAACTGGTTGAGCCACGGTGATTGATGGGAGCCTTTTTTTTAAGCACACTTCCTATGGAAAGGCTGAGGAAGCATCGTTTTTTGTTCTATGTGTGAAAGGAAGGGATATCTGTCTTTGAAATCAGTTTACTAGGATGCTACAATTCTTGTTCAGCCAGCGGCTCTCCGACAAGAAATTCCTGATTGCCAGTTCTCCTTTGGGTAGGATTATAAGTGGTTGGGTGATCCAGTTTCAGATGTTGATACTTTTTCGGTGCATATGGATGGGTTCACACAACAAGTTTGGCCTGGTTCCTTAATTATGCCATTATCTGGATTTGCATAATGCAGTATATTAAACCATAGACCAAAAACTGGGTGCGTGGGAGCCAAATCTTTAACTGAAACTTGTGGGTTTCTTATTTTCTACCAGTCCATGAATGTTCCAGATAAGTTAGTCTATGCATTTGAATAAGAAAATAAAAATAGATCATACTTTCAAGAAGAGATTGGATTGCTGTTTGTCAGAAATGGTGTAGTCTCCTGCTTGAGCGGGGGTTGGACTAGATGACCTATAACAGTGATGGCGAACCTTTTTTTCCTCGGGTGCCGAAATAGTGCGCGCACACGCTATCACACGTGCGTGCGTGCCCACACCCATAATTCAAAGCCCCCTACTTGCCCCACCCCCCTGCACATGCGCGCGTGACCCCCCTACTCCTCCGTTTCCCGACTTTCAGTTGGCCCAGTAGGCCCATTTTTTGCCCTCCCCAGGCTCCAGAGGCTTTCTTGGAGCTTGGGGAGGGCAAAAACGCCCCCCCCCCCCGCCACCCCGGAGGCCCTCCGGAGGCCAATATCGCCCTCCCAGAGCCTCTGCGCGAGCCAAAAATCAGCTGGCGGGCATGCACCTGCGCGCTGGAGCTGAGCTAGGGCAACAGCTCGCGTGCCGGCAGATATGGCTCCACGTGCCACCTGTGGCACCCGTGCCATAGGTTCGCCATCACTGACCTATAAGGTCCCTTCCAACTCTGTTAATATGTATCTGTATCTTTTGCGATTTTTGTGACCTGTGTCCTGGACGCCGTCTTGGGAAGCAAAATCCCAGTGACTAGGTTCATGTGAAGTGATTAACCAAATTAGTATAACTCTTGGTTGGTTTTTGTGGCTCAGTGTGTTGGAAAACCCTAATATATCAGATTAGTTTATGGCTCTGCATATTGTGCAGAAAATGGATTGGTTCACTAATCAAAATAAATACTTTCCATAAAGTCAGTTCTTTTTATGTATCTGTAAAAGATATGCAAGCCGAGATAAATTAGACGTCACATGCTTCACTTCCTCCAAGAATATTTCACTATTTTATAAAGGAACAACATGAACTGAAGTTTTGGTAAATATCAGCTGCTTGAGGACTGAGCTGAAATCCCCAGTTTCTGAGTAGTGTTTCTCAACCGTGGTAACTTTTAAGATGTCTGGACTTCAACTCCCAGAATTCCCCAGCCATTCACGTGCTGTGCTGGCTGGGGAATTCTGGGAGCTGAAGTCCAGACATCTTAAAGCTGCCAGAGTTGAGAAACACACTGGTTTAGAGAAAGGTGCTTTTTGCAAAATCTTTTGCTTTCCATAAAAAAAGAGTTAGGTTTTTGCACCCAGGTGCAAGATTGGAAAAAAGAATAAATCTCTTTTTTTAGACTAGACTAGACTAGACTAGACTAGACTAGACTAGAATAGAATAGAATAGAATAGAATAGAATAGAATATACTTTTTTATTGGCCAAGTGTGATTGGACATACAAGGAATTTGTCTTGGTGCATATGCTTTTTGTAGAATATGAAAACAGAATGAGACAGAAATCACAGACCTTAATCTGAATTGGCTTTGTGGCCCAGCTGCATAACCGATTTGCGTTGCTTTATTGCAAAAATCGGTTGAATCTGTAATTCTGGTTGGTTTGAGTCCTGCTTTGCAAGGTGATGTTACTTTATTTGGTTATGAAAGATGTCAGAAAAGGACATTAGGCAGGTCCACCCAGGCGAAGCATTTGGGAAGGCTTTTTTTTTAATTTTTAAATGAAACCGTTTCTCCACCGACACTCTCAATTGGTTACGTAAATATTTGTTTGCCTTGTTTTAAGAAACTGCAATGGCTCTCGGCTCCTCTCTCTAAGTGGTAAAGCTATCCTGCCAATTTTGTGGTGGCGTTGTGTAAAAAACAAACTTCTTACATAAACATTACATGAGCTGCAGCCCAAAACATGACATAAACCATGCAGTAAGGGGGGTGGGGTTCCCCCCCCCCTTTAAAGCATAATTGCTCTGAAGAAAAGGCAGTGAGAATTTCCCCCCCTGTAACTTTCAAGAGTTAAAAGAAAAAACCCGACCTGGAAATTGGGATACCCTTAAAGAGAATTGATACTCTGAAGGTCCTTGGGGAACTGGAGACCCAAACCCATGTATATATATACCCGTATTTTTCAGAGTATAAGACGCACCGGAGTATAAGACGCACCTTAGTTTTTGGGGAGGAAAATAGGGGAAAACAATCTGCCTACCAGGTATTCATCTGGCTAGCGTCCTTAGTCTGGTCAGCTTCAGCACATTATTTTATCTCCTGGTTAGGACTTAAAAAAACCTTCTTCTGAGAGAGTAACAATGAAAGAGCCTGCAAGCCAGTAAGAGCTGGGAAGATCGTTAGCACCTGGTTAGGGCTAGAAAAAAACTTATTCAGAGCAAGTAGAGCAATGAAAAAAAAACCTGCAAAGACTTAGGGCTGGAAAAACATTCTTCTGAGAGAGTAACAATGAAAGAGTCTGCAAGCGGTAAGAGCTGGGAAGATCGTTAGCACCTGGTTAGGGCTGGAAAAAAACCTTCTTTGGAGCAAGTACAGCAATGAAAAAAAATTCTGCAAAGACTTAGGGCTGGAAAAACATTCTTTGGAGAGAGTAACAATGAAAAAGCCTGCAAGGTAAGAGCTGGGAAGATCTGTTAGCACCTAGTTAGGGCTGGGGAAAAAAGCTACATTCGAAGTATAAGACGCACCCAAATTTTCAGCCACTTTTAGGGAGGAAAAAGGTGCGTCTTAGAAAAATACGGTATATATTTTTAAAAGGGAACAAGACAGATGTGTATTAAGTGTGTTTTACCCCATTTTGTGACTTTCCTTGCCTCCGTCGTTAAGTGAATCACTGCCTTGTTAAGTTAGTAACACGGTTGTTATAAGTGAATCCGGCTTCCTCACTGACTTTGCTTATCAGAAGGTCGCAAAAGTGACTCTGGAAACACTGCAGCCGTCATAAATGTGAGTCAGTTGCCAAGAGTCCAAATTGTGATCACCTGACCACACAGGGATGCTACAACGGTCGTAAGTGTGAAAAACGGTCATCAGTCACATTCTTCGTGACCCTCTCACGGTCTACATTTGGGGCTCTCGGAACCCGAACCTGCATTTCTGCCATTTGCAGCAGCCTGCAATCAAATTGCTGTGATTTATGACATTTTTGTCAAAAAAAAACAGCATTTACCTCTGAGTGTTGGCAGAAAGGTCCCATAAGGAACAGTGGTCTCACTTAACGACCGTGGTGTTCACTTAAAGCCAGGGATTCCCTTAATGACGATGTTGATTTGCTGCACGAGCACGCCAAAGAAGATCATAAAATTGAGTCGGTCGTGCGATCACTTGCTTTAAAACCATCACCACTTAATGACCGTAATGGGCAGGCTCCATTGCGGTTATAAGTTGAGGACTACCTGTAACAAAATCCAGTGTTGCTTGTTGTTTTTTATGAATGCTGCCACCTATCTAGAAATTGATCAGGCTAATCAAAATGCAAAAGATTAAATATATATATATATATATATATATATATATATATATATATATATATATATATATATATATATATATATATATATATATATATATATATATATATATATATATATATATATATATATATATATATATATATATATATATATAAAAAAGTATGGGTTTCCAGCATCTTTACTGCTTCTCGTGACAAATTAAAAAGTCCTCTAAGCAATTTAAAAGTGAGAACCTAAGCTTATATACACACCTCTCTGCAGTTCAGCGCAGAAATGGTTTAATATTAACTTTCCTGTCTGGCTTAGAACTTCAAGGTTTCCTGGTGATCACCCATCCAAGGATTAACCAGGCCTGACCCTGCTTAGCTGCAAAGGCCGACAAAGTCAGCTAGACTTAGCTACCTGCTGGGGATATAAAATCCCCTTTGGGGCCAGCTCAGCTGCTGCTGAGTTCATTATCACTGCCTCCTTCCACCTCCTGAGTTTTGGATCATTTGGTTATTGATTGAATGAGTATATATATATATATATATATATATATATATATATATATATATATATATATATATATATATATATATATATATATATATATATATATATATATATATATATATATATATATATATATATATATATATATATATATATCGATGAGTTAGATCAGGGGTGGGCAAACTATGGCTCTTTGAGGACCTGTGGACTTCAACTCCCAGAATTCCTGAGCCAGCCATGCATACATGGCTGGCTCAGGAATTCTGGGAGTTGAAGTCCACAGGTCCTCAAAGAGCCATAGTTTGCCCATCCCTGAGTTAGATAGACACATCTTTTTCACGAGCTGGCTATGCAGTGCCCTCCCTGATCTTAGCGGGTGGAGTTATACGTGGAAAAATGATGTGTAATATCCAGGTGTGTAGCCCAAATAACAGTTTGCTGGCTGGCATTGGGTAACGCTCCAGGGGGGGAAAAATAAGAAGAAAAATAGCATTCACTTCTATCGTTATCCTCTCAGCCTAGGAATGCGGGCTGTGCTAAGAACTCTTAATTTGGCATTCAGGGAGTCCTTGACTTAACAATGGTCTGTTTAGTGACTGTTCAAAATTACAACGGCACTGAAAAAAATGGCCGTTTTTTACGCTTAAGTCCGCTGCAGCATCCCCATGGTCATGTGATCAAAATTCAAACACTTGGCAACTGACTCATATTTATGATGATTCCAGTGTCCCGGGGTCATGTGATCCCTTTTGCAACCTTCCGATAAGCCAAGTCAATGGGGAAGCCAGATTCACTTAACAACCGTGTTACTAACTGAACATCGGCAGAGATTTACTTAACAACTGTGGCAAGAAAGGTCGTAAAATGACGCAAAACTCACTTAACAACAGTCTCTGTCAGCAACATACAATATTTATTTCAGTACAAAAACAATAAATCCTGAATAAACTACATTTTGTTGAGTAACACGACCGTTCAGGTCAACAGCTAAGGCAGAAGAGAATTAATGGTGGTTTAGGGATGCACACATGCGCAAAGAACATCATATCACGTGTTCTGCTTATGTTGGAATGTACCATAATATTAGGATAGGGGTGTATCACCCTGCATAGACATACAACTGACAATATTCACTTCGTGACAGAAGGTCTGTTGGATATATTCGCCTCTTTGAGTTATTTATAAAAATAATAAGGGCGGGATACAAATCAGTCAATCAAGCTATATAAAAGGTGGATCCGAGATTCAATAGAACACGTCTCTGGCCAGAGTTCAGCTCCTTGCCTGGCAGGACAGAACTCCAAGGAGCTATTTCGGAGGTTTCCCCCAGGCGTTTTTAATGCTTTCTTCTGGTTTATTGGACTGCTGTTCCTTGAGCTTGGCTCAACATACTTCCATTCCAGCGTGAACTAAGCCAAGCCAAGCAACTTCGGGGGCCAAAATCTTACGAACAACCGTCGACCTCCAAATGAGATGAAATCACAGAGACGCCAGGCGAAAAGGACTTCCAGGTTTTTCAGACGCAGCTTTGAGGAACAGAAGCCCAGCCCTGTGATTAACCCTCTGGAGAGATTTTTAAAGCTTTCTCTCCTACACTTGGTGACAGGCGCAGTCTGTGGATTCTCTTTTTTTGGAATTATTTTTAAATAACAAATGGAGCGAAATGCTTTTCACTTATAGAATAGATAGATAGATAGATAGATAGATAGATAGATAGATAGATAGATAGATAGATAGATAGATAGATAGATAGGTGATAGATAGATAGATAGATAGATAGATAGATAGATAGATAGATAGATAGATAGATAGATAGATAGATAGATAGATAGATGATAGATAGATAGAGAGAGAGAGAGAGAGAGATAGATAGATAGATAGATAGATAGATAGATAGATAGATAGATAGATAGATAGATAGATAGATAGATAGATAGATAGATAGATGATAGATAGATAGATAGGTGATAGATAGGTGATAGATAGATAGATAGATAGATAGATAGATAGATAGATAGATAGATAGATAGATAGATAGATAGATAGATAGATGATAGATAGATAGATAGATAGATAGATAGATAGATAGATAGATAGATAGATAGGTGATAGATAGATAGATAGATAGATAGATAGATAGATAGATAGATAGATAGATAGATAGATAGATAGATGATAGATAGATATAGATAGATAGTTAGATGAAATAGATAGATAGATGATAGATAGATAGATGATAGATAGATAGATAGATAGATAGATAGATAGATAGATAGATATAGATATAGATAGACAGTAGATATAGATATATAGATATATAGATATACAGATATGTGTGTGTGTGTGTGTGTGTGTGTGTGTGTGTGTGTGTGTGTGTGTAAAACATTTTTTGCTGATAAATGAAAATAAAGGGAGACTATATATATATTCCAGTTTATGGAAGCTTTTTTGGGGTCCTTGGCTGTCTGAATGCTGTGCAGACTTGTCCTAGTAGACCACGTAATCTGAATTTCAGTTGCATTTGCCAGTATTTTTCTTGAGAGAAAGGAAGGATAAATTCATTCGTCTTCCCTGCTCTTAAGTATTTTGGGACGTCCACCCCCATAATTCCCAGATCCCCTCCATTCTTCTGAAAATGAAGAGCCGAGGTGGCGCAGCGGTTAGAGGCAGCACTGCAGGCCACTTCAGCTGACTGTGATCCGCATATCAGTGGTTCAAATCTCACCGGCTCAAGGTTGACTCAGCCTTCCAGCTGAAAGTGAACGGCAGGCGAGTGAGTGAAGCTTCATCTCTATTTGTAGCCTCTCCCCAATGCTAGCATCACCAATCACAACTCCACCTCAGAATAGAATAGAATAGAATAGAATAGAATAGAATAGAATAGAATAGAATAGAATAGAATAGAATAGAATAGAATAGAATAAATTAACAGAGTTGGAAGGGACCTTGAAGGTCTTCTAGTCCAACCCCCCGCTTAGGCAGGAAACCCTACACCACTTCAGACATAAAGCATCAGATTGTCCCAGGAGTGTGAATCCTACAATAAACTGCACATGCGAGAGATTTAGGCTGCAAGCGCGCGCGCGCGCGCGCACACACACACACACACACACACACACACACACACACACACACACACACAGAGAGAGAGAGAGAGAGAGTGAGAGAGAGAGAGAGAGATGTCTGTGGAAAAATTGTCTTCCATGAAACAGGTCCCTGACGCCAAAGTATTTGGGGACTGCAGAACTCTCCAGCCCTTCCCAAGGACCTGTGATAGACAGAGTCATGGAGTTAAAGGTATCCACACAGGATGTAAGCTTGCATTCTAAGCAAAGCCGCATTTTGCAATTGACTGTTAACGATTTTGTCAATGCCATAGTGTTTAAGTGGCACTTCAGTTGCTTTGGGATTGCACCCGGAGGCCCCTATTCTCGTATTGGTATTATCTTGGCTTTCTTTTGCCACAGTCGTTCTTACTCCTATTTGCTGGTCTTTTTATTTTCCGATTGTCTCCATTTCTTTTCTATTCTGTTGTCTCCAGGAACTGTAACATCCATTATCCAGACCTTTTTCTCTTCCTTATCCGCAGTGGATAAGTCTGGGGGGTTGTCTGTTTGAATTCTAAAATCCTAGAGCACTTTAGCATCTTCATTTTCTATTATTATTCCTATTTTGATTTGTATGGTCCGTACCCATCTCATCTAAATGACCCTGGGCAGCTCACAATAGGTAAAAAAACAAATCCAATAAAAACGAGTTAAAAACTAATATAAAAAAATCACCCGTAATGAATGTGAAACAAGTAAAAATCACGATCAACGACAGAAATAATCTTTACATCAGTTCAACATATACAAACTGCCATCAAGACCAGTAAAGGACAGGATTCATATGAATCCAGAGGGGACAGAATTGGGATTTTAGCCTTGATTGGATTTTGGGTTTGATTTTCCGTTCAAAGGTTTGCTAAGGCGATTGACAGCTTAGCACACCGACTTTAGTCAACCTCTAAGGAAATTCTCAGTCATCCAGGTCATGGTTGTCCCAAAGGTAACTGGACTTTTTATTTTATTTATTTATTTTATTTTGTGAGATTTATATACCGCCTCACAGTGCAAGCACTCTCTAAGCGGTTTACACCAGTAAGCAATGTATATTTATATTGCCCCCAACAATCTGGGTCCTCATTTTACCTACCTCGGAAGGATGGAAGGCTGAGTCAACCTTGAGCCGGTGAGATTCGAACCGTTGACCTGCGGATCACAGTCAGCTAAAGTAGCCTGCAGTAATGCCTCTAACCGCTGTGCCACCTCGCCACCTTTTTTCCCCCTTGAAGACGTTTCACTTCTCATCCAAGAAGCTTCTTCAGTTCATTTAATCCACGTCTTGCCAGAAAAAAATGGGCAGGACATTGCTGATATGACTTGTCAATTCGATTTTGGTAGCGTGATTGAGTGTGAAAAGGACCGGTGATGTGCAATGTGCAATTTGTGGCTTCTCCACATGGAATGGGCAATGTTGGATTGTTGGATGCTTCCTTGTACCTTCTTGTGATATCTCCTCTTTATTCTGCAATGTTCTTTATAGACAATGGTTCCTTCTTTATGGCTGTGGTGAGCATCCGATAAGGTGAAGATAAATGTTGTGGATGACATTGACCATCCCAAGGTTTTTTGTTTTTTCCAAAAAGTTTCCAGACTTTCCAGGACCCATCCATAAAATAATAAAATTATTAGGAAACTCAGGGGTGGGTTCTAACTTACCTCACTGCCGGTTCGCTTCCTCCTGCGCTGCGTGGCCACGCCTCGTGGGCGCGCGTGCACTTTGCGCATGCATGCACAATGCCGAATTTTTTTTAAAAAAATTGCAAAAAAAAGGCCGAAAACAAGATGGCGACGCATGCGCAGTGCAGGAAATTCAGCTTCTGCGCATGCTCAGAAGTTCCCATGATAGAGATTTTTTTTTTTGCACTAGTCTATTTGCATGTGGGTGGACCCGCCTGGAGACGGATAGAGAAGCGGTGTCTCGGCTCCTAAGATCATCGGAAATATGTGTTTTCCGATGGTCTTAGACGACCCCTGTGAAAGGGTCGTTCGACCCCCAAAGAGGTCGCAAACCACAGGTTGAGAACCGCTGCTTTAAACCAAGGGAAAAGTTTAGCTGCTTTTCCTTGGTTTAAAGGGACGTGCTTTTCCTAATCCACTTTTGGGGAAATTCTGTCTCTTTTTGGAGACCCATCTCCCCCCCTCAGTGACCTCAGTTGGCCACCTCATGGAATATCCACTTAATTTCCTTAGCAAAATAACAAATGCATTGGCATTGCTCTCTTCCAACGCTTAAAAAAAAACATTCCCCAATTGAATCCATATTTTCTGCCAGCCTCCCCTTCGAGAGCTAACCAGATCTGACCCTAATTAGCTATTCTCACAAAGAGGCCCAAACGGTGCTACCTCGCTGGGCAAATTATTCCGTGCACACGGAGGATCAAGCTAGTTGCATTTCAATGCAGTCTTGTTCGGGGTCATTGCCTTTCCTGTTTTTTAGGAGGGTGTCCTCCAGCACAACTCTCCAAGGCCATGTTTGGCCTCGGGCCTCCACATTTTTGTGTGTCTCCGGCCTGCTGCAATGGGATTAGGAAGCTCCGGCCTTCTTGAGTGGGGTGTTTTGTGTTTGTTTTGGTTTTTTTTTTTTTTTGAATGTTGGAGGGCAAAAAAGGACACCAGGTCTGTTACTGGTTTTCCCTATCCTGCCATCTCTCTTTAAACCAGGTTGTCCCAACCTTGGTGTCTTTTAAGACGTGTGGACTTCAACTCCCAGAATTCCACAGCCAGCATGGCTGGCTGTGGAATTCTGGGAGTTGAAGTCCGCGAGTCAGTTTGGCAAACCTGCTTTAAGTATAAGGTGACCAGATTTTATTTTTTGTAAAGCGGGACACCATTGACGGGGGGGGGGGTTCTAGGGGAGCAAGATGGGAGGGGTCCGTCTCTCTTATCCTGCAGCTTTGTGCACCCCCCCAAACACCCCCCCCTTCATCGCAGCCAGGGGTGGGTTCCTACTGGCGCAGGCTTACCTGTTCGTCGCCGCAGAGGGGTGAAATCCTGCCGGTTCGGCCGGGCCAGTCGTTCGGCGTAGAGCCAATAGAACTGGCGGCGGTTGCGGCGCGGGGCTTCTCCCGCCCGCTTCCCTCGCCCGGCTGGACACCGCCATTCGGGTTATTTTGTCCTCTGCGCATGTGCAGAACTGGCGGCGGTTGCGGCGTGGGGCTTCTCCTGCCCGCTTCCCTCGCCCGGCTGGACGCCGCCATTCGGGTTATTTTGTCCTCTGTGCATGCGCAGAAGCGGGCGGGAGAAGCCCCATGCCGCAACCGCCGCCAGTTCCATCGGCTCTACGCCGAACGACTGGCCCGGCCGAACCGGCAGGATTTGACCCTGCAGGGCAAATTCAAATTTAAAAAGCGGGACTTTTTGGAAACGGCGCGGGACGCGGGACAAATTATTGAAAAGTGGGACTGTCCCGCCAAAAACAGGACATCTGGTCACCTTATTTAAGTAGTCTTCCCTTGGCTTCTCTTCCCTCTTGTGGCTTCTGCCACAGGACTCTGTTCCATCCAACCTAGAACTGAGGAGAAATTCATCAGTGAGTGAGAACAATTCATCAGTGAAACGACTCGCCTTCCAGACGTTGTGGATGCTCCAACACTGGAGGTTTGCAAGAAGAGATTGGACAGCCATTTGTCATATATATATATATATATATATATATATATATATATATATATATATATATATATATATATATATATATATATATATATATATATATATATATATATATATATATATATATATATATATGGATCCCTTGCTTGAGCAGCGGGGTGGACTAGAAATCCTCCAAGGTCCCTTCCAACTCTGTTATTCTGTTATCCTTCTCCCATCTGTGTCACATGCCATCCCTCTTGGGCCCTATTCTGCACTGTTTCTGGGCTGCGGACTTCCAAGCAGGCTGCCGAGCAGCTCCTTGCAGCTGCTTTGGGTCCGGCTTAGCTAATCCCAGGCTCAGCAGCTTCCCATCTGGGTGATTTAGTGTGTTCCCAAAGAATCCTGGTCCACCCTTCCTCTCTTCACCCCAATCTGGGGTTGGAACTGGAGAATGGGGAATGTTGACAAGGAGGTTTGGCAACTCATCATCAACTGTCGGAATGTTGGCCAGACGGTCAAATTCTTCTCCTCTCCCCTTATTCAAAACACATCCGAGGGAAGAGTGCCAAAAAAAAAAAAAAATGGAATAGCAGAAGAACAGCCTGCTCTTCCTTGCCGGATAAACCGGCTGCACCACCCTAGTCGTGGGAACGGGGCCGTGTTCAACCAGAGTACACACCCACAACCCCAAGTGTGGGAGAAGGAGAGGAGAGAGAAATAGGGTCTTTGCTGGATGTTTTGGCTAAGCAAGGGAGAGCATTGGGAGAGGGCCAGGAGGGTGATACAGGTAGTCCTGGATTTACAACTATTCATTCAGAGTTACAACAGCACTGAAAAAAATGGACTTTTGACCATTTTTCACACTTACGACCATTACAGCATGTCCTTTTTATTTATTATATTATTATTTTTTAATTAAGAACTTTTTTTTAAATTAAATTAAATTAAGAACTTTTTTAAATTAAATTATTATTTTTTGGACCGCTGTGGACATCTCTTGAGGGGAATCGACACATAACTATCTCTTTTTTTTGTGTGTGTGGTTGCTTTCTTTGTTTGCTGGCAGAATTGAATGAAGTACAGGTAGTCCTCAACTTACAACAATTCATTTAGTGACTGTTTGACATTACAGGCACTGAAAAAAGTGACTTATGACCGTTGTTTTTTTTACAACTCTCCCATGGTCACGTGATCAAAATTTGAACGTGTGGCAGTTGGCATGTATGTATGACGGTTGCAGGATCCCGGGGTCACGTGATCCCCCTTTTGCGACCTTCTGACAAGCAAAGACAATGAGAAAGCCAGATTCACTTAACAGCCGTGCTACTAACTTCACAACTGCAGGGATTCACTTAACAACTGTGGGAAGAGCAGTCATAAAATGGGGGCAAAACTCATTTCTGCTTGCTTAGCGATGGAAATTGTGGACTCAGTTGTGGTCATAAGTTGAGGACTTCCTGTACCCTCCAGATCTGGTGGATTAATGTTCCAATCCTTCTCCGCCACCATTTTAGACCATCCAGAGTGTTTTGGTTTTAGGAATACTGATTGTGTTTTCTCTCTTTCCAGAAACGTTGATGGACACCAAGTGGGTGACGTCCGAGTTGGCGTGGACAGCTCATCCAGAAACTGGGGTAAGATGTGCTGTTTTCTGAGGAGGAAAATTGTAAATAGAATAGAATAAAATTAGAATTAGAATTACAACTACAACTAGAATTAGAATTAGAACTAGAACTAGAACTAGAATTAGAATTAGAATTAGAATTAGAATTAGAATTAGAATTAGAATTAGAATTAGAATTAGAATTAGAATTAAAAAAGGAGCCGAGGTGGCGCAGCGGTTAGAGGCAGGTACTGCAAGTCACTTTAGCTGACTGTGATCCGCAGGTCAGCGGTTCAAATCTCACCGGCTCAAGGTTGACTCAGCCTTCCATCCTTCCGAGGTGGGTAAAATGAGGACCCAGATTGTTGGGGGCAATGTAAAATATACATTGCTTACTGGTGTAAACCGCTTAGAGAGTGCTTGCACTGTGAGGCGGCATATAAATCTCACAAAATAAATAAATAATAAATAAATAAATTAGAATTATTAGAATTCTTTATTGGCCAGGTGTGATTAGACGCACAAGGAATTTGTCTTAGGTGTATATGCTCTCAGTGTACATAAGGAGAATAAAATACATTCATCAAGAATAAAAAGATACAACGCTTAGTGAGGTTAGTCAAGGTTACTAATAAGCTATCAAATCGTACTAGGAAACAAATAAAAACAATATAAATTGAAAGATACAAGCAACATGGTTATAGTAATAAGTGAGAAGAGATAGATACTAGTAAGGAAGAGAAGAATAATAGTAATACAATCTTAGTAAATTATTTGACAGTGTTGTGGGAATTATTTGCCGCCCAGAGTCCCCTGGGAGTTGGGCGGCATATAAATCCATTTAAATAAATAAATAAAATAAAATAAATAAATTTGTTTAGCAGAGTGATGGCATTTGGGGAAAAACTGCCCTTGTGTCTAGTTGTTCTGGTGTGCAGTGCCCTATAGCGTCTTTTTGAGTGTAGAAGTTGAAACAATTTATGTCCAGGATGTGAGGGGTCTGTAGATATTTTCACAGCCCTCTTTCTGGCTCGTGCAGTATACACGAGGATGTTGAACTTCATCTAAATGGGAAAATGAACTGCTTCTCTTTCCTTTCTCCTCTCCTCTTTCTCTTTCTTTGCGTTTTCTTCCTCTGTCTGGGTTCATCTCCTGTTTTGAGGCCTCTTTCCAGCCCTGCGCGGCACTGAGGGAAAATCTACCTGTGAGGCTTGCGATCTTGGAACCAATAAAAATTATGTAAATCTGATCGCTGAAAAACTTGCATTTTGGGAGGAAGCCAACATCAGAAACAGCTTATGTGTAATCATTTCTGTAATTTGGAAGAGTATTTTTTTTAAGGCCATTTCACGTGGGGTAGGGCAGAAATGTTGGCTGCCTTATGCATATGGATATGAGACTCTGTGACTGCATTCAGGAAGCGTAATTACCTTGGCCTTTAATGAAGAACAGAGGGGTACAGAATTAGTGTTAGGCTGAGAACTAGTTTGGTGTAGTGGTTAAAGGCACTGGGCTAGAGACCAAGAATCCATGAGTTTTAGCCCTGCCTTAGGCCCAGAATCTGGCTGAGTGACTTTGGACCAGTTCCTCTCTCTCGGCCCAACCTGCCATGCAGGATGTTAGTGTAAATTATGAAAATAGGAATGTCAGCCTTACCAGGTAGATCTGACAGGAAACACGACCGGATAAGCTAATTCTACTTTATTGTAAAGCTTTTGTCTAAAATTTGGTATAGGACGCCCTGCCTGAGCAGCGGGTTGGACTAGAAGACCTCCAAGGTCCCTTCCAACTCTGTTATTCTTTTTACATTAACAGAATCTTCCAAGTCTGAAAGTAACAATTCTTCCACTGTCTCTCAGCTTGGTTGTTTTCTTGCTGATGTTTCATTCGCCAAACTAAGTAACTTTATCAGTGTTGATCTCCTATCTACTGTGCTACAATTAAGGAACAGGACATTTTAGGAGCTAAATGACAGGGATGGCAAATAGAATTGGGGTAGGGGTAGGGTTAGAATAGAGTAGAGTAGAGTAGGGTTAGAATAGAATAGAATAGAATAGAATAGAATAGAATAGAATAGAATAGAATAGAATAGAATAGAATAGAATAGAATAGAATAGAATAGAATAAATTGGATGGAGTGGAGCGGAGAATGGAATGGAATAGAATAGAATAGAATAGAATAGAATAGAATAGAATAGAATAGAATAGAATAGACCAGTGATGGCGAACATTTTTTAGCTCGGGTGCCAAAAGGGTGCACGTGTGCGTGATAGTGTGCGCACGCGTGCCCACACCCATAATGCAATGCCCTGTGCATGCATACAATCCCCCCCGCGCTGCCCTCCCCGCGCGCATGCCCACAGGCCTCACTGAAGCCTCCAGACTTCCAGTAGACCCGTTGGGCTGTTTTTCGCTCTCCCCAGGGTTCAGGAAAGCCTCCTGAAGCCTGGGGACGGCGAAAAATGGCCCAATGGGTCAATTGGAAGTTCGGAAACGAAAGGAAGTGGAGCTGCCCTACTACTTACCTTCAGATAGTTGCAACCAGGCCTCCCACACCTCGTTCCATTTCTTCTGCAGCCGGGAAGGCTTTCCTGACGGCCTCTATAGCCGATAACAGAGCTCTGGATCGATCCGGAGCTCTGTTATCGGCTGCAGAGGCCTTCAGAAAAGCCTTGCCAGCTGCAGAAGAATTGGGCCGAGGTGTGGGAGGCCTGGTTGCAACTGTCCAAAGCCGAAGAAGTTCCTGAAGACCTCTGACAGTGAAAAGGAGGCTGGGGGTGACGCACACAAGTGAACTTCTGGTTGGCCCGTTGGCCCGTTTTCACCGTGGGGAGAGCAAAAACGGCCGAAAAGAAGGCCGAAAATCAGCTGGCCAGTGCACGCATGCGTGCTGGAGCTGACATAGGGCAACGCCTCACGTGCCCTCAGATATGGCTCCGCGTGCCACCTGTGGCACACGTGCCATAGGTTCGCAATCACTGGAATAGACCTTGGAGGTCTTCTAGTCCAACCCCCTGCTCAGGCAGGAAATCCTATACCTGTGATGGTGAACCTATGGCACGTGTGCCACAGGTAACATGTGGAGCCATATCTGAGGGCATGCGAGGCGTTGCCCTATGTCAGCTCCAGCGTGCATGTGCGTGCCGGCTAGCTGATTTTCGGCCTTCCGGAAGGCGGGGGGAGACTGTTTTCACCCTCCCCAGGCTTCAGGAATGCCTCCAGAGCCTGTGGATGGCAAAATCCAATGGGCCTACCAGAAGTTCGGAGGCTTCAGTGAGGCCTGCGCGCATGCGTGGGGGGAGGGGACGCAGGGTCTATGTGCGCATGCGCAGGGGGAGGGCATTGCATTATGGGTGTGGGCACGCATGTGCTATTGCACACGTGCGTGCCCTTTTGGCACCCAAGCAAAACAAGGTTTGCCATCACTGCCCTATACATTTCACACAAATCACTTCTTAAAAACTTCCAGTGTTGGAGAATCTTTTCCTTTTTTGTTTTCAATGCCCGTCATTTGAAATTCCAAATGCCTTTCCAAAATTCTACCAACACTGGAGGTTTTTTTTAAAAAAGATTGGACCGCCATTTGTCTGGAATGATATCAGGTTTCCCTGCTTGTGCAGGGGGTTGGACTAGAAGACCTCCAAGGTCCCTTCCAACTCTGTTATTCTGTTATTCCTTTGTTATTCTTACCGTAAGACGCACCGGAGTATAAGACGCACCTTAGTTTTTGGGGAGGAAAATAGGGGAAAACAATCTGCCTACCAGGTATTCATCTGGCTAGCATCCTTAGTCTGGTCAGCTTCAGCACATTATTTTATCCCCTGGTTAGGACTTAAAAAAACCTTCTTCTGAGAGAGTAACAATGAAAGAGCCTGCAAGCCAGTAAGAGCTGGGAAGATCGTTAGCACCTGGTTAGGGCTAGAAAAAAACTTATTCAGAGCAAGTAGAGCAATGAAAAAAAATTCTGCAAAGACTTAGGGCTGGAAAAACATTCTTTGGAGAGAGTAACAATGAAAAAGCCTGCAAGGTAAGAGCTGGGAAGATCTGTTAGCACCTAGTTAGGGCTGGAAAAAAGCTACATTCGAAGTATAAGACGCACCCAAATTTTCAGCCACTTTTAGGGAGGAAAAAGGTGCGTCTTATACTCCAAAAAATACGGTAATTTCTTCTGTTACAAATTATGTGAAAACCTAACTTCGGATACAAGCCCCTATCCCAACCCCAAGTTTCTATCACAAATGTTTTTGAACATTTACATGTTAATGTGTTCCAAAGCAACCTCTTGGTTGCTGAGAAGCGAACATTGCCCCGTGGGCACTAAACATTCTCAGTCCCGTTTGTCTATTAATATTATTGGATCATGTTATTCATTAACACCTTTATTGACTTCCCGGCCACAAGAAAAGATTTTGCATTTAGAAGTTAGCTGCTGAAATGGATATTTCTCCCCATCTCTTTTCCTTCCGTACTTTTGCTCGCCAAAGTTTTTTAGATTTTCCTTTGAGTAGGCGGCCACACTTCAGAATGCAAGTGGCCGTTTTTTTCCATCGCATCTCATTCCCAAACAAGGAAGTCATTGGTGCTTTGGGAAAATCTGTCCATCTTCTCTTTGCACCAGTCGGAGTTGATAGGTGAAGCATTTTTTTCATCCGTCCAAGCCTGGGTTAGAGACGCTGGAAGGACCTCACTGAGGTTGCCTCTATTGTAAAGTGACCAGATTTTTTTTTTAAGGCGGGACGGGGGGGGCCGCCTGGGCGCCGCCATTTGTTTTGCCCTCTGCGCATGTGCAGAACGCTGCGCATGCGCAGAGGGCAAAACAGCAAATGTCGGCGTCCAGGTGGGGGGGGGAGGCGGGAGGCCGCTTGGATGCCTGCAGCTCGTGACAGGTAAGCTGCCGGCTGCCTCCTTTCCCCGTCTCCGCCTCCCGTTCGTTGCTTGCCAGCCCGGCTGAAGGGGAGGCGGGAGGCGAGGAAAGGCCTCCCGAAGGGGAGGCGGGCTCCCGAAGGGCTGCCAGCTCCCAAAGGGGAGGCGGGAGGCCTTTCCTCGCCTCCCGCCTCCCCTTCAGCTGGGCTGGCAAGCAACGAACGGGAGGCAGGAGACGGGGAAAGGAGGCAGCCGGAGGCTTACCTGTCACGAGCTGCAGGCATCCAAGTGCCGCGGTCTCCCGGTCGCCCGCCCGGCCCCAGGGCAACGGCGGCAGCGAGGCGACGGGGGGAAGGAAGGGGAGGGGGACGAGGAAGGGCTGTTTGCGCCGCCGGCTCCTCGTCCCTCCCCCCGCATCCCAACAGCAGCGGCGCCTCTGAGGGCGGGGCTAGGGATGGGGCGGGGGAAGGAGAGGAGGAGCAGCCCCCCTTCCCCCTCTCCCCAGCAGGCAGACGGCTCTCTGAAATTCCGCCCGACTTACCCGACCTCTCTTTTGCTTCCCCTTATTAAGGTGACCAGACGTCCCACTGTTTCCGCATTCTTTTAAAAAAAGCGGGACTTTTTGAAAAGAATGTGGGACGCGGGACACACGCTTGAAAAGCGTGTCTGTCCCGCCAAAAGCGGGACGTCTGGTCACCTTACTCTATTGGTATCATTTTCTGTTTAGACTTCAAGCTTAAGATCCAGACACATTTGTTACAGAAGTGGGTTGCTTCTGGTTCAGACCGGTTCTATAGAACCAGTAGCGGGAATTTCCCCCCACTCGTCGAACCAGGAGCGATCGCCGGCTGGCTACGCCCCCGAACCGGCTCTCTCGGCGGCACCATAGGCGCCGCCATCTTGTTTTTGGCTTCTGCGCATGCACAGAAGCTGTTTTTTGGGTTTTGGGCACTGCGCATGCGCCCACGTGGCGCACAACGCACGTGCACCCACGCGGCGTGGGAGGAAGCGAACCGCCGGCGATGTAAGTTAGAACCCACCCCTGGTTTGTTAGTTCATATTATTTATTTTTTTATTTATTTTTGTCAAGCACATGTTGGTAATATGCATAGCTATAACATTCTTTATATACATAAGATGGGTACTGATAAGAGAGAACATTAGGACAGGGACGGTAGGCACGCTGGTGCACTTATGCACGCCCCTTACATATTATGCAGATTTTATTTTTCATTTTGCCCTGCTGGTGGTTTGCAGCCCATCCACTCTGAAATGGCAATTGTCCCATTTCAAAAAGCAACTGGACTTTCTTGGTTTTTCCTTGAAGACGTTTCCCTTCTCATCCAAGGAGCTTCTTCGGTTCTGACTGAATGGTGGAGGATGGAAGGATTTATATTCCTTGCAGTCCTCTGGTCTTTAGCATTCTTTCTGAGGTTCGTTGAGGCCACTTGAATATTTATCTGGAGATTTATCTCCGTTGACCCTGAGGCCACAGATAAACATCCAAGTCACATGTCACCTGTCATCCATATTAAGAATAAACAATAACAGGTAGAGAACGAATTCTGCAAAGGAAGATGAACAGTACATCGTTTCCCAGGATATCTAATTTATATAGGTTGAAGGATTTGCCCGCATAATAGCAAATTATCTCATCCATCATCACACCTAAAAATTTCCAAATAGTTTTCATTTGCAATGGAAAAATAAATGTCTGTCTCCATTCACTCAACAGACCAAAGACCTGACCTGCCACTTATGAGCAGATTTGCCTATAGACATCAACTTTGTATAGACAGGTCTAGTGAAATATGGAACCCGTTTATACAAAATACAGCACATGGGAAAAAAAGAACGATAGTTATATAAGTGTCCTAGAAATAAATATATATGCACTTGAATAATATTTACATTAGTTAAGTAGAGAATTATAACTGTTGACTCTTATACGCCTTTTTCCTTTCTCTTGTGTTTTTTTTCATTTTTAAAGCACTTTTAAGTCTTTTTCTCTCTTTGAGAATATATGTATCTCTATTACAGTCGTAGCCGTCGACCGACAACCACAATTTAGTCCAAAATTCCCATTGCTAAGGAAGACAGCCATTAAGTGAATGTTGCCCCGTTTTACAACCTTTCTTGCCATGGTTTTTAAGTGAATCATTGCCGTTGTTTACGTTAGTAGCGCTGTTGTTAAGTAAATCTGGCGTTCCCATTGACTTTGTATGTCAGAAGGTCGCAAAACGGGATCACGTGACCCCAGGACCAATGTTCCCTCTAAGCTGCGCAGCTGCGCGGCCGCGCACGTGATAACAAATGCCGCACAGCAGTTTCCAACTGCCGCGCAGCGTTTTCTAATGTCAGAGGGAACATTGCCCAGGACACGGCAACCGTCTTAAATCCATACCAGTTGCCAAGTGTCTGAATTTTGATCATGTGACCTGGAGATGCTGCCATCATGGCATGTGTGAAAAAATGGTCATAATAAGTCTTCCCCCCCCCCAATGCCATTGTAACTTTGAACAGTCACTAAATGAATGATTTTAAATCACAGACTACCTTTGGGCTTTGTTCATTTCTTTTCTCCGTAATGATTTTAAAAACAATTTAAAAAAATAAAATACCTTTTCAAAATAGTTCGAAAAGGAACTCAGCAGCATTCCTGTAGATCAGTGATGGCGAACCTATGGCACGGGTGCCACAGGTGGCACGTGGAGCCATATCTGCCGGCACGCGAGCCGTTGCCCTAGCTCAACTCCAGTGCGCATGTGCGTGCCCACCAGCTGATTTTTGGCTTGCGCCGAGGCTCTGGGAGGGCGATTTCGGCCTCCGGAGGGCCTCCAGGATGGCGGAGGGAGCATTTTTGCCCTCCCCAAGCCCCCAAAAAGCCTCTGGAGCCTGGGGCGGGTGAAAAATGGGCTCATCGGGCCCACTGGAAATGGGGGAGTGGTGGGGTCGCGCACACATGTGCAGGAGGGTGGGGCAAGTGAGGAGCTTTGAATTATGGGTGTGGGCACGCACATGCGTGCAGTAGCGCGCACACGCACTATTTCGGCACCCGAGGAAAAAAAGGTTCGCCATCACTGCTGTAGATCGTCCGTCCCTCATAACGTTCCCTCAGTCCCTTTCCTCAAGGCTGTCCTGTTTTGGGTTGTTAACCCTCCCAATGCCATATTTTTTTTCCATTTTGTACAGTGGGAAGAAGTCAGCGGTTACGATGAGGCCATGAACCCCATCCGGACGTATCAAGTGTGCAACGTCCTAGACGCTAACCAAAACAACTGGCTGCGCACCCAGTTTATTCAGCGCCACGACGTCCAGCGGGTTTACGTCGAACTGAAGTTCACGGTGAGGGACTGTAACAGCATCCCTAACATCCCCGGATCTTGCAAAGAAACCTTCAATCTTTTTTATTACGAATCGGATAGTGACACAGCCTCTGCTTCTAGCCCTTTCTGGATGGAAAACCCTTACATCAAAGTGGATACAATTGCTCCCGATGAGAGCTTCTCGAAGCTGGAGTCTGGCCGAATGAACACCAAAGTGCGCAGCTTTGGACCCCTTTCCAAAAATGGCTTCTATCTGGCCTTCCAGGATCTGGGGGCCTGCATGTCCCTCATCTCCGTCCGGGCCTTCTACAAGAAGTGTTCCAGCACTATTGCGGGTTTTGCCAACTTCCCGGAAACCTTGACTGGGGCAGAGCCAACCTCCTTGGTGATCGCTCCGGGAACCTGCATCTCCAACGCAGTGGAAGTATCGGTGCCCTTAAAACTTTACTGTAACGGAGACGGGGAATGGATGGTACCGGTGGGAGCGTGTACCTGTGCCTCTGGATATGAACCGGCCATGAAGGAGACGCAGTGCCAAGGTAAGATGGGACTAGCTTTGGTGCCCTTTGGTTGGGTTATTGAGACTTGGTTACTGCCCTGAGATTGTCCAGGGAAATTCTGGAATTATGGAGTTGGAAGGGACCTTAGATGTCCTCTGATCCAACTTCCTGCTCTGTGTAGCATGCACTAGGCCAGTGTTTCTCAAACGTGGCCCAGGGGTGGGTTCTAACTTACCTTGCTGCCGGTTCGCTTCCTCCCGCGCCGCGTGGCCGCACCTCGTGTGCGCGCGCATGTGCAGTGCTGAAAAAATTAAAAAAAATTCCCCAAAAATAAAAAAGCCAAAAACAAGATGGCTACGCATGCGCAGTGCCGGAAATTCAGCTTCTGCGCATGCTCATAAATAAAAAAAACCAGAATTTTTTTTATAAAATTCAAAAAAAAAAGATGGCGGCCTCCACGGACCGGCACTGACCGAACCTGTTCCATGACGTCATTGTGACATTACCAGCGGGTTGCTACTGGTTCTGGTGAACCGGGAGGAACCCACCTCTGACATGGCCCCTTGAAGATGTGTGAACTTCAGCTCCAAGAATTCCCCAGCCATCTGTGACCTTCCACCTTCTGTTTGAAAACTTCTAATAAAAATTTTATTGATAAGGAGATTCATAGCACTTGAAACAGGAACGCCTATTTTCAGTTTCCCCTCTTTTTTTTTCTCCCTGTTGAATTTTAAAAGATAATTTGGTTATGATCCCCCCCCACTGCAAGCAAGTTCCTCATTGCATCATATGATAAGATCTCTTTTAATTTGTATAATTTTTTTATAGTCTTAGCCATGTTTCTCTTTGACAGTTTATATGTATACACTGGGACAGCGTTGAGTTTAGATCAAGAGGCAGAGAAGGTTATGAGAGCTACCTGCTTCTGTAACAAGAAGTGTGGGTGTCCACAACCAAGATTGTGATAAAATAATGACATACACTCCGTGATATCATAATACAATCTCTGCCTTTATGTGCTTGCCTCAAGACAGGGACGCAATATTTAAGTTACAGGTTCTTGGCCCCATCCTTCACCCCTTGAACACCTATGAAACTACCAATAGAAGAGAGTGTTTTTAGCTTAGAGTTGTACTCAGAGGTCCTTTGGTGCTCTCTGAGCTTGGTGCGTGTTTTTATTTTTGCAGATGTTTCATTACCCAACTAGTTAACATCATCAGCGCACTGACGATGTTATCTAGTTTGGTAATGAAACATCTGCAAGAAAGCAACCAAACTCAGAGAGCACCAAGGAAACCTCAACTGTGAAAGTAGATTTAATCTGGGGTCTGCTTGTCTTAGAAAACACTTCTCTAAGCATGGAGATATGTGCTCCCAAGAACACTGCCTTTGTTGATTGCCAACATTTTAAAATGTTGAAATATTATCTCGGTCGCTCTGAAGTAATCATGTCTCAGCTCATCCCTAAAAGCTGTAAGAGAGCCAGCACAGAGGCATTCTGCACCTAGCGAGATCTGGGCATGTCTGAATGCAATGTCCCTTTTCGACTGTGGGTTGATTTAGAAATGGTTCAGACAGAACCACAAGAATGACTGTCGTTGATGCTGACCTGTTCTAGCATGGAAGCCTGTTACGCCCCTCGTGGTCTTAAATTGGTGGCAAGGCGGGATGCGGTTGTGTCTAGATTATAAAAGAATGAAAAATAAATCTGAGCAGTCAGGGGCTCTCCAGCAACTCTGCAGCAACTCTTAGCGGGGTAAAAAACACCTAAATTTAGCTCTAAGGAGGCGAACTCCATGTTGGGATGAGAATAAAGTCTCATAGAGGCGATTTGGATCTTTACTTGGAATCCAGACAATTAGAAATAAAGCCGAGATTAAATGTCTAATAGAAAATATTTATTTCAGTACAAAAACAATAAATCCTGAATAATTACATCTTTGCTAAGAAATGTGACCGTTCAGGTCAAGAGCCAAGTCAGAAAGTGATTAATGATGGATCAGGAATGTGGACATGCATAGAAGATCATATCACAGTGTTCTGCTTGTATTGGAATGTACCATAATATTAGATAGGGGTGCATCACCCTGCAGCTGAGCTGAGCTGAGGTGGCGCAGCGGTTAGAGACAGGTACTGCAGGCCACTTTAGCTGACACTGATCCGCAGGTCAGCGGTTCAAATCTCACCGGCTCAAGGTTGACTCAGCCTTCCATCCTTCCGAGGTAGGTAAAATGAGGACCCAGATTGTTGGGGGCAATATAAATATACATTGCTTACTGGTGTAAACCGCTTAGAGAGTGCTTGCACTGTGAGGCGGTATATAAATCTCACAAAATAAATAAATAATAAAATAGACATACAACTGACAATATTCACACTGTGACACTCCAGCCTTCTCAAAACAGGTGGGTTGAGCTGTTGAATTCCTAGCCAGCTGGACTGAAGGAGACAACACTGACCCTGGTGTGTTGTTGGCCATAAGTGGAGGGCAGGGGCAGAACAGGAGGGTTGCTGGCTTTGCAGACATGCTATTTTTAAGCCTCCTGGTCTTACGCAGCCCGCGGAAACGTCAGCCTTTTAAGGTGTCTAAAAGCCAGGCCATTGTTCAGTTCTTCATATGATCAAAGACGGTACCTTGAATTTGCTTTGGAAAGATGCCTACCTCCGCTCGAGCTTTGAGGTGGATTCTCTCAGTCAGGACGCAGGAAATGTCAGCTTGCAAACATCAACACCCTCTTGCCATGAAATGCAGCCTCGGAGTTACAACATAAGAAAAGACAGGTCTTTGCAATCTGGGCATGAGAGATTTTGTGGTGAGCGGTGAGGCCGGAGCCCTTGACCACCCCCAGCCTGGTCAGTTTGAGGGAGAGAGGTGTTCTGGCCCCTTCTACCGAAGACTTTTGTCATCCCAAGTCTAGGAAAATAGAAAGGAAGGTGCTTTGAGTTTCTTGCCCAATAACCAGAGATATAGCATCGAACAACCTTCGTGCAGGTCTTGAAATAAAAAAAAAAAGAGCTATGTTACTAGGCAGTCCTCCATGGAAAAGGTTTCAGGGAGAAACTCCTTTGTAAACTCAATGAAGCTAAATCTCTAGAGCAGAGGTCTTCAAACTTGGCAACTTTAAGACTTGTGGACTTCAACTCCCAGAATTCTCCAACCAGCATAGCTGGCTGGAGAATTCTGGGAGTTGAAGTCCACAAGTCTTAAAGTTGCTAAGTTTGAGGACCTCTGCTCTAGAGTCTAGAGCAGTCTTTGTCCACCTGGGTTGTTTTAAGACATATGGACTTCCAGAATTCCCCAGTCATCATGTTAATGCAGAGATCCCCAAACTTGGCAACTTTAAGACTTGTTGGCTGGAGAATTCTGGGAGTTGAAGTCCACAAGTCTTAAAGTTGCTAAGTTTGAAGACCTCTGTTAATGCATGGCTGACTGAGGAATTCTGGGAATTGAAGTCCACAAGTCTTAAAGTTGCCAAATTTCCAGACCTTTGCTCTAGATCAAAAGGACTGGATCCATACATCATATAGGTTGAAGGATTTGCCCGCATAATAGCAAATTATCTCATCCATCATCACACCTAAAAATTTCCAAATAGTTTTCATTTGCAATGGAAAAATAAATGTCTGTCTCCATTCACTCAACAGACCAAAGACCTGACCTGCCACTTATGAGCAGATTTGCCTATAGACATCAACTTTGTATAGACAGGTCTAGTGAAATATGGAACCCGTTTATACAAAATACAGCACATGGGAAAAAAAGAACGATAGTTATATAAGTGTCCTAGAAATAAATATATATGCACTTGAATAATATTTACATTAGTTAAGTAGAGAATTATAACTGTTGACTCTTATACGCCTTTTTCCTTTCTCTTGTGTTTTTTTTCATTTTTAAAGCACTTTTAAGTCTTTTTCTCTCTTTGAGAATATATGTATCTCTATTACAGTCGTAGCCGTCGACCTAAAAGTTGCTAAGTTTGAAGACCTCTGTTAATGCATGGCTGACTGAGGAATTCTGGGAATTGAAGTCCACAAGTCTTAAAGTTGCCAAATTTCCAGACCTTTGCTCTAGATCAAAAGGACTGGATCCATACATCATCCTGAGCAAGAACTCACAGTTGCTCCATTCACATTTACTTGCTATGGCGTGATTGCTTTATCTGATGCTCATACAATCTTTTAAAATAATGGGTTTGCATTAAGGCACAAGCGAGATTAGGAACACAGAACCAGTTTGCAGGCTTAAAGACTATCAAATCCGTTCTTTCTCCAAAGATAGCTTTTTAAATTTCTGCATACCTTGTACTAATATGTGGAAACTTAGCTGATCTGCTGATTTTTTTAAAATGTTAATTTATTATCAACTGTACACCCACACATTTTCCTTTCTGCTTATATAGGGACATATGATGGGATATTATAATAAAAATAATATTGTTGCAAAAAACCGTAAATGAACAGAAATTAAATCAATATCAAACATAAATATTACTATTTTTAAAAATCAATTAACTGGTGAAAGAGATGAAATGTTGGCCTCCGATGGATCTTTTTAAAAGTCTCCTTCCGTTTCCCTCCGCGGCATCTTACAGAAATGAATTCTATCAGTTAATAATATATCTCCCTTTCCTAATCAATCTTTTTATTAGATAAGACCCTGCAGGTGTAAAAGTCCTGGGGACACTTGAAATTACAAAATAGATTTCTGGAGCAAACCAGCATGGATTGTTATAGCACACTTGCTCGTGGGAACAAAAGCGAGTTTTCAGGGTGCGATCGAGCTACTCGGTGGTTGGCGAACAATCAGACTATTTCAGATAATTTTCTCTCCAACTTGCCTCTGTGCGCTGGCTCAGCGGGGCATGACCGTGCATTTATCCACCAAGCAGAATCGTTAGAAACTTGAGAAAAAGCTGGTTGCATCAGAAGGGCTCCTCAATAGCATTCTTCTCGTGGCCAACTGCATAGCAGTTGTGAACTCACAAACAAGAAATTGTGGATGGGATCCTGCAGTGTGAAACTCTAGGCCAGTGGTTCCCAACCTTTTTTTTGGCCATGCCCCACCTAAGCATCTCTAAAATCCTGATGCCCCACCCCCACCCCTGTGACATTCTTACTATTCAAAAAGCAGACTCCTACTCACCATTAACTTAAACAAGGTTTCAATTGCCCCCATTAAAAATCAAAATGCCCCCCTGTGGGGCGTGGGCACCATGTTGGGAACCACTGCTCCAGGCTAAAAAACTGATGGCTAAAGCTTTGCTAGCATGATGACAATAAAAAATGCTTGTCTATCTATCTATCCATCTATCTATCTATCTATCTATCTATCTATCTATCTATCTATCTATCTATCTATCTATCTATCTATCTATCTATCTATCTATCTATCTATCTATCTATCTATCTATCTATCTATCTATCCACCTATCTAATCTATCTGTCTATCTATCTATCTATCTATCTATCTATCTATCTATCTATCTATCTATCTATCTATCTATCTATCTATCTATCTATCTATCTATCTATCTATCTATCTATCTATCTATCTATCTATCTATCCTATCTGTCTGTCTGTCTGTCTATCTATCTATCTATCTATCTATCTATCTATCTATCTATCTATCTATCTATCTATCTATCTATCTATCTATCTGTCTGTCTGTCTGTCTGTCTGTCTATCCGTCTATCCGTCTATCCGTCTATCCGTCTATCCGTCTATCCGTCTATCTATCTATCTATCTATCTATCTATCTATCTATCTATCTATCTATCTATCTATCTATCTATCTATCTATCTATCTATCTATCTATCTATCTATCCACCTATCTAATCTATCTATCTAATCTATCTAATCTATCTATCTATCTATCCATCCATCCATCCATCCATCCATCCATCCATCCATCCATCTATCTATCTATCTAATTATGTATTTATTTAATTAATTATCTATTTATCTATCTATCTAATTATCTATCTAATTATCTATCCATCCGTCACAATAGCACTTGGAGTTATATACCACTTCAAAGTGCTTTACAGCCCCCTCTAAGTGGTTTACAGAGTTCAGCATATTCGCCCCCAACAATCTGGGTCCTCATTTTACCGACCTCGGAAGGATGGAAGGCTGAGTCAACCTTGAGCCGATGAGAATTGAACTGCCATATTACTGGCAGTCGGCAGTCAGCTGAATTAGCCTGCAATACTGCATTCTAATCACTACGCCACCATGGCTCATCTATCTATCTACAGTGTCTATCTTCCTGTCTGCCTGCCTGCCTAATTACTCACCTACCTACCTACCTACCTACCTACCTACCTACCCATCCATCCATCCATCCATCCATCCATCCATCCATCCATCCATCCATCCATCCATCCATCCATCTATCTATCTATTTATCTATCTATCTATCCCTGTGTTTCTCCACCTTGGCACCTTTAAGATATGTGAACTTCAACTCCCAGAATTTCCCAGCCAGCATGGCTGCTTGAGGAATTCTGGGAGTTGAAATCCACACGTCTTTAAGTTCCCAAGCTTGATAAACACTCATTTAGGCTGAAGGTAGATTGAGGTTCCATATGTTGTGGAAACTAAGTTGTTGTCCACACAAGTTAAGCGGACCCGGCCGTCATATTAAGTAATCATATATGGCTTTTTATTTGAAATAGCTCTTATGTTTGGCCAGCCTGAGTGTTACCTGTTATGTGAATTTAATAGATGGTAGCAATCGCAGATTCCAAGTAGAGTTGAGAGACACCTTGTCTGAAACCTTGGACATAATGGACAGCCATCGTGGTTCATAAGAGAGAGTCTTACCTTCGGTGAATTTCTCTGGTTCCCATGTTGGTGGACCTGGCTGAATCTGGTGGCAGGGAGTTCCACAGTTTAAGTTTGCATTGCTTGGTAGACTCACTTTCTTTGATTTATCCTGGATCATCCACCTTCCTTTGGTTATCCCAGTTTCTAGCACAAAGAGAGAAAGTGGGAGGAACACAGCAATGCATAATTTCTTAAATCCTTTCCCAAACTGGTGATTTTCTTGAGGTGGGCTGTGAGTAGAGTTGTCAAATTTTGGGACTTGTAGTCCGTTTGAAAAGTCTCAGCTTTTGAACCGTCTGTTGGTTGCTTAACCTGGTTCTCCCATCCTGGGTTGCTACCTTAGGCCCCCTTTTCTGCGCCATAACTAAGGTGACCAGATTTTATTTTTTGTAAAGCGGGACACCATTGACGGGGAGGGGTATCTAGGGGAGCAAGATGGGAGGGGTCCGTCTCTCTTATCCTGCAGCTTTGTGCACCCCCCCAAACACCCCCCCCTTCATCGCAGCCAGGGGTGGGTTCCTACTGGCGCAGGCTTACCTGTTCGTCGCCGCAGCCGCCCACCGGTGAAATCCTGCCAGTTCGGCCGGGCCAGTCGTTCGGTGTAGAGCTGATGGAACTGGCGGTGGTCGCGGAGCGGGGCTTCTCCCGCCCGCTTCCCCCGCCCAGCTGGATGCCACCATTCGGGTTATTTTGTCCTCTGCGCATGCGCAGAACGCTTTGCGCATGCGCAGAGGACAAAATAACCCGAATAGCGGCGTCCAGCTGGGCGGGGGAAGCGGGCGGGAGAAGCCCCGCTCCGCGACCACCGCCAGTTCCATCGGCTCTACACCGAACGACTGGCCCGGCCGAACTGGCAGGATTTCACCCTGCAGGGCAAATTCAAATAAAAAAAGCGGGACTTTTTTGAAACGCCGCGGGACGCGGGACAAATTATTAAAAAGCGGGACTGTCCCGCCAAAAGCGGGAAGTCTGGTCACCTTAGCCATAACAAGACAGCTTCTCTCTCCAACATGTGCTCGGATCTTCTGGCACGCTCGTTCAAACTTTGACAGACATGGACTTTGCTGTCAAGTTGGGGATCAGCACTCAGGCAGGTCCTTGGCGTGTCTCCAAAACAAATCTTCATTTACTACCTTGTGCTCTGGGTAATTTTTACAACAACAACAACATCCCCAGGAAAAAAAAAGAAAAGAAAGAAAGAAAACGGAATGTACGTGTGTGTCTCCTTCTGCCTTTAGGCTTAGCGATCTTCCAGTTGAGGATTCCGTGTCCGTAAATGAAAACAGATTTTCCCAGGTGTTGAAGTTAGCCAGATTTCCTGTGTAGGTTGTGATGAGGCTTTTGCAAATGTTCGTGTACCATCTTGAATAAAGCTTGAGAGGGATGTGTCTTTTTTAATTATTATTATTATTATTTCTCTCTCTCTCCTAGCTGTCACCTAAAAAGCTTCTCTGCAGAAATGCAACTTTGCAAAGCTAACTTGGTTTTAGGTTTTTCTTTTCTTTCTTTCTTTTCTTTCTAATTAAAATAATTTTTATTGAAATTTACAAATTTAAAAACAAAGCAACATACAAAAATAAAATAAAAAACATAAAAAGCAAACATATAAAGCACAAATACATAAAATATAATTCCACTAATACAGCTTTCTGTCATCGAAATTTCCCTTCTCAATTCTATGTTTTCCTAATTATGGCTATGGTTTTATACTTAGACATTTTTTATCTTTACTTATTCATTATATACACTATTAGCTATTAGTTTTAGGTTTTTCATTCAGGCGGGAAGAAGGTTAGAGACAGTCCTTATTTACTATTCCTTTAATACAGCAAAAATTTCTGTACAGTGTGGCACTTTTTGGTTGGTTTTTTTTTTTTTACAAAATCCACAACCCTGCAAAAATTTAATCGGACCAAACAATTTTTAGTAAGGAGGCTTTTATTTTACTCCTCCCCCAACTGAGTACAGATCGCCTTCAACTTACAACAATAATTGGGGTCAGCATTTCCGCTGCAAAGTGAGGCAGTTGTTATGTGAGCCACACCCGATTTGATTACCCTTTCTTCCCACTGTTTTTCAACAAAGCACCCCAGTTGTTAAGTGAATCACACGGTTGTTAAGCGAATCTGGCTTCCTCCAATGACTTTTCTTGTCCTAAGCCAGCTGGGAAGTTCGCAAATGGAGATGACGTGATCCCAGGAAGCGACAACCGTCATAAGTACTTGCGCAAATTCTAATCACACGATGAAGCTACAACTGTTAGAAATACTTGCCAGTTGCCAGGAGCCCAAATTTTAATCCTGTGGTGATATATATGGAAGAGTGTGATGGATTGTAAATATGAGGACTGGTTGTAAGTCACTTTGTCAGCGCCTTTGTAACTTTGAACGGTCACTAAACGAATCATTGTAAGTCGAGGATTACCTGTACTTGGTATATTCTTAAGTCCTTTAGCCCAGGGGTCTGTAACCTTGGCAATTTTAAGACTTGTGAACTTCAACTCCCAGAATTCTTTGCTTTGCTGCTGTGGAATTCTGGGAGTTGAAGTCCACAAGTCTTAAAGTTGCCAAGGTTGCAGACCCCTGATTTATTTAGCCTCTTTATCTACCATACTTTTAAACACAGAGGTTGGAGACTGGGCAGGAAAGCACAACTGCTGAATATTTAGGAATAAAATACTTCAGGCTATGATACTGTGGAGCAACATTGCCAGTTTCAGTTGCCACATCCGAGCAAGCTGCGCAGTGTGTCGGCCGTCTGGAATCACAGCTTTCGTTTTCTTCCCATAACTTAGGTGTCAGCCACAGCAATGTTGATAAACATCCCAGGATCCAATCTGGGTCGGTCACGGGGATCAGAGGTTTCATTTTCCGAGCTTTCAGACTCTTGCTGGAGCTCATCCTGAGGGAACTTCTCTCTTCCGGAAAGTTCCACATATTCTGGTAGAGAGAAGTTCCCTCAGGATTGGCTCCAGCTCGGAAGATTAAACCACTAATCCCAGTGACCAACCCAGATTGGATCCTGCAACATTATCCTAGGACACGTATATTTGCCTTCATTTGTGACAAACATCCCAGCTCAGGGTGCAGGTGAGTAGGGTTGTGGAGATCTTTGGAGAGGGGCTTGAAGAAAAGACGTTGTATCGTAGTTGAGAACTTGGATGGGAACTCTGAAGTGAAGAGTCTGAAGTTCAGTGGTGGGTTATTACCGGTTCGCCCTGGCTCGGGCGAACTGGTAGCGGCAGCGGTGGGAGGCTCCGCCCACCCGCCCGGACGTCATCACAGACGATCTGCGCATGCGCAGAAGCGCCACACACGCGGGTTCACAGTTCCGAACCGGTAGCGAAGGCAAGTGAGACCCACTACTGCTGAAGTTGCTTTTTCCAACACGGCTATTCTCCAGTTGGCTGAACTTCAACTCCCAGAATTCTCAGTAGCACCTATATTAGCTGGAGAATTCTGGGAACCATAGTCTACACACCTGGGACATTCTAAGGCTGGAAGGAAGAGACAGAGCAGTCTGCGACTACTTGAAAATGTGTGGACTTTGGCTATTGGAAGATGCTGCCTGGGGAATTCTGGGAGTTGAAGTCCACACGTCTTCAAGCAGCCAGGGTTGAGAAATACTGAATTAGAGGTTTAGGACTGGGTGTCTGGATGAGGAATTGTGCAGGAAACTCCAAATGGATCTTCAAAGCATTTGAAGAATCCAGGTCAGATACAGCCTGCAGATCAAACAGTCTGCATGCTCTTGGCAGAAATTCAGTGAGTAAACAGAAGGGCGAGAACTAAATTTTGGATGCTGACGTGAATGAGTTAGCTGAGTGAACTCACAACTTTCGGTGGGAAAATGTAATAGTGTAATATCTCCGCCCCAGTACGGTAATATTGCTGGCACTCTCTTGGGATTATTGCCACGTAGTTGTGAGCTGGGAGGCTTCAGCATGCAACAGGATTTGAAGTGAGCTCAAATCCTTGATGTAGGCTTATAACTGAGCCGAGGTGGCGCAGCGGTTAGAGGCAGGTACTGCAGGCCACGTTAGCTGACACTAATCCGCAGGTCAGCGGTTCAAATCTCACCGGCTCAAGGTTGACTCAGCCTTCCATCCTTCCGAGGTAGGTAAAATGAGGACCCAGATTGTTGGGGGCAATATAAATATATATTGCTTACTGGTGTAAACCGCTTAGAGAGTGCTTGCACTGTGAGGCGGTATATAAATCTCACAAATAAATAACTGAATCCTCCATCTATCATGTTTAGGGCTTCAGCCTAAATGGTCATTTTTACAGTCAGGAGTTTGCGTCCAGGTGGCCTATGTGTGGTCAAGCTGAAAAAAAATGATAAAACTACATATAGACCTGAAACCAGAGATATTTTTGTTGGGCAATTCTACCAGAAAAATATGATAAAAAAGACTGCATATTTGATTCTGCATGTATTAACGGCAACTGGAATTGTATTTGCGCAACAATGGAAAAGTAATGAGATCCCGTCTGAGGAGAATGTAATTAAAAAAAATATTAGATTGTGCAGAAATGGATAGATTAACACTTGCTATTAAGGATAAAGAAGAAACTGAATATTTTCTGATATGGGACATATTTTATCAATGGTTAGATAACAGAAACAGAAGTTAGAAAGGAGACGTTAGAAAGGGAGGAAATGGTATAGAAGAGAGGCGTTAAAAGAAGATGATGTTAAATGTTAAGTATTAAGGTTATTATATTATAATGTTATTATATTATTAATATGATGGTGATGACTAAATATAATGAAGATGTATAAATATGACTATATCTAAACATAATTGTACGCAGAATGCACACTGTTTGATGAAAAACGATTGTTATATAAATAAAACAAATAAAATGTGGGAGAAAAACAAAGCAAAAATAAAAACAGTGAAAGGGACCTTGAAGGTCTTTTAGTACAATCCCTGTTCAAGCAGGAAACCCTATACCCGTGGTGGCGAACCTATGGCACGTGTGCCAGAGGTGGCACGCGGAGCCATAGAAGCCGGCACGCGAGGGTTCCCACCGGCAAACCGAAAGTGCGAAAAAACGCACTTCCGGTTTGCCGGTGAGCTGTTTTTTGCACTCCGGAGGGTTCAGGGAAGCTCCCTGAAGCTCTGGAATGCAAAAAACTACAAAACGGACAAAGCGGAAGTGCACTTTTCCGCACTTCCGGTTTGTCCGGTTTGTAGTTTTTTGTGCGTTTTTTTCGCACTTCCGGTTTGCCGGTTTCGTCGTTCCAGGCTCCGGTAAGCCTTTGTGCGGGGGTGGGGGTGTGTGCGCATGCGCAGGGGGCAGCATGGGGGGGTGTTGTGCGCATGCGTGGGGGGGAGGGAATGGGTGTGGGCACGTGAGCGCACGCGAGCGCGCCCTCCCCTTTTTGGCACGCGAGCCGAAAAAGGTTCGCCACCACTGCCCTATACAATTTGAGACAAGTGGTTGTCTAGTCTCTTCTTAAAAACCTATACCAGTGATGGCGAACCTTTTTTGGTTCGCGTGCCAAAAAGGGGGGTGGATGCGTGGGATCACGTGTGTGCGTGCCCACATCCATAATTCCATGCACCCCCGCGCATGCGCGTATGACCCCCCCACTCCCAGCATGCAATGGCACGCCCATTTTTTGCTCTCTCCAGGCTTCTAGGAGCCTGGGGAGGGCGAAAACGGCCTTCCCCACCCCCTCTGGAGGCTGGAAACAGCCTGTTTCCTGACTCCCAGTGGGCCCAGAAGGCCCGAAAATCAGCCGGCCGGTGCGCACATGTGCGTCGGACCTGAGCTTGCGTGCCCACTGATATGGCTCCGCATGCCACTTGTGGCACCCGTGCCATAGGTTCGCCATCACGGACCTATACTGATGGAGCAACCACAACTTCTGGAGTCAAGCTGTTCCACTGATTAATTGTTCTCACTGTTAGGAAGTTTCTTCTTAATTCTAGATTGCTTCTCTCCTTGATTAGTTTCCATCCATTGTTTCTTGTCTTGCCTTCTGCTGCTTTGGAAAATAAGTTAACCCCCTCTTCTTTGTGGCAGCCTCTCAAATACTGGAATTCTGCTATCATGTCCCCCCTAGTTCTTATTCTCTCTAGACTAGCCGTACCCGGTTCCTGCAACCGTTCTTCATATATTTTTGTCTCCAGGCCTTTAATCATCCTAGTTGCTCTTCTCTGCGCTTTTTCCAAAGTCTCAACGTCTTTTTTGTAACGTGGCGACCAAAACTGGGTGCTGTATTCCAGGCGTGGCCTTACTGAGATTTGATAAAGCCATACTAATACTTCGCGTGATTTTGATTCTACGCCTCTGTTTATACAACCAAGGATTGCATTAGCTTTTTAGGCTGACATAAGACACGGTGCGTGTCTATGAAACACAGAACTGGCATCCGTGTTAAAACGTGTAGCCATTTTCAGCGTTGGTCTTGTCATCTTTGAAGGCATCCCAAGAGAAGTGTCAAACGCACCAGGGCTGCCCACAAACAAACCGTGGCTTGCCACGGAATCAACGTTCTCCAGGGGACCCTTGCAAATGTTGGAAAGCTCTTCGCTTGGACCACAAACCGGATGCCGGCAGCCTGACTCCCTTCAAGGTGGATTTGGTGTTTTTTTATGGAGTCCAGCCTGCTTCCCTCCCCTCCCTCCGTCTGGCAGATGTGAGAGTCAGTTGCTGTTGCCTCAACAGTAAATAACAATAAAAGGGAATTGCAGCTCCAATGAATTTACAGCCAGCTCTTTCCTAAACTTCCTGGTCTTTGGAGATAGCTCGGTGCGCTTTCATCTGCCAGCCAACTGAGGGAAGGAGAGCCACAACTGGAACTGATGTTCCGAGGAGTTAATTATTTGTAGATGCAAATAGCAAGTTTAGAAGATGGAGGCCCAGCCCTCTCGGTCCTAAAAGACGCCAGCCAGCTTCAAAGATAGCTTTGGCAGAAGATTTCTCCATTCCCCCCCCCTTTTTTAAATTTTATTAGACCACCCTTTAAGCCATAATAACAGCCAATACAATTAGCCTGTTCCACTTTCTCCTGGCAGGACTTAGACCCATTGAGGTTGAACAAACATCAAGTGAGGTTGGACTTGGTTAGCTCTTAGATGGGTGACCAACAGGAGATTCCAAGGCCGGAGGCCAAATTAGAAAGTTGCGGGGTGGGTGGGGGCGGGCGGGAAGCATTCAGATGGAAGCAGTGGCAAACCTCTTGGATGTTGCTGCCAAGAAAACGGCAGGGAAGAAGTGGCCACGTAGTCAGCTGAAGACGTGTTTGAGTTTCCTTCTGGGCCTGAATTCGCTTCTGTAGCTGGAATTTGAGTCATTTTTTTGTTTGTTTTAGTTTTAGGATGGTGCTCCTTATCTGCTTCCGTGGGTACCAAAAGAGGGGGGACCCCGATGGTGGGTTTTTTTGGATGGATGACTGATAATCTCCATAGACAAAAGAGGGGGGCGGACTTTGTAAAAGGAAAAATTGGGAGGGGGGGAAACAGTATTTAGGACGCTGAATTCTTTGTTCATCATCCCTGGTTTTCCCTTCCATCCTTCTGGACTTACCACTGGTAGGGTTCGTGCTAAAGAATTATTCTTGTGCCTTCTCTGGGGCAAATGAGAAGCTTTAAAACTGGGCTGGGTTCCCACAGTGCACTTAGCCATGTTGGGGGAATGGCTTGTGGATGTTTTCGCACAACCTATTACCGTATTTTTCGGAGTATAAGACGCACCTTTTTCCTCCCTAAAAGTGGCTGAAAATTTGGGTGCGTCTTATACTTCGAATGTAGCTTTTTTTTTTTCCAGCCCTAACTAGGTGCTAACAGATCTTCCCAGCTCTTACCTTGCAGGCTTTTTCATTGTTACTCTCTCCAAAGAATGTTTTTCCAGCCCTAAGTCTTTGCAGGGTTTTTTTCATTGCTCTACTTGCTCCGAATATGTTTTTTTCTAGCCCTAACCAGGTGCTAACTATCTTCCCAGCTCTTACCGGCTTGCAGGCTCTTTCATTGTTACTCTCTCAGAAGAAGGTTTTTTTAAGTCCTAACCAGGAGATAAAATAATGTGCTGAAGCTGACCAGACTAAGGATGCTAGCCAGATGAATACCTGGTAGGCAGATTGTTTTCCCCTATTTTCCTCCCCAAAAACTAAGGTGCGTCTTATACTCCGGTGTGTCTTATACTCCGAAAAATACGGTAACTTGACTTCATGTTAGCCTTGGGAGAGTGGGGTGGGTTGTTTTGTTCTGCTTGTAGAGCTTAGCAAGGGGAGTGAATTTAAAAAAAAAATAAGCTGATTCGGTAACCTGGCTGAAGATGTTTGGCAAATACAGGTGGTCCTTGACTTACAACTATTCGTTTAGTGACCATTCGAAGTTGCAAGGACATTGAAAGAAGGGACTTATGACTGTTTTCCACATAACCTGTCTTGCTTAACCACAAAAATTTTGGGCTCCGTTGCGGTTTCAAGACAAGGACTACCTATATGGCCGTTGATCACGGCAGAAGTTTGCGTCATGAGGTTGTCTGAACCCCGAAATGTTCTCCCGTGATATTTTACGGTGGTGTTTTTCCAGCTGAACATGGTCGAAACTGCTTTCTTTTCCCTGTGAAAAATCCAAAAGTTGTTCTACTCTTTGTCCTCGAAATAAATTGCTTTCAATGCACAAGCAAGTACGAGAGATCTGCTTAAACTCTCTCCTTCTGGGACCTAGGTTGACGTAGAGATGGGGCACTTCCTTCCTGGAAAATAAGACAGAGGTGAACTAAGATTCTTTCCTCCGACTTCACAAAGTATGATCTTGAAAATGGTACCCTGTCCGTTCTAGAGCAAATGTTTGAGAATACTATGGTGATGGGGGGCAGCGTGGTGGCTCAGCGGTTGAGACGTTGGGCTTGTCAGCTGGAAAGCAGGCAGCCAGGGTTCGAGACCTGAGAGCCATAGGACAGGGTGAGCTCCTGTCTTTCCTCCAGCTCCTTCCCACCTAACAGTTCAAAAGCATGCAAATACGAGTAGATAAATAGGTACCACTTTGGTGGGAAGGTAACAGCGCTCCGGGACAACACGTTGGCCACAGGAGTGTAGAAATGTTTTCAGACAGTGCTGGCTCAATGGTCTTGAAACAGATGAGCAATCTCCCCTATCGTTGGCAAGGACTAGCAGAGTAAAATCTGCAGGGTCTATGGCCGTGATGGCGAACCTATGGCACGCGTTTTAACTTTATATTCATCCTATTTCAATTTTCTAACTATATTCACTTTCTATCCAATTATAAAACTTCATCCAAACATCATAATATTCAGAATCTTCCTTGTCTTTAATGTTCATTGTCAATCTGTTCATCTCGGCACAGTCCAAAATCTTCTTAAGTGTATCGTCTTCCGATGGGATCTTAGCTCCTTTCCATTTTTGCGCAAATGCAATTCTCGCTACTACCCCATTAGCACTGCGATAAAGCCTTAATGTTGATCTTTCCAAAGCTCCCTCGACTCCTGAACATGCTTGTTGCTTGATGCCATCTAAATGTTAAATAAATCTTAGCAGGGTCGAGAAAGATAATGCCCTCAATGGATACTGTTCCTATTTGGGCTTCTGGCCTTTAACTGAAAATGGTCCTTTTATTACAACCAATAGCAAAAAATGGATTTTAAAGGAACACCGTGTTTCTCCCCACCCCCCAATTCTTCAAATTTTATTTTATTATCCCCCCCCCCTTTCGTTCATTTGTTTGAGCCTGTTTCAAGCGCCCCTGCAATGATTAGAGGGATATAATCTATAGGGAAATGAAAGAGCTTTTGAGTGTGTGAATTCCCAGGAATGGAGAGGGGGTGATTAGCAAGTTCTCCAAAAGTCTGTTAGTTATCACTCTGAGAGCCAACATATTTTATTTCTGGAGTAAATGATGTTGTTTGGAAAGGAATTTTACTTCTCTTTTTTTCTCTCTCCAAAGCACTGATCCATCAGTGTTTTTCAACCTCGGGTGCTTTAAGATGTGTGGACTTCAACATGCTGGCTGGGGAATTCTGGGAGTTGAAGTCCACACATCTTAAAGAACCTGAGGTTCAGAATCCCTGACTTATGTCTCTCAAGGTTTTTTTGGACGATGTGCATCTGGTGAAAATCTAAAGGGGGAAAAAAAAGCTCACTCAAATGCAATCAATTGTTTTATCTCTGGAGCTTTCCCTCTTGACTGGGTTGTTGGGAAATTTTTTCTTTTTTCTTTTTAACTAACAGGTTCCAGACCCTGGATTTATTTATTTGTTTGTTTTATGAAAACCCCTGCTCCCTATGAACAAATCCAGAGCATCGATGTGTTCGTGAAAACAGCAGGCCCTTCTAAATAATTCTTCATATTGAGATTGATGAAATGCTCCAAGCACACAGAAAGCCGCCCGATGAACCAGAATCGCTATAAATCTAAATCCCGCAATTTATTCAGAAAGCAGTCGAGCGTTTGACTCGGCCGAGAACAGCAGCCCCCCCCATCTCATTAGCACCGGCATTGTTTGCATATTGAGGATTTTAAGGGGTGTGTGTGTGTGTGAGGGTGTGTAAAGCTTACAATTTTTCATGGCCCATTTTTTCCCCCCATCCTGATCCACCTCTCCCGGAAACGGGCTGCCCTTGACACGTGAGTTTCGTTAAGGCGTGCATGGCATAAACAGCGAACATTTTACAGAAGTGTCATTTTTGAATCCGAAAATAAAATCTCTTTACGGAAGCAAGGCAGCGCAGTTATTCTAATGCATTTGCAAGCGATCTGTGCTAACACGCCCTGGTTAGCAATTCAGGGAATGTGGTGAATCTGAGATTTCGGAGAAGAGCAGTTAAGTTAAAGCCGAAACGATCGGATTAAGTTCAGTGATGGTGAACCCATGACAGGCGGCATGTCAAACGTGACGTGGCACGGCATTTTGGATGACACGCCAGTGTTCACCGGCACCCAACAACAGTTCTCAAAAGCGCACCCTCTTCTCGTGCGATTCTTGGAGGCTGAGCGTGCTCTTATAAAACATAGAATAATAGAGTTGGGAGGCATCTCAGAGGTCTCCTAGCCCAGAAGTCAGCAATCCGCGGCTCTGGAGCCGCATGTGGCTCTTTCATTCCTGTGCTGCAGCTCCCTGTCACTGGTCGGCTCCACAATTTTGAGAGGAGCTTCCGGTTGGAGGGGGGGAAGCATGGCGTGCCAGGAGGAGACTCTATGGCAAGGGGCGGGGTTTCTGGTTGGCTCCACAATTGATAGGGCTTTTGGTTAGGACAGGTAGAGGAAAAAGGACACCGCACTAGGAGGATACTCTATGGTGGGGGAACTGGACTTCCGGTCTGCTCCAGAATTGAACAGGGGGGCTTCCGGTTAGGACCTTTGTGACACTTTGAGGGTTTAAGGTTGCCGACCCCTGTCCTAGCCCAACCCCCTGCACGAGCAGGTGACCCTATACCAGGGGTCGGCAACCTTAAACACTCAAAGAGCCATTTGGACCCGTTTCCCACAGAAAAGAAAATTCCGGGAGCCACAAAACCCTTCCCGTGCCTATTTCCTGAGCGGCCACAGAACTAGCATATGTTGTTGAATTAAACGTTCTGTTTTCTTCTGAAACTTTTCTTTTCTTGGATTCATCCATGGTTGGCCTACCGGGGCTCGAAAAGCTCACACATTGTATCACACATTGGCGGTTGTGATGGATATTTTGAGCGCCAGGGAGCCGCAGCAGAGGGATAAAAGAGCCACATGAGGCTCCAGAACCGCAGGTTGCTGACCCTTGCCCTATACCAGGGGTAGGCAAAGTTGGCTCTTCTATGACTCGTGGACTTCAACTCCCAGAATTCCTAAGTTAGCATGATTGGGTCAGAAATTCTGGGAGTTGAAGTCCATGAGTCACAGAAGAGCCAACTTTGCCTACCCCTGCCCTATACCATTTCAGACAAATGGTTGTCCAATCTCTTCTTAAAAACCTCCAGCATTGGAGCACCCACAACTTCTGAAGAGAAACTGTTCCATAGGTCGATTGCTCTTACCGTTAGAAAATTTCTCCTTAGTTCTAGATTGCTTCTCTCCTTGATTAGTTTCCAACCATTGTTTCTTGTCTTGCTTTTGGGTGCTTTGGAAAATAGATTTAATCCCTCCTCTTTGGAGGAGCCCCTCAAATATTATATTGAGTCCCTCAAATATCAAACCCTGCTATCATGTCATCCCCAGTCCTTCTTTTCATTAGACTAGACCAGGGGTCGGCAACCTTAAACACTCAAAGAGCCATTTGGACCCGTTTCCCACAGAAAAGAAAACACCGGGAGCCACAAACCCTTCCTATGCCTGACTATTTCTTGAGCGGCCACAAAACTAGCATATGTAGTTGAATTAAACATTCTGTTTTCTTCTGAAACTTTTCTTTTCTTGGATTTATCCATGGTTGGCCTACCAGGGGTCAAAAAGCTCAATAAACCGCGTGCCAGCGGGTGTTGCACATTGGCGGTTGTGATGCCTATTTTGAGCGACAGGGAGCCGCAGAAAGAGCCACATGCGGCTCCGGAGCCACGGATTGCTGACCCCTGGACTAGACATACCCAGTTCTTGCAACCGTTCTCTCATACGGTTTCTAGACTCTCCAGAAGTCACCTGACCTCAGAAGCCTCCTCAAATGAGCTGGGTTTATTCGTCTTTCATTTTTGTGATTACTTGACGTTTTTTTGTCTTAACACGTAGCAGCCCACAGGATTGGACTGTATTTTTTAAAAAATAAATGAACGTATAAGGATTTGTGCTGACATAGAGGCACAGAGTATTTGAGACACCTAATGAGAAATGAGGACTCACTGGAAAATGGGATGTTGGGAAAGAGGGAAGGAAAAAAGAGAAGAAGATGACAGAGAGTGAGGTGATTAGATAATGTCATTGATGCAATGAACAGGAATTTGGGCAAACTCCGGGAGAAAGTGGAGCGACCAGGGGCTGGAGTGCTGTGGTCTATGGAATTGCGAAGATTCGGTCACAACTTAACAACTGAATAACAACAACAAGGAGTTGTTTCTCTTCTGTTATTTATTTATTTTATTTTTTATTTAGTGTTCTTATATGCCGCCCTACTTCCTGAGGACTCAGGGCGGCGTACAACATTTGGAGAACAACTAAACAATATAAAATTTAAAAACAGTATTAAAAACAATTTTAAAAACAACATTTAAAAAAAACCATACATACATGGGGGAGACCTAAGATGTAGAATTGTCTCAATTCGGTGTGGGGAGAGGGGTGACAGCCCAACAAAATCAAGTTTAGGCGTTTTCTGAATTTTTGAAACGCTAAAATCCAAGAGGTGTGCGTTACTAGATTAAGTGGATTTAAAGATTCTAATTTACGTGGTTCAGACGGCATCTGAACAAAGTCGATCAGGGTTTCTTAAAATGTGGTCGGAGGACACCTCAGGATTTATTTTATTATTTATTACTATTTGTTTGATATTCATTTCACGTAAAAGTAAAATGTTAAATCCATCAGCCAGCTACGTAAAATATTTTTTTTTCATGGGGAAAAGAACCACAATCATTTTATTGGACAAAAATAATAATAATGGACAGTCAGGTGGGCAGACCATAAATTTAATAAATTATGATATAATGTATACATATAAATAATTATTAAATGTAATAATTTATTTAAAAAAATATTATTTTCCATTTATGGAAAACATTTGCAAAACTTTAAAAGAATGTAATTTTTCTCATTATTATTTTTTGTTCAGTAAAATAATTGGGATTCTTTTTGTCACAAAAAATATTTTATTTAGGTGACTGATGGATTTCATATTGTTATTTTTGGTTAATATTCATTTATGTATTTTAGATAAATGAATATTTTTTAATATGATAAATATAAATATAATCTAGAGAGAAGTTCTGTGAAGATGGTCTCTAGCATGAGTCCAAAACTTTGGAAGCTCCTGTTCCGGTAATCCTTCCCAGATTACGTCCTGAAATAAATATAACCCATACAAACCTTTAGAAGGGGTCCTGAAATCAAAAAAAGTTTAGAAACACTGTAATTAAGGAAAGACAAAGTGTATGATTTGCATGTTCACGTTCTTGGATATAATGCCCAGGATTTCTAATTAATCCTCCATGATAGTATGTCTCCTTCTCCCTTTTAATATATAAGTCAGTGATGGCGAACCTTTTTTGGCACGAGCACGCGTACCCACACCCATAATGCAATGCCCTCCACATCACGCATGCGCACAACCCCCCACGTTGTTCCCCCCCACACGCATGCTCACTGAAGACTTCGGACTTCCAGTAGGCCCGTTGGGCCGTTTTTTGCCATCCCCAGGCTTCAGGGAAGCCTCCTGAAGCCTGGGAACGGCAAAAAATGGGCCAACCGGAAGTGCGGAAACGCACTTCCGGTTGGGCCGTTTTTCGCCGTCCCCTGGCTTCAGGAGGCTTTCCTGAAGCCTGGGGAGAGCGAAAACGTCTGAAAAGAAGGCCAAAAATAAGCTGGCGCGCTGGAGCTGACATAGGGCAACGCCTTGCGTGCCCTCAGATATGGCTCCGCGTGCCATCTGTGGCACTTGTGCCATAGGTTCACCATCTCTGATATAAGTGCTCAGAGAAAATCCGAGTGCTATGTAAGAGGCTAGAATAATGTTTTTCCGCGTGGGCAGCTTGAAGATACGTGGACTTCAACTCCCAGAACTGGGAATTGGAAGTCCACACATTTTTACATTTCCAAGGTTGAGAAACCCCTGGGTAGAGGGATCGGCCCTTCTCAGCTCCAGGTTTGCAAGCTTAAGAAATCACCCTTAGGAAAACAAAACTTGCCAAAAGAAGAAAAAAAACCTATAAAGTGTAGAATTAAAATTCGGCTCTCCCCCTCCCCTTTAAAGGGAGAAGATCCTGTGGAGATTAAAGAGCCATGGGATTAGCAGGAAAAGGAAAATACTAATCAATGATCAAGGCTGCTTGGAAAATTAACTGCTGAAAGCTGGACTGAAAACATATATTTTAAGATTTTTTTTTTTTAAAAAAAAGAAAAGCAGAGGAGAGAGTAAGTGAAAGAAGGGATTTTCGACCATAGCTTTGCAGGACTCTGTAATCAAAACTAGCCGCCTTGGGCTTAGGCATTCAGAGGAGGGGGGACATAAGGGGGGGTTTCCTGTCCGGTGTGGGTGGCATGAATCAGGACAGCAGGGAATGGATGGTGGGGACTGTGAGCATCTCGGAAGGAAGAATAGAAAATAGAATAGAATAGAATAGAATAGAATAGAATAGAATAGAATAGAATAGAATAGAATAGAATAGAATAGAATAGCAGAGTTGGAAGGGACCTTGGAGGTCTTCTAGTCCAACCCCCTGCCTAGGCAGGAAACCCTACACCACTTCAGACAAATGGTTATCCAACATCTTCTTAAAAACTTCCAGTGTTGGAGCATTCACAACTTCTGGAGGCAAGCTGTTCCACGGATTAATTGTTCTAACTGTCAGAAAATTTCTCCTTAGTTCTAAGTTACTTCTCTCCTTGATTAGTTTCCACCCATTGCCTCTTGTCCTACCCTGGAAGGTTCTGGAAGAACAAATGGATTTTATTCCTTGCTAAAAAGTTTGGGCATTGGAGAAACAGCAGTGGTGAGATCCAGGCAGTCCTCGATTTACGACCACTTGTTTAGTGACCGTTCGACTTTACAATGGCGCTAAACAAGTGACTTACACCTCACACCTCTAGGATCATTGCAGCGTCCCTGCGCTCAGTCACGTGATCAGAATTGGGGAGGCTTGGCAACGAACATGTATTTATGACAGTTGCGCGTGCCAGGTGTGTGTATGTGTGTCACACGATCGCCATTTGTAAACCTTCCCAGCTGGCTTTAACAGATTAACAGAGTTGGAAGGGACCTTGCAGGTCATCTAGTCCAACCCCCTGCCCAAGCAGGAGACCCTACATCACAAGCACAGTCAGTGGGGAAAGCTAGATTTGCATGATGGCCATGGGATTCGCTTAACAACTGGGGTGGTTTGCTTAATGACCGCAGCAAAAAAAAACCAGTCATAAAATCAGGTGTGACTTACTTAATGACCATTTACTTACAGCAGAAGTTGGAAGCCATCTCATTAAGGTTATTTTCTAGTGATGGGTGTTGGGCCAGTGGCCATAGCTATCCTGGTAACCAATTTATGAGAGAGGCCATAATGGGTCCTTAAACTACAACGGAGATCACCAACGCCAAAGGGATGGAGATCTCTCTTTCACCACAACGGAGCATGCAACTTATGACTGAGGGAGTTTTCACACCATTATCAGTTCTTTCTGAATACAGGTAGTCCTCAACTTACAACAGTTCATGTTCACACCTACGACCATTGCAGGATCCCTGTGGTCACATTATCAAAATTCAGATGCTTGGAACCTGACTCATAATGATGACGTTTGCCTTGTCCCTGGGTCATGTGATCCCCTTTTGTGACCTTCTGACAGGCAAAGCCAATGGGGAAGTCGTCCTACTAGCACTGATGATGTTACCTAGTTAGGGTAATGAAACGTCTGCAAGAAAACAAGCAAGCTCAGAGAGCACCAAGGACCCCACATTTCTACCCCGAGCTACAAATATTATCCTTTATTGGCATGCACAACATTATTAATCAATTTGTATCTCACATAGATTTCCTTGGAGCAATATCAGTGTTAAGTTCTTATTTTGGATTTGGACAAGCGTAGAAACTGTTCCGTTCTTTTTTGTCTTGAATGGAGACTCCATCCCACATTTTTTACTTTGACCCTAGCGATGTAGGTTGAGGATGTTCACCCACAACGAAACAGCTTGCCTTTCACAAGTGGTAGGTTTTTCATCAGTGGAGGTTTTTAAGAAGAGACTGGACAGTTACTTCTCTGAAATGGTATAGGGCAGTGATGGCGAACCTTTTTTGGTTCACGTGTCAAAAGGGGGGAGCGCGGGGGGGTGCCCACACCCATAATTTCATGTGCCCCCCGCGCATGCACATGTGACCCCCCTGCTCCCAGCACGCGATGGCACACCCGTTTTTCGCTCTCCCCAGGCTCTAGAGCCTTTCTAGGAGCCTGGGGAGGGCAAAAACGGCCTTCCCCATCACCACTCCAGAGGCCCTCCGGAGGACAGAAATGGCCCATTTCCCAACTTGAAATGGGCCATTTCTGGCCTCCGGAGGGCCTCTGGGGGGAGGAGGCCGTTTTCGCCCTATCCAGGCTCCTAGAAAGGCTCTGAAGCCTGGGGAGAGCAAAAAACCCGGAACTTCTGGTTTAATTGGAAGTTGGCAAATGGGCCATTTTCTGCCTCCGGAGGGCCTCTGGTGTGGTGGGGAAGGCTGTTTTCACCCTCCACAGGCTCCTAGAAAGGCTCTGGAGCTTGGGAAGAGCAAAAAACGGGCCTTCCCCACCCCCTCCGAAGGCTGGAAACAGCCTGTTTTCCAACTCCCAGTGGGCCCAGAAGGCCTGAAAATCAGCTGGCCAGTGTGCGCATGTGTGCCGGACCTGAGCTCGTGTGCCCATCGATATGCCCATCGGAGTGCTATAGGTTCACTATCACGGGTATAGGGTCTCCTGCTTGAGCAGGGGGCTGGACTAGAAGGCCTCCAAGGTCCCTTCCAGCTCTATTCTGATTCACTCCGTGTTACTAACTTAGCAACTGCAAAGATTCACATAACAACTATGGCAAGAAAGAGCATAAAACGGGGCGAAACTCACATTGTCTCACTTAGTGACAGAAATTTTGGGCTCAATCATGGTCGTAAGTCGATGACTCCCTTGTAATGTCGACTCAGAGCAGTGATATAATAAATGGAAGCCTATAAATTTGTACCTGGACAGCTTTCTACTTGATTTTATAAAAAAAAAAAACCAGCTCTGTGGATGAACAGAAATGATGCTGTTCCCCCCCCCCCTTTTAAATAGACTATATTGACTAAGACCTATTAGTTGTGTGCCTTGCATGGTGTGTGTTTGCACTGGAGTGATTGATTGCCATTTGGAATGCCTTATCTGCACTCATCCATCTGAATCCTGGTTTGTTGACTTTTTAGGAAACGGCGCAAAAGCTTTTAAGCCCGGCTCTGCTGGAGTGAAAAAGTTTGACCTTGGTGACCTAACCCGCCAGGCACAAATATTATTCCATCATCCAGGTTTTTGTCTTGATTATTCATTAATTGTGGCTTGATCTGGTCTGATGCATCCTTCCCCCCCCCCCAAAAAAAAACAGCTTGACTTTTCCACTACTGTTTCAAAGCTGGTTAGTTGGCACATCAGAAGTCTCCCAGCCAGAACTTGCTGCATCATTGGCGAACAGATTATGGCCTCACAGTTTCTTTCTTTTAAAAATATTTGGCTTCTTTCATTCTTTTTGAATGCACCCGCCTGTTTGCTTTCTTTGGGATGGAATGGTTTGGTGGTTTTTTTTTTTTTAAGGTTTTGGAGTTTCCAATCTTATTCTCCCCCTTAAAAATGTTCTACCTGGCCTCCTCATAATTCTCAAATCTTAGAAAGATACAAGCCAGGTTCAGAGGTTACCCCAGAAGTTCGGCTTGGCAGAATGCAAATCTTTTTCTCCCACTGGATCTTGCAAATTTTTAAGCATTGCCCAGGCAGCAGATTCCAGGTTTTCAGGTTTTCTTTCATTAGTTGAGCTCAGAGTGGTGTTTAATTTTCTGGTTAGCTTCAAACAAGACACTTTCAATAACCAGGGTTTGAAATTGGCCGGTTCCAAAATGAGTTCGCTGCGCTTGGGTGATGCGTCAAGCCGGCAATCATTTCCTTGAGCTGTGCCAAAGAAGGGGAGGGGAAGGGAGGGGAAGCTTGTCCACACGAAACCACATGTGAATGTGGGGTCCAAGCGCTGCAAAGATTTTCTTGGTTCTGCATCTGCCAAAAATGAAACTTGGGGGCTAGGTTCAGGTAGTCCTCGACTCACGATCACAATCGAGCTCAAAAATTTCTGTTGCTCAGTGAGGCATTTGTTAGGTGAGTTTTGCCCCATTTTACGACCTTTCTTGCCTCAGTTGTTAAGTGAATCACTGCCGTTGATAAGTTTGTAACCCGGTTGTTAAGTGAATCTGGCTTCCCCTTTGATTTTGCTTGTCAGAAGATCACAAAAGGGGATCCCATGATCTTCATAAGGTCATAAGGCCTTCGCTGGTCATAAGTATGTTGCCAGGCAACTGGATTTTGATCACATGCAGTGTTTCTCAACCTTGGCAGTTTGAAGATGTGTGGACTTCAACTCCCAGAATTCCCCAGCCAGCGTTGCTGGCTGGGGAATTCTGGGAATTGAAGTTCACACATCTTCAAATTGCCAAGGTTGAGAAACACTGATCACATGCAACTGGACCTTCTGATTTTTCTTTGAAGACATTTCGCTTCTCATCCAAGAAGCTTCTTCAGCTCCGAGGAAGCTTCCTGGATGAGCTGAATGGATGAGCTGAAGAAGCTTCTTGGATGAGAAGCGAAACGTCTTCAAAGAAAAACCAGAAAGTCCAGTTGCCTCTTGAAAAAAAGCACCTTTGGGACAACCCTGGCCTGGAGGACTGAGAATCTCCATAGACATTTTGCTCCAAATGCTATATTTCGATTTGCTTTAGTCTCTAGCAAAGTTTATTTGTCCTGAATTTTATCAAAGGAAGGACCACAGTTGACTCCTGGGCTCACCAATTTCCCAAACTTAATTCAGTTCTCCAAACTCTTCCTTCTCCTCTACTCTGTCTCTCCAGCTCTTCTTTATCTGTTTTTTCTTACTACTTACTTTAAAGACCCCCGCTCAGATCTGGGGCCCAGGTTTAGGGACCTGAATTAAGACTTATCCGCCAAAGGGATGAAATGGGGGGGAGGGAGGGGAGGACAGAGGCTGGAGCCTCTCCCCAGCCTCCCACCCCACCCTACCCATTGTGCAGGCACCGGTGTTGCTCAGCACCATCTGCAAGCGTTTATGAAAGGGGGATGAGATCCAGGACTTTGAGTTAGGAAAAAAAACAGCCTTTGCCAGCCAAACCTGATTGCTGTCTTTTACTGGAGAAAATTGCAGGGTTGATGGACAAAAGGAAGTGATGGGTTTAATTTATCTCCTGGAGTTAGTTAGTTTCTTTCTTTCTTTCTTTCTTTCTTTCTTTCTTTCTTTCTTTCTTTCTTTCTTTCTTTCTTTCTTTCTTTCTTTTTTCTCTTTCTTTCTTTCTTTCTTTCTTTCTTTCTTTCTTTCTTTTTGTCCCTTCCTTCCTTCCATCACTCCCTCCTTGCTTCCCACCCTCTCTTATTTCCTTCCTTCCTTCCTCTTTTTCTATTTTCCTTTTTTCATTCTCTCGCCTTCTCTTTTTCTCTTTCCTTCTTTTTTCCTTACTTCTTCCTTCCTTCTTTCCTTCCTTCTTTCCTTCCTTCCTTCCTTTCTTTCTCTCTTTCTTTCTCTTTCTTTCTTTTTTCTTGTCCCTTCCTTCCTTCCATCACTCCCTCCTTGCTTCCCACCCTCCCTTCCTTCCTTCCTTCCTTCCTTCCTTCCTCTTTTTCTATTTTCCTTTTTTCATTCTCTCACCTTCTCTTTTTCTCTTTCCTTCTTTTTTCCTTCCTTCTTCCTTCCTTCTTTCCTTCCTTCCTTTCTTCCTTCCTTCCTTCCTTTCTTTCTTTCTTGTTCCTTCCCTCCTTGCTACACTCCCTCTCTTCTTTCTTTCTTTCTTTCTTTCTTTCTTTCTTTCTTTCTTTCTGCTTCCCTCCTTGCTTCCCTCCCTCCCTCTCTTCTTTCCTTTCTTCCTTCCTTCCTTCCTTCCTCCTTTTCTTTCTTTCTTTCTTTCTTTCTTTCTTTCTTTCTTTCTTTCTTTCTTTTTTTCTTTCTTTCTTACTTTCTTTCTTTCTTTCTTTCTTTCTTTCTTTCTTTCTTTCTTTCTTTCTTTCTTTCTTTCTTTCTTTCTTTCTTTCTTTCTTTCTTTCTTTCTTTCTTTCCTCCTACACTGGGTGAACTAACATACATGAAGGATTCAGAAAAATAAAAACTTCTTCTTCTTCTTAACATGGAAACATGGTACTGACTTTAGATGGGAAGTCTTCCCAGGTATTAATCTTGTCTAAGGGGGAACCACAACCCCTTTGAAGCTGACTAGAGTGAGAATCTCTACCCCAAGGCTGGGATAGAACCATGGGAGGTGGATGGGGGGGTTTCATTGGTCTGACTTTCTTTGAGGGAAGGGAAGACCCTAATATTTAACCCAACTTGCATTTCAGGACCATTGGCAAAACTCTTTGGATCTCCCTTTGCAGGAACCAAATGCATGAGTTACTTCTGTGTATGTTTTGAGGATTGAATTAATTCAGGATAGATAGATCCTCTCTCTCTCTCTCTCTCTCTCTCTCTCTCTCTCTCTCTCTCTCTCTCTCTCTCTCTCTCCCCCTCCCTCCCTCCCTCCCTCCCTCCCTCCACATGGATATGACTGTCTGTCTGTCTGTCTGTCTGTGGGTGAGACAGAGACAGAGAGAGGGTTCTTATTCATCTGGGTGATTCAGTAGAAGCGAGGCTTTCTCTCCGACCATCATGTGCTGCAGTTTCTCAGCTTCAGCAAAGCTGGGCTGGGCCAAACCCTGGCACTGAGGCATTTCATAAAGCAAGCCCAGTTTAACCACCAAAAGATGTGGCGTGGATCTCCTACATATCCCTGCTTTTGTGTATTCATTTCCTGAACCGCTTCTCATCCCGTTGTTCCGTTTCTGCACAACTTCCGTGCCATGTTGCGAAGGGGTCAGCTGGAACCCCCTCGGCTCTGTGGGACCTCCCAAACGGGGCTGGATTTTTCCTCTCTGACCCTTCCTAGGCAGCTGATGCGTCTCCTTTGTTCTCCTGGCCTGAGTGTGAGAGCCAACCATCCATCTTTTCTGTGCAAATTGCTGCCACGTGGCCCGAGGTGTGGGATTAAACGAACGCCACATTAGGGGGATGCGGCAGAATTGATCGGAAGGAGCCGCGTCCAGGAAAGTAAATCCTAAAGAGATCCGGCTGACTGCCCGGTGTGGCGGATCGCAACTTAGCGCTCAGGGAAGCGTTTACCAATTGATTATTTTTAATGACTTGCACTGTGGGAATAAAATGCCCATTTTGGAGATGTGCTCAGTATTCATCGTTATTTGGCTTAACTCTTTCTGCTAATCCCCGGTTGGCTTATTTGATTTTAACTTATTTTTAAAATACGATTTATATCCTGTCTTTATATGAAATACTGTACCCTAATCTTCCTGCCACTTATTTTCCTCACAACAACAACCTGTGACGTGGAGTGGGCTAGAGGGAGGGATGTGCCCAAAGTCATCTAGCCGGCTTTCATGCCTAAGGCGGGATTAGAACTCACATTTAGTTCACTTTCATGCCTAAGGCGGGACTAGAATTCATAGATCTCATGGTGATTGGCCCAAAGTCACACGGATGATTTACATGTCTAAGGCGGGACTAGAATTCACAGTCTCCTGGTGATTGGCCCAAAGTCACCTAACCAGCTTTGGTGCTTGAGGACTAGAATCTCCTGGCTTCATCCAGCATCTTCACCACAACATCAAACTGCCTCACAGAATATTGTTCCACCCAGATTTTATAATAGTTCCCTCTAGCTCTCCACCTTTGACAGGCTCAGACTTAGAATAACTTCGTTGTCACTTTAAATGTACACTAAACGGCAGACATTAAAATGAAATTTCGTTGCATACAGCTCTCAAAGGGTCACCGCCTCCAATATACACTACATAAAGCATGACCCCAAAAAAAGTATGCATATACTCACATACTCATATATATTATATGACATGGAGAAACAACACGGTCTAATTCGGATGTATACATGTACATGGCGAGAAAAACGAATCTTGCGGGTTTACCGGACGGACGGCATAGGGAACAAAGCTGTTACAGAATCGGGTAGTCCTGCTAGAACAGGGGTGTCAAACTCAAGGCCCTGGGGTACTTAGATCTGGCCCGTAGGATCACCCCATGGTGCTTCTGACAGTGAAAGCGGAGCTCGGGAGGGCCGCACACAGCCCTCCCTGGCTCCATTTTCACTGGCAGAGGGTTGCAGGAAACCGTGGCAGCCAAAAACGGAACTCGGGAGCCCGTTTTTGCTGGCAGGGCGCTGGGGCCACCACAGGCACACCCCCCCCGGTATGAGTGACATCAAGCTGGCCACGCCCACCCTGGCCATGCCCCTCCCCCCGAGGCCAAACACAACCCTGATGCGGCCCTCAATGAAATCGAGTTTGACACCCCTGTGCTAGAAATACTTCGAAACCTCCTCCCAGAGGGGAACAGCAGAAACAGACCGTGAAGTGGGTGCGTGGGGTCTCTAACAATGCTTCTAGGCTTTTTTTTTTCCTTCAGACAACAGGTTTTATCCAGTGACTTAAGTTAAACCATTTTCTCTCTTGATCCATTAAAGCATAAGCTAAACAGATTGGGTAAGCCACAATACACCCACCAAGATTAACAGCTTAAATCGCCTGGGTTAAGTATGTTGTGTGAACGTGGCCTGCAGGTTTCTACCTGCATGCTGACAGTTACCAAACCCTTGTAAGACCCAGAAAGAAGATGTGGTCCAAGAACAGTTTTGGTCTGGCTTTTCATCGTGGATTCAATGAATCACAGAGAAAGATCAAAATGAAGAAAGCACTTTGTTCTCTAAAGGTTTGGTCTCCTCGCTGCATTCCTTAAGCATCTTCCCCACCTCTATAATCTTTTATTTTCTCTATGTCACACTTAAAGAGATTAGAGATAGAAATGGGCTAGGGAGCCCCACAACCACCCTAAACATGACTGGGAAATACATCAATAGTAATAAAGTGGTACTTTATTAAAGTAAAATCTTTTATTATTTTTATTTATTTTATATATCCCACCTTTTATCATTTTTATAAACAGTTTAAAGTGGTGAACATATCTACTACTGCTTTCTCCTCCTATTTTCTTCACAACAACAATCCTGTAAGGTAGGTTGGGCTGAAAGAGAGAGAGAGAGAGAGAGAGAGAGAGAGAGAGAGAGAGAGAGAGAGAGAGAGAGAGAGAGAGAGAGAGAGAGAGAGAGAGAGATGAAGATGCTTAAAGTAGGACTAGAACTCACGGTTTCCTGGTAATTGGTCCAAAGTCACCCAGCTGGCTTTCATGTCTAACAGTGGTGAAATGCTGCCGGTTTGGGCGGGCCAGTTGGTCATTGCAGAGCCGATAAAGCTGGCAGCAGTCGCGGCGCAGGGCTTTTCCCGCCCGCTTCCCCCGCCCGGCTGGACACTGCTATTTGGGTTATTTTGCCCGCTGCACATGCGCAAAGCGTTCTGCGCATGCACAGAGCGTAGAAGGACTCAAATGGTGGCATCCAGGCGGGCGGAGGAAGCGGGCGGGAGAAGCCCTGCGCCGCGACCGCCGCCAGCTCCATTGGCTCTGCAACGACTGACCGGCCCTCCCGAACCGGCATCATTTCACCCCTGATGCCTAAGGTAGGACTAGAACTCACAGTCACCTAATAATTGGCCCAAAATCACCAAGTCAGCTTTCATGCCTAATGTAAGACTAGAACTCACAGTCTCCCGGTTTCCAGCCTGGTGTTTTAACCACTAGACCAGGGGTGTCAAACTCAAGGCCCGGGGGCCGGATCCGGCCCGCAGGGTGCTTAGATCTGGCCCACGGGGCCGCCCTGGAAACAGCAAAGGAGTGGCCCGCAGTGCCTCGCTGGCAGAGGGTTGTAAGAAGCCGTCGCAGTGGAAAACGGAGCTTGGGAGCCCGTTTTCGCTGACAGAGCGCTGAGGCCACCGCAGGCGCCCCTGACATGAGTGACATCAAGCTGGCCACACACTCACCCTGGCCACGCCCACCCTATCCTCCCCAAGGTCAAATTCAACCCTGATGGGGCCCTCAATGAAATCGAGTTTGATACCTCTACACTAGACCAAACTGTTTCTCTTCGGCAAGGTCTTGAGTACACCCACCTTTTTGTAATTTTCTTGCCAACAGTATGGATTTATTTATTTTTTGGGCATTGCCTTCTCCCTGCATAATATTTTCATTTTCCAAACCAGTCTAGAGCCCTGTTATTTCTTGGCGCTGTCCCATTTCATGGTTCTGGACTTTAAAAATGCTTTCTCTCCTTTTGCCTGCATATCTCCATCAAGAGCTGAGGTGGCGCAGTGGTTAAAAGCAGCACTGCAGTTCAGCAGTTCAGCTGTTCAAATCTCACCAGGCTCAAGGTTGACTCAGCCTTCCATCCTTCTGAGGTCGGTAAAATGAGGACCCAGATTGTTGGGAGCAATATGCTGAACTCTGTAAACCGCTTAGAGAGGGCTGTAAAGCACTATGAAGCGGTATATAAGCCTAAGTGCTATTGCTAAGATCTTCTGGCCAGAATTTGTCAGGTGGGCAGCTTTATAAATTTGAATTATAAAATAAACCAATAAAACATCTGTAAATTTTGTAGATTTTGACCTCCCCTTTCCTGCGGGCACCCGTGTCCTTGTATAGCTTTGCACAAAGTCCTACGTAGACTTCACCTGGCTGATTCTCTAAATCCAGAGAAGTTTGTCCAGATGCCGCTGAGAGCTAGTGGTTTTCTATCATTAACACGAAGCTGCAGTGGGTTTAATTTGATGTATTGTCCGCAGTGGGTTTAATTGCCCAAAACATTTTCACGTTGTTCTTTTCCTCTCCGGTTCTGCAGCTTGACTTACTGTATTTTTCGGAGTATAAGACGCACCGGAATATAAGACGCACCTTAGTTTTGGGGGAGGAAAATAGGGGAAAAAATCTGCCTACCAGGTATTCATCTGGCTAGCGTCCTTAGTCTGGTCAGCTTCAGCACATTATTTTATCCCCTGGTTAGGACTTAAAAAAACCTTCTTCAGAGAGAGTAACAATGAAAGAGCCTGCAAGCCAGTAAGAGCTGGGAAGATCGTTAGCACCTGGTTAGGGCTAGAAAAAAACTTATTCGGAGCAAGTAGAGCAATGAAAAAAACCCTGCAAAGACTTAGGGCTGGAAAAACATTCTTCGGAGAGAGTAACAATGAAAAAGCCTGCAAGCCAGTAAGAGCTGGGAAGATCATTAGCACCTGGTTAGGGCTAGGAAAAAAACTTATTTGGAGCAAGTAAAGCAATGAAAAAAACCCTGCAAAGACTTAGGGCTGGAAAAACATTCTTCGGAGAAAGTAACAATAAAAAAGCCTGCAAGGTAAGAGCTGGGAAGATCTGTTAGCACCTAGTTAGGGCTGGAAAAAAAAAAGCTACATTCGGAGTATAAGACGCACCCAAATTTTCAGCCACTTTTAGGGAGGAAAAAGGTGCGTCTTATACTCCAAAAAATACGGTATTTCACATTGAGGTGTGGGACAGCAGATGGAAGTTGCCCGAAGCCCTCAAAACGATGAGCTTTAGGGAACCTGCACTGGGCCTGATCTTAGCCCCAGGTGCATTTTGAGAAAATATCCAAACCTCACAAAGCAACATTTCCTGCAGTCTTGCCTGACCAAGTCCAGGAAAGCTTCCAAGCCAGCTAAATTAGCTTCATGGTAGCTTCATCCCAGCTGCGATTAGGAGTCAGAACTTTTTGATTGTTGTGCAGTTTTAAATTAGCTGTTTGATTGAAAGCTCTTTCCCTGGTTCAACGTGCACGTTTTGAAAAATGGGAGGGGGGGAATGGCGATAGTTCAGCTTCCTCTTTTCTTCAGGCATGGCTAAGAAGAGACCCCTGCTGGGTTAGGAATCTCACAGTGGAGAAGATACTGTAGTCAATTAATAGCAATAGCAATAGCACTTAGACTTATATACCGCTTCACAGTGCTTTACAGCCCTCTCTAAGCGGTTTACAGAGTTCAACATATTGCCCCCAACAATCTGGGTCCTCATTTTACCCACCTCGGAAGGATGGAAGGCTGAGTCAACCTTGAGCTGGTGAGATTTGAACAGCTGAACTGCTGAACTAGCAGTAGCCTGCAGTGCTGCATTTAACCACTGCGCCATCTTAGCTCTTTTAATCACGTTTGCAGAGCCGTGAGGTAAAAAATCATACAGATGTAGCCACACAAACACGCCAAGCTTGGTTTAACATTCATCCTGGTTTTTATTGGCGGAGGAGTTAGCGTGAGTCACTTTTTATTGCAGTAGAAGATAAATGTAATAACCGTATTGTGCAAACCCAGATTAATTTAGTAACTAGGTTAAGTACATTTGTAGGAATGCAGACAAGGTGCATTTCAAGGCCTCAAACAGTCCATTAAATTTGTATACAAATAAAATCTGAGAGCATATGCACCAAAGACAAATTCCTTGTGTGTCCAATCACACTTCGCCAATAAAGAATTCTATTCTATTCTATTCTATTCTATTCTATTCTATTCTATTCTATTCTATTCTATTCTATTCTATTCTATTCTATTCTATTCTATCTATCACTGGAGCAAAAAAGAAGGGTTTTTTAATGTATGTCTTCTGGAAGTATCTTAACAACAACACACATTCCTGTTTAATTTATTAAATGGGGTGTTCCAATTGCTATATAGAAAATGGAATGGAATAGAATAGAATAGAATAGAATAGAATAGAATAGAATAGAATAGAATAGAATAGAATAGAATAGAATAGAATAGAATAGAATAGAATAACAGAGTTGGAAGGGACCTTGGAGGTCTTCTAGTTCAGGAGTCTCCAACCTTGGCAAATTTAAGGCTTGTGGCCTTCAACTCCCAGAATTCTGGGAGTTGAAGTCCACAAGTCTTAAAGTTGCCAAGGTTGAGAAACGTTGGCTGAGGAATTCTGGGAGTTGAAATCCACAAGTCTTAAAGTTGCCAAGGTTGGAGACCCTGTTCTAGTCCAACCAGCACACCAGATAGAAAGTCCGTACAGAAAGTGGTGAGGACAGCCGAGAAGATTATAGGAAGCTTGGTTCCCTTTATTCCTTTTTTTAACATTCGTTTAGTGACCATTTGAAGTTAGAGCAGCACTGAAAAAAGTGACTTACGACCAGTTTTCATACTTATGACCATTGCAGCATCCCCATGGATATGTGATCAAAATTTGGAGGGTTGGCAATGGCATGTGTTTATGACAGTTGCACTGTCCTGGGGTCACGTGATCCCCTTTTGCGAACATCTGGCAAGCAAAGTCAACGTGGAAGCCAAATTCACTCAACAACCATGTTACTAACGTATCAATGATTTAACAATTGCGGCAAGGAAGATTGTAACATGGGACAAAACTCACTTAACAAGTGTCTCGCGTAGCAACAGAAATTTGGGGCTCAATTGTGGTCGTAAGTCAAGGACTACCTGCAAATTTAACTCGCTTGTTCTGGTTCACTTCTCTTGGACAACTGGGGGGGGGGGGAGTCCACTCCCTTTGCTGAGTATCACCCTTCACATATTTGAAGCTTGAGATTCTCTTCTGAAGGCTGAAACACACCCAAATCTTTTCACTGTTCCTCATACCATTGGCTTTTTCCAGATCCTTCGCAATCTTGAGAACCTTCTTCTGAACTTGCTCCGAATTTGTCGTTCTGCTTTTGGAATTCTAGACTTTAAACTTAGAATAACTTTATTGTCACTTTGAATGTACACTGATCAACATATATTAAAATGACATTTCATTGCATACAGCTCTCAAAGGGTCTCCACCTCCAATGTACACTACATAAACATGACAGAATAAATAAATACAAAAATTATGTATATACCCACATATATTATATGACACAGAGAAACAACACAGTCTAATTTGGATGTACATGGCGAGAAAAACGAATCTTGCAAGTTTACCGGACGGATGGCATAGGGAACAAAGCTGTTACAGAATCTGGTAGACCTGCTAGAAATATTTTGAAATCTCCTCCCAGAGGGGAGCAACAGAAACAGACCATGAAGTGGGTGTGTGGGGTCTTTAACGATGCTTCGCGCTCTAAGCACGTAGTGCTTATAAGCAGTATCCTGAATAATGGGAAGTGAGCTTCCTATAATCTTCTCGGCTGTCCTCACCACTCTCTGTAGGGACTTTCTATCTGAGGCACTGCTGCCACCAAACCAAACAGGGATGCAGTTTGTTAAAACGCTCTCGATCGTGCCTCTGTAAAAAGAGGCCAGGACAGAAGGAGAAACATGAAGGAGAAACAAGAAGAAAGCTAAACTGGTTGTGTGCGGGAACCTTCCAAGAGATGAAGTTGCTGTAAGCAGGTTGGGCAATACACCGAATCACCCAGGCAGCCGTCTCCATTTGTCACATCTGCCAGCCAGGCCTCTACAAAGGCTGGTGCACCTGGACAGTTGCGACTTGGGTGCAGTTACTTGGATGCTTGGTGGTCCAGGTGTCAGGGCCTTTGGGAAGACAAAGAAGCTGGGAGTCCAGATCAGTTACGCATATTTGTTAAGAGACACACAGCAGGTCATCCAGTGGGATTTTTCTATCACACGTGGTTTGAGAATTGCCATATTTGTGAAACCTTTTAGTTAAACTGACTCTGTCTTTTGGGAGAAAATTTCTTTGGACCGATTTAACCAAGGCAGTACATGAGCATCCCTTCAGCAGCCTGCTGGGTTTCTCCGTGATGCTCCCATTTAGTGAATGAATGAGGAACCATTATTCGTTTAATATTGCCACTTAACTTCCATTTTTCAGTGGTGTTTAGAATGGGTGCAGAAGCGACGTTGGCCGGTCCCTTAATTCTTTATTGACCCAGTTCCTATTGATTTTTTCTTCCTCCTTTGCAAGTCGTACAAAGCACTGAAAAGTACCTTCCCCCTTTTAAAACATAAAAACAGTCTAGTTTTCCTTTTTCTTTTGTCTCCCAGCATTCATCTTGCACACATACATACAAACGTGCGTGCACATATGTGTGGGTTTGTTTGTTTTTTGAATCAGTCAATTTCTGTCTCAAACAATGGTTTGAAAAAAGCGGACCCTACATTTGTGGAAAAATACTAGGAATTTAAAAAATGCTAGGAAGATGATAGATGATAGATAAAATATAGATAGATAGATAGATAGATAGATAGATAGATAGATAGATAGATAGATAGATAGATAGATAGATAGATAGATAGATAGATAGATACATACATACATACATACATACATACATACATACATACATACATACATACATAGAAAAGAAAGAAAGAAAGAAAGAAAGAAAGAAAGAAAGAAAGAAAGAAAGAAAGAAAGAAAGAAAGAAAGAAAGAAAGAAAGAAAGAAAGAAAGAAAGAAAGAAAGATGATAGATAGATAGATAGATAGATAGATAGATAGATAGATAGATAGATAGATAGATAGATAGATAGATAGATAGATAGATACAAAGAAAGAAAGATAGATGATAGAGATAGATAGATAGATAGATAGATAGATTGATTGATTGATTGATTGATAGATGATAGATAGATAGATAGATAGATAGATAGATAGATAGATAGATAGATAGATAGATAGATAGATGATAGATAGATAGATAGATAGATAGATAGATAGATAGATAGATGATAGATAGATAGATAGATAGATAGATAGATAGATAGATAGATAGATGATCGATCGATCGATAGATAGATAGATCAATTGATCGATAGTAGATAGATAGATAGATAGATAGATAGATAGATAGATAGATAGATAGATAGATAGATAGATAGATAGATAGATAGATAGATGGTAGATGGTGGGTGGGTGGGTGGGTGCATGGATGGATGGACAGACAGACAGATAGGAAGACAGGTGATAGGAAGACAGGTGATAGATGATAGGTAGACAGACAGACAGACAGGAAGACAGATGATAGATGATAGATAGATGGGTGGATGGATGGATGGATGGATGGGTGCTTGGATGATATTATAGATAATATCTAAGTACAATAGAAGTGTGTCTGTAGATGTATATTTGTAGATGTGTACATACATACATACAAACACATCTACCCTGCTTAGATAAAAGCTCAGGTAAAATAAACATTTGTTAGCATGTGAGGGACATCACAGGGGAACCACAAAACTCACAGTTAGAGATTGCAACCATGCAGTTCAATTCCTACCCATTTTTATATGCATTGCAGCAGCTATTTGTACTTTTTAAACACCTGCTCCCTTAGACATCGCTGAACACAAACCCCATAATGCTCAAGAGCTGGATGAGAAGCGAAACATCTTCAAGGAAAAACAAAAAAGTCCAGTTGCCTCTCGAAAAGGCACCTTTGCGACTGTAATGCTCATTTAGATGTGCTTTGCTTGGATTGAATGTGTCACATCCTTTAAGCTGTCATACTGTGGTCTATAAAACATGGTTGCCAGATAAAGGATTGTATGACATTTCTGCTTTTCATCTTGGGTCTAAGCCAGAGGTCTTCAAACTTGGCAACTTTAAGACTTGTGGACTTCAGCTTCCAGAATCCCCCAGCCAGCATAGCTGGCTAGAGAATTCTGGGAGTTGAAGTCCACAAGTCTTAAAGTTGCCAAGTTTGAGGACCCCTGGTCTAAGCCAAGACAAAGGAATCTTTGGAGGCCACCAATAATGGTGGTATTGATGGAAGGGACCTTCAGCCTTTCAATGCTTTGGAGACACAAATGTTTGTTAAAAGTCACAATGAGGCCATGCACCTCATGACATCACACAGCCGATGCAAATGACCTCATTCACTCCTCATATGCGATAACGTCCTCACCCAGACACCATCTAGCCCAGTTTTAAAAAGCCATGTTCCCCTCAAGCTTCGAAATGATGTTTTGCCTGAAGCAAAATGGAAGGATTAGATCAAGATTTCCCTCCACTTGAGTTAATTCATTTCCTTTGAAACTTTTTCAAGGGCCTTCTCTTCATTTCTCTCTCTCCCTTCTTGCCACAGCTCATCAAAGCAGCTGATGACTGACATGCATAAATGGTCTCTTTGAAGGTTTGGAACCCTTCACCCACAGCTGTGGCCTGTGCCATGTATTTATGATACCTTTGGATAAAGGTCTCACAAGAGGAAGCAGACACGGTGGGCCATCACTAGGGAGGGAGCAGGGAAGCATGGTGCAAATCCCATGGCCCATTTCCATAGCACTTTTCATCACAAAAAAATGTACAGTCTGGTCTCTTCATTAGAGATTTGCGGGGTCCACAATAAGGGTTTAGAGAAGGGAGACGTGATAGCAATGTTCCAATATCTCAGGGGTTGCCATAAAGAAGAGGGAGTCAGGCTGTTCTCCAAAGCACCTGAGGGTAGAACAAGAAGCAATGGGTGGAAACTAATCAAGGAGAGAGGCAACCTAGAACTAAGAAGAAATTTCCTGACAGGACAATTAATCTGTGGAACAGCCTGCCTCCAGAAGTTGTGAATGCTCCAACACTGGAAGTTTTTAAGAAGATGTTGGATAACCATTTGTCTGAAGTAGTGTAGGGTTTCCTACCTATGTAGAGGGTTGGACTAGAAGACCTCCAAGGTCCCTTCCAACTCTGTTATTCTAGTCTAGTCTAGTCTAGTCTAGTCTAGGGTTTCCCAATCTTGGCAACTTTAAGACACATAGACTTCAGTTCCCAGAATTCCCCAGCCAGCCATGCTTTCATGAAAGTCCATCTGTCTAGAAGCGTGGTTGGCTGGGAAATTCTGGGAATTGAAGTCCGTATGTCTTAAAGCATGGGTGGCTCGAGAATTCACCCATGCTTTCAGATCACATGGACTTCAACTCCCAGAATTCCCCAGCCAGCATAGCTGGGAGTTGAAGTTCATGCATCTTAAAGTTGCCAAGTTTGGGAAGCCCTGCTTTAGAGTTTGAGGGTTTCAGAACCTCTGTAAAGCATGCAAATAGCCAAGTTGGTTAGGGAATTCTGGGAGTTGAAGTCCATACATCTTAAACTTTTAGAGGCTGAGAAATAGTGGGCCAATTGGTTGCGGATTGTGTGCTTCTAAGAGGAATTGTGGCTGAGTCATCTGTTTTGGAGCTGTTCTACTGCCTAGCAAATACCCAGCTGAATATACCCTTCCTCAATATGGATGACATAATATGGGTGGACAATGGAACGGGAGGAGTAAGATTGTTGTTTGCCTGTAAAGATGAAATGTATATATACGGTGTATTCAGACCAGAACGTTGCTTGGTGAAGCAGTCTTAGACTCTCTCTCTCTCTAAGACCTTTTGCAAAAGACCTGTAATAAAATGCTCATTTTTTATTGTTCATTGGTTTCCTGTTGAGTTTTTGGGTTTATTTCTCACACCGGTCTATATCACAAGGCAGTGTGAACGATAAACCCAGAGCGTGGTTGGTTGCGTTTATATATCGGATTTAACTAGGTCTGTTAGGTGCTAGCAACCACATTAAGGTGATATGCTAAGCTCGATTCACTCAAATTTTGGAATAGTTGTGGCGATGATGATTATTATTTGTTAGTTTATGGGCTTAATGTCTTGTGCAAAGCCAGAAAACGAGTTAATTCAGAAACAAGGTTGAACAAATTCCACCAACTCAGCTGTTAGAGAGAAAGGGGAAAGACCCTGAAGATGTGGAAGCCACTTCACATAAATGCCAAGCATCGCTATGAGGAACCCAGATACGAGTTGCATGATTTATGTGCTTAAAGCTTCTCGGGTTTTCAACCTTCCATGAGCAGCAAAAGTCCATGAAATTTATACTGCCCGGCTAGAGAGGCTGCCTCTGTATTGGGCAGCTCCTTCTGTATGGTAGGAATGCAGAGGTATTCCCTGTTAAAAATGCAATTAGGACAATTTTTGAACACCTCGCCCTTCCAGGTAAGTAAGTAGGTAGATAGGATTTAGATTCAGATTTATTATTAGAGTTGGAAGGGACCTTGTAGGTCATCTAGTCCAACCCCCTGCTCAAGCAGGACTTCCTACACCATTTGAGACAGATGGCAGTCCAGTCTCTCCTTGAAGGTCGCAAGTGTTGGGGCTCTCACGACCTCCGCTGGCAAGCTATTCCACTGGTTGATCGCTCTCACTGTCAGAAAGTTTCTCCTCACTTCCAGGTTGAATCTCTCCTTGGTCAGCTTCCAACCATTATTCCTTATTTGGCTTTCTGGTGCCATAGAGAACAGCCTGACCCCTCCTCTCTGTGGCATCCCCTCAAGTATTGGAACACTGCTATCATGTCACCCCTGGTCCTTCTCTTTGCTAGACTGGCCAAGCTCAGGTCCTGCAACCGCTCTTTGTATGTTTTATTTTCCAGACCCTTTATCATCCTGGTTGCTCTCTTCTGCACTTTCTCTAGAGTTTCAATGTATTTTTTGTAGTGTGGTGACCAAAACTGGATGCAGTACTCCAGGTCTGGTCTGACCAAGGCTTTATAGAGTGGTACTAGTACCTTTCTGGTCCTTGATTGTATCCCTCTATTTATGCAGCTCAGGACTGCATTGGCCTTTTTGGCTGCTGCTGCACACTGCTGGCTCATATTTAGTTGGCTGTCTACCAAGACTCCGAGATCCCTCTCGCAATCGCTGCTATTGAGTGTGGTTTCGCCCAGTTTGTATGTGTATTTTTGATTCTTCTTACCTAGGTGCAGAATTTTACTTTTCTCTGTGTTAAATTTCATTTTATTGGTTTGGGCCCAGTGTTCGAGTCTGTCGAGGTCCCTCTGGATTTTGAGTCTGTCCTCTGGGGTGGAGAAGGAAGGGAGGGAGGGAGGGAGGGAGGAAGGAAAAAAGAGAGAAGGGAGAGAGGGAGCGAAAGAAGGAAGGAAGAGAAAGAAAGAGAAAGAAAGAAAGAAAGAAAGAAAGAAAGAAAGAAAGAAAGAAAGAAAGAAAGAAAGAAAGAAAGAAAGAAAGAAAGAAAGAAAAAAAAAATAAAAAAGAAGAGAAGAGAAGGAGACAGTCTGTGCTAGGTATCTTATGGGTGTTGCCAGAGATATCAAAACCAGTTTCTGTTGGGGTGGTGGAACAACTTGATTCCTTCTTCCGAGATTGCTGCTTTGACATACTTCTTCCTTGCTGTCGTCCTCCGCTTCCTCTTATCAAACGATAGTTCCAAAATAATACTAAAGGGTTCCAGAGTCTTTTAGACCAGGCAAATTCAGAGGATAACTGAGAATAGCCAGTTTAGGCACAAAAGAGGGGTGGGACTTGAATAACTTTGGAGCTTCTGGGCCTGAACGAGAAAGCCAAAACGCACCCCGTAAACTGGGCCAAAGCTGTTAGGCTAATGAAGGAGCTTGAGGGAGGGTGTGGTTATTAATTTGTGCAATGTCATCACTATAATGAGTTTATTATAGAACAAGATTAGGACAAGTGTGGGTTTGTATGTCTCTCCCCCAATCTGGTGCCCTCCAATAAATTGCATTGCGACACCCGAGTCTCGACATTGTCTTTAGGAACATATCAGCGCCCGTTTTAGAGTCAGTTTAGTCATTAGATATGTATCCTGCTTTGCCTCCAGCAATCCAGGGCAGTTGCAATCCTGTGAAGTAAGATGGGTCATGAGACAGGAACTGACCCAGAGTTACCCAGTGAGCTTCTATGACTGAAGGTGGCCTCAAATTTTGGTTTCCCAGGTTTCGGTCCTACACCGTAACCTGTGGTGAGAGAGAGTTGACTGTCTCTATTCTGATTGATTGTATAAGGTCAGAAATAGTGTACCTGTCACGATGTGAATATTGCCAGTTGAGCCTCTCTACTATATTTCTAAATTTACTGTATTTTCTAATCAAGCAGACATGTGACATGTATTACTGCGCATGTGTGCATTCCAGGAGTCTCCTCCTTCCTTCTTCTCCTGCAAGCCTCGCCCGAGGCAGACGTGAATTCTTAGCTGAGAAAATGTAGCTTATTAAGGTTCATATTTTGTTATTTTTATACTGAAATAAATATTAATTAGAATTAATTAATTAGAATTATATCTCGGTTTTATTTTCTAAGTAAGAATGACTTCAAGGGAACAAGATCCACACATCGCCTCTGATAGGAATAAATTCCTATCCCGTCAGTACCGAATACTGATCCCCAAATGGGGACTTTATTCAGGGTTAATAAATCCCCAAATTGCTTATTACCCAAACTAGGTAACATCATTGGTGCTAGCAGTAGAATTGGATTTATGAATAGAGGACACGTCGGTTGGGGGTTATTGGTCTTGAAGACTCCATGTTACCTCCAAGCATCTACAAATCTGCTCTTGTGGTGAGAGAGAGCTGACTGGCTCAGATCGATTCAGCCAACTACCATGGCTAAGGGCAGACTAGAACCACCATCTTTCCAATCCTAGTCCATCATCTTCACCATCACACCTGTGTCTCTCAGGTCCTGCAAGAAGAACTTGTGAGCTTCCATGTCTTAGGAGGAACCTGAGCTTTGTCCTTCTCACTTGTAGTCCAGTAACTTTAGAATAACAGAGTTGGAAGGGACCTTGGAGGTCTTCTAGTTCAACCCCTTGCTCAAGCAGGAGACTCTATACCAGTGATGGCGAACCTTTTTTTCCTCGGGTGCCGAAATAGTGCGTACACGCGCTATCGCACACACGTGCATGCCCACACTCATAATTCAAAGCCCCCCATTTGCCTCACCCCCCTGCGCATGCGTGCGTGACCCCCCCTACTCCCCCGTTTCCCAACTTCCAGTGAGCCCAGTAGGCCCGTTTTTTGGCTCCCCAGGCTCCAGAGGCTTTCTTAGAGCTTGGGGAGGGCGAAAACGCTCCCCCCTGCCAACCCGGAGGCCCTCCAGAGGCCAAAATCGCCCTCCCAGAGCCTCCACGCAAGCCAAAAATCAGCTTGCGTGCACACACATGCACGCTGGAGCTGAGCTAGGGCAACAGCTCGCGTGCTAGCAGATATGGCTCCGCGTGCCACCTGTGGCACCCGTGCCATAGGTTCGCCATCACTGCTCTATACCATTCCGGACAAATGGCTGTCCAATCTCTTCTTAAAAAGCTCCAGTGGTGGAGCACCCACAACTTCTGGAGGCCGTTCCACTGATTGATTGTTCTTATTGTCAGGAAGTTTCTCCTTAGTTCTAGGTTGGTTCTCTTCTTGGTTAGTTTCCATCCATTTGCTTTGATTTTTGTTCTTCTTTCAGGTGTTTTGGAGAAGGGGGTTGACCCCTTCTTCTTTGTGGCAGTCCCTTTGATATTGGAACACTGCTATCATGTAACATGCCACGTATCACATATTTATCACTACACCACAGTTTATACGCCATGAAATGCTGAGTCACCCAAGTGTCTGGTCGTGAAAAATAAGCGTTAGCTTTCCTGAATCAGATCAAGTCCGTCAGATACCAGGTTTGCATCTGTGGTGGGGATAAACCAGATGTTGCTAGGAACGTTAACAGTTTGGACACTGTGGAGGGGTTTCCATTTCCATTTTGGTTGGGGTGCTCAGAAAGCCAGAATATGGAACCTCTGTCCCTCATATGGTTAATAAGGACTTGTCTCCATGAATGTGTGTAACATTTGAAGAAGAAGAAGAAATAGAGGAGACAAGTGCTCATAATTACCTCATGTTGGCAGTGAATCTCATAAGTTAATTAGTGCTGTAATTTTAGACTGTAAGCAATCTAGGAAGCCATCAACACATGGAGGAGGAAGCAGAATTATCTGGCAAAAGAACCTGTCATGTGAGCAGAAGTCATAAAGTCAACAAGACTTCTTGCCCAAATCAGATCCAGCCCTGACCTAGAAGCTTCTCTTTTCAAGGTCAGAACCAAATAATGTCTGAATATACCGTATTTTTCGGAGTATAAGACGCACCTTTTTCCTCCCTAAAAGTGGCTGAAAATTTGGGTGCATCTTATACTTCGAATGTAGCTTTTTTTTTCCAGCCCTAACTAGGTGCTAACAGATCTTCCCAGCTCTTACCTTGCAGGCTTTTTCATTGTTACTCTCTCCAAAGAATGTTTTTCCAGCCCTAAGTCTTTGCAGAATTTTTTTTCATTGCTCTACTTGCTCCGAATAAGTTTTTTTCTACCCCTAACCAGGTGCTAACGATCTTCCCAGCTCTTACTGGCTTGCATGCTCTTTCATTGTTACTCTCTCAGAAGAAGGTTTTTTTTAAGTCCTAACCAGGGGATAAAATAATGTGCTGAAGCTGACCAGACTAAGGACGCTAGCCAGATGAATACCTGGTAGGCAGATTGTTTTCCCCTATTTTCCTCCCCAAAAATTAAAGTGCATCTTATACTCCGGTGCGTCTTATACTCCGAAAAATATGGTACTTAAAAATCCAGGAAGGCTACATATCCAGAAGAAGTTTGATCCAGCAGCTAGCTTTTGAACAGAACCAGCAGGAAAAGCAAGTGGCAATACATGTGTTGTGATGCTAGCATGCAAAGGAGAATAACAGAATAACGGAATTGGAAGGGATCTTGGAGGTCTTCTAGTCCAACCCCCTGCTCAGACAGGAAGCCCTGCAGTATATCATTTCAGACAAATGGTTGTCCAATCTCTTCTTTAAAACTTCCACTTTGGGGGCATCCACAATTTCTGCAGGAAGTCATTCCACAGGTTAATTGTTCCAACTGTCAGGAAATTTCTTCTTAGTTCTAGTTTGCTTCTGTCCTTGATTAGGTTCCATCCATTGCTTCTTATCTTGCCTTCTGGTGCTTTGGAGAATAGTTTGACTCCCTCTTCTTTGTGGCAACCCCTGAGATATTGGAACACTGCTATCATGTCTCCCCTGGTCCTTCTTTTCATTAAACTAGACATACCCAGTTCCTGCAACCGTTCTTCATATGTTATAGCCTCCAGTCCCCTAATCGTCTTTGTTGCTCTTCTCTGCACTCTTTCTAGAATCTCGGCATCTTTTTTATAGTGTGGTGACCAAAACTAGATGCACCAAGGCATTATAGAGTGGTATTAACACTTCAGGTGATGTTGCTAGTCTTCAGGTTACAATAGCAATTGGGACCAGAATTGCAATCGCTAAGGGATGCAGTCATAAAGTATGTATCACATGACTTCACTGCTTAGCAACAGCCATTCTGGCAGTCTCAGTTGTGATCGTTAAGCCAGGACCACTCAGGGGTGGCCAAACTATGGTTCTTTGAGGACCTGTGGACTTCAACTCCCAGAATTCCTGAGCCAGCCATGCATGCATGGTTAGCTCAGGAATTCTGGGAGTTGAAGTCCACAGGTCCTCAAAGAACCATAGTTTGGTCACCCCTGATCATAGATCATTAAGTGAGGACCTGGTGTGACTATGACTTTTCATTTAGATTTCCTGCCATTTCATTGACTTGTTCAGCAAGGAGGGTTGCAGATTAGAATCGCGTGATTGTGAGACGCTGCCATGGCCAGAACTCCGAGGAACACCGTAACTACCACTCATGCAATGCTATTGTAATTTTCAGTGGTCACTGGACATGTGGTGGTTAAACAAGGACTGCCTGTAGATACTGGACAGCATGTTGAGACTCTGGAAAGAGTACAGAGAAGAACAACAAAAAAAGATTAGAGGGCTGGAGGCTAAAACATTATGAAGAACAGTTGCAGGAATTGGGTTTAATGAAAAGAAGGATTAGGGGTGACATGATAGAAGTGTTCCAATATTTGAGGGGCTGCGACAAAGAAGAGGGGGTCCATCTATTTTCCAAAGCACCAGAAGGCAAGACAAAAAAAACGATGGAAACTAATCATGGAGAGAAGCAACTTAGAACTAAGAAAGAAATTTCCTAACAGTGAGAAGAACATTTAACCAGTGAAACAGCTTGTCTTCAGAAATTCTGGGTTGCTCCATCGCTGGAGGCTTTTAAGAAGAGACTGGACAGCCACTTATCTGGAATGGTGTAAGTTTTTCTGCTTGAGCAAGGGGTTTGATTAGAAGACCTCCAAAGTCCCTTCCAAAGCTGTTATTCTGTTATTGTTACTCCAATTACAACACAACTGATGTCATCATGGTTTTTAACTGCTGCCTGTGCCTGGATCCTCTTGGGACACCAGTCTATAAAGATAGAAGTTTCCAGTTTTTATGACAGCACCTTCCTTTGACATTTATAGCGATGCTCCGATCAACCTGATTGAAGTGGATTTGCAATAATCTTGTAATGAGCCTATAGATCTGGACTAAGACAATACTATGATTGTGTGTTCCTTTGATTAGCTGACGCCAAAAATGTTTGATTGTGAACTGGCCTCCCCCCCTGCCATTTCTCATTTAGACTTTGAAGTCCCCTTACTTGTGAGACCGTTGTTTTGAGCCAAAGAAGCTGTTTTGAGTGTGGTGGAAATGTTTTAATCCTGAAATGAAACAACTCTGTTTTTTGCACTGGAAACTGGGTTAGAGTTTGGGATGTTTCAGGTTCGACAGATTTTGCACTTTTCGAGGTGACGCCATGAGCCCAAAATTATCATACAAGACAGAGCACTGCCTGTCATAAATCATAGAATAATAGAATCGGAAGGGACCTTGGAGGTCTTCTAATCCAACCTCCTGCTTGAGCAGGAGACCCTATACCCGTGATGTGGGCACGCGATCTGTCACCCAGCTCAGCTTGTAGTGTGCATGTGTGCGCCTCCCGCCGGCCAGCTGATTTTCAGGATGCGGGGGGCGCATACAGGAGATGCACAAGGGAGTGCGGGGTGTGTGCCCCCCCACAGCCCATTTTTGGTCCCAAGAGGCTGCAGGGAGGCCTACTAGGCCCAAAATGGGGCGTGGGGAGGTGCGGCATGCCTCCCCCCAAGGCCTGTTTTTGGTCCCAGAAGGCTGCAGGGAAGTCTACTAGGCCCAAAACGGGGGGCAGGGGTCGCACGTGCATGCGTATGGGGAACGTGAGGGTCACATGCGCATGCGCGCAGGGCGGGGGAGCAGGGGGGGTCATGTATGCATGTGCAGGGGGCCGCATTGCATTATGGGTGCTAGCACACACGCGCAGTCGCGCGCACACTTTTGGCACACGATGAGAAAAAGGTTAGCCATCACTGTGACAGCCCTATACCACTTCAGACAAATTAGAACAATTAATCAGTGGAACAACTTGCCTCCAGAAGTTGTAAATGCTCCAGCACTGGAAATTTTAAAGAAGAGATTGGATAACCATTTGTCTGAAGTGGTGTAGGGTTTCCTGCCTGGGCAGAGGGTTGGACTAGAAGACTTCCAAGGTCCCTTCCAACTCTGTTATTCTAAGTATTTCTAAATGGTTGTCCAATCTCTTTGTGATGGAGCACCCACAACTTTTGGAGGCAAGTCGTTCCATTGGTGGTTTGCTCTCACTGTTAGGAAATTTCTCCTTAGTTTTAGGTTGCTTTTCTCCTTGGTTAGTTTCCAACCATTGTTTCTCATCATCAAGGAAAATCAAGGAATTTGATGGTTGCACCTTTTGTATAGACAAGGCTATGGTTTTCCCAGTTGCAATGTATGCCTGTGAAAGTTGGACCATAAGGAAGGCTGAGCGCCAAAGAATTGAGGCCTTTGAACTATGGTGCTGGAGAAGACTCCTACGAGTCCCTTGGACTGCAAGGCGATCCAACCGGTCAGTCCTAGAGGAGATCAACCCTGACTGCTCTTTAGAAGGCCAGATCCTGAAGATGAAACTCAAGTACTTTGGCCACCTAATGAGAAGGAAGGACTCACTGGAGAAGAGCCTAATGCTGGGAACGATTGAGGGCAAAAGAAGAAGGGGACGACAGAGAATGAGGTGGCTGGATGGAGTCACTGAAGCAGAGCATTTATTTATTTATTTATTTATTTATTTATTTATTTATTTATTTATTATTTATTATTTATTTATTTATTTATTTATTTATTTATTTATTTATTTATTTATTTATTTATTTATTTATTTATTTATTTATTATTCTTATATGCCGTCCTACTCCCTGGGGACTCAGGGCGGCATACAACATTTGAAGAACCACTAAATAATATGATTAAAAATAATTTAAAATACATTTTAAAAAGCATTAAAAAAATCCTACATACAGTCTTACATACATGGGGGAGACCAAGATAAAGATGTCTCAAAGCCCCGCCTGCAGGAAGAGCCATGTCTTCACGGCTTTTCGGAAGGCCAGCAAGGTGGGGACAATTTGTATCTCTGGGGGGAGTTGGTTCCAGAGAGCCGGGGCCACTACAGAAAAGCCCCCCCTAGACCCCGCCAGCCTACATTGTTTGGTTGACGGGACCTGGAGGAGACCCACTCTGTGGGACCTGACCGGTCAAAGGGAAGTATGAGGTAGAATGCGGTTCCGGAGGTAACCTGGTCCTAAGCCATGTAGGGCTTTAAAGATGATGATCAACACCTTGAATTGTACCCGGAGACCAATGGGCAGCCAATGCAACTGGCAGAGTATGGGTGTAACGTGGGTGTATCTGGACACACCCACCACAGCACTCGCAGCCGCATTTTGCACCAGTTGAAGTCTCCGAATACTCTTCAAGGGTAGCCCCATGTAGAGCGCAATGGCATGAGCTTAAATAGACTCCGGGGGATGGTAGAGGACAGGAAGGCCTGGAGGAACGTTGTCCATGTGGTCGCGATGGGTCGGACACGACTTCGCAACTAACAACAACAACCTTTCCCAACCTACTTGGGTCTTATGCTGGCTGGGGATCCAGTAAAGTTGGGAGGGAGAATTCAGAAATACTTTTGTGTTGAATAAGAGGGCAAGGAGAACATGTTTTCATCCTGATTTTGATACAATCCAAAGAATTCCCTGTCCTGTTCCCTGGCCTATCTCACTGGTCTGCTTTGACCATTGGTCAACTGATAGTCTGTCCTCATCCCTTGAGCTGGATTGGTGGGGAGGTGGCTTTAAGCCCCTCCTACTACGGTAATTACTACCCAGACATTCCCCACCTGGGTTGGGGAATTGTGTTTTTCTCCCAAGATGCATTTCTAGAAAATCCACATGGTTCTGCAGTTAAATCACTGTGAGTTTTGAAAGCTGAACTTAACTTATAGGAACTTTATGGAGATGGAAGATATATGTGAGGAAAAAAACAACAGCAAAAGTTTCTCAACTTCAGAGAATCTAAAAGCGTGCTAAAAGGGAGACAGTCCCATTCAAAATCAATATTTACGCAACATTTCTTAATCAGAAATCTTTCTTTTATGGCTCTTCCATTCCTATCTTCCTATAAAGCACATAAATGTTCAGGGTGGGTCAGAGGGCAGAATATGCAGGTTTTTCTTACTAAAAATCAACTTTGCTTGCAGATTTATTCAAAGATCTCCAGTGCTTTAGTTTTAATGGTGTTATTCTGAACCATAACCTGTATACAATTTTTGTGGGTGTGTAGACTGGCAGGATTCAGCAACTTACATCCGTGATTAGCCAACTGAGATATGAAGGTGTGTCTTGAGACTCCTTGAAAAGAGTACACGTCTAGATGTTTTCCAATAACTATTTTCATATTTTACCCAAAGTGGGAATCTATGGATAATAGATCTATTCAATAATGCACTCAGCTAGAACATTAAACAGACTTTCTATTATGGCATGTCCTGTCTTATTACGAAGCTAATGCTAATCGTAGTTTGCTGGCTTGCATAAAACTGATAATCCTAGCGAATAGGCCAATCTCTGGTGACAGCCCCTTCAAACCCTGATTGACTTCAGAAGCTTATTCCAGGAAATCCCAGGTTAACAGAATTTGAAGCTGAGAAGTTGAAAAAAACAAAATCCCAGCAGATGATACTGTGATATCAACCTGTCTTTCTGATTGATAGACGAGTTCTCGGGTTGTTATTCACATAAGGAAGGAGCAAAACCGCTTCAGTTTCAGCCAACAGGCTCTTTTGCATTTTTGGTTTTGCTAAGTTGAGAGAAGAGTATCCCAACACAATCTGAATGCTGTTTATCTTGAGTGGTTGGTTATTGGAAGCCTATACAGTTGTGGAGAATTAAACATTATATTAACCACTCCGCCTCCCATTTCAGGCTCATTGTGTTGCTGTGAGCATAGTGTCACTATGCATTCAAAGTTTTGGTGGATGAACTATTCACTCTGAAATGATCAAACCTGGCAAGGTGAAATTATTCTAGCAGATGTAAGACAGTGTCTTTAAGCCCTTTCTTATTCCCTTCCTATCCCCTCCTTCTCCTTTTTTTCTCTCTTCCCTTCCCTTCCTCCTCTCTCCTCTTCCTTCCTGTCTCCTTTTGTTTCCATTCATTTTCAATTCCTCATTCTCTTTTCTCTCTCTCTCTCTCTCTCTCTCTCTCTCTATCATCTATCATTTCTCTATCTACAGTATCTATCATCATTTCTATGGTATCGCCTTCTTTCCTTCCTTCCTTCCTTCCTCCCTCCCTCCCTCCCTCCCTGTCCTTCCTTCCTTCCTTCCTTTCTTCCTTCCTTCCTTCCTTCCTTCCTTCCTTCCTTCCTTCCTTTCTTTCTTTCTTTCTTTCTTTCTTTCTTTTGTCTCTTTCTTTCGTTCATCTCTTTCCTTCTTCCCTTAACTTCTTCAACACATCCTCCATTTATTTTGAAGCAGAAACAATGAATACAGCAGACTGCTGAAAATAAGAGTTATTCCTGCCCAGCCTCGGGAAGCTAAAGGGGGCAAGGCAAGGCACCACCAGTAAGAGCAGGAATTCCAGGCAAGCGGCTTCTGAATTCTGCTGGGAATAACTAGGACTGGTTTAAAAAAAAATTCACAGAAATTCAAGCAGACAGGAGCCGGGCCCACAGACATTTGTGTGGATATCTGCGTGCACGCAGGCATCCTCTCCACAGAGTCAAAACGTTCTTGCGAGATGGTTCAGGAGCATCGGAATTCAAACTATTGAATTACTGCCGAATCCTCTGTGAGGTTCCTGCCAAGGAGAAGCTTGGCCAAGAGATAAATCTTGGGGGTATAGCAACCAGTAGTGGAATGCAGGGAAGTGTTTTTTTATTTATTTATTTGTGAGATTTATATACCGCCTCACAGTGCAAGCACTCTCTAAGCGGTTTACACCAGTAAGCAATGTATATTTATATTGCCCCCAACAATCTGGGTCCTCATTTTACCTACCTCGGAAGGATGGAAGGCTGAGTCAACCTTGAGCCGGTGAGATTTGAACCGCTGACCTGCGGATCACAGTCAGCTAAAGTGGCCTGCACTCTAACCGCTGCGCCACCTCGGCTCTAAGTGTTTCCTTTAAATCAGTCTGGTAGGAGAGAAAAAAAAACCCATGGGGGACATTTGTCTGAGATCATCTTCTGGGGATATAGGCAGAGAGAATTACCAGGCTGGTCCAGTTTGCTCGACTCAAAACTCTGGAGTAAACATTTTTTTGTCTGCATTTAACATTTGGAGAACCTGAGTCTGAAACAGGAAGAGAGGCACCTCGTGCTGGATCCATCACGAAGGTGGCCCTGTTTTTCAGTCGAAAGCAATACCTCTTTTGCTCTCACTTGCGCGCCACCAAGGAGTAGTAGAATACGATTAGGAAGTGCAACCGAGAAAGCGTTGGGAGATGTTTCGATTGCCTGGCAAGGAAGCGGATATTTCTGCCGGGAGTAGGGAATCTCGTGTTTCTGGACTGGGCTGTTGGACACTCAGGAAGAAGCCAACAGAGACAAATTGCTGTACCTGGGACTGACCGTGGGAATGGGTTAGGCAAAGAAGCAAGAGACGTTGAGCAAGAATCAGCCGGAGGCATCTCCGTATCATAGCACTGAGATGGACTGACGTAAAAAGAACCTTAAAAACAATCCAAACAGAGGGCGGCAAAATGAAAAATGGTTTTTTAATTATTCCTTGCTAGCAAAAAAAAAAAAAAAAAAAACAGGTCAGCTGTAGCTGTTTTCAGCCAGCAATTACTGGTAAGAAAGCAACACAGTTAAGCTGGCCGGTTGGGAAGTGGTCTGAGTTTAAGTTTTAAGTTTAAGTTTAATTAAATTTATATACCGCCCTTCTCCAGGGGACTCAGGGCGGTGAACAGCCAAGTAAAACACATTAAAATACATTTAAGCCAAGTAAAAAGTATAGGCAGTGAAGCCACTACGTGAGTCTGCCTGTCTATTTATCTGTCTATCTATATCACTCCTTTTTATTATTTTTACAAATAACTCAAGACGGCAAGGATATCCCATATACTTTTGTCTTTTCCCCACAACAACCCTGCGAGGTGGGTTGGGCTGACAGAGAGTGGCTGGCCCAAAGTCACTCAGCTGGCTCTAATGCCTAAGGCGGGACTAGAACTCGCAGTCTACTGATGATTGGCCCAAGGTCACCTAGCCGGCTTTCATTGTTAAGGCGGGACTAGAACTTATAGTGTCCTGATGATTGGTCCAAAGTCACCAAAACGGCTTTCATGCCTAAGGCAGGACTAGAACTCACAATCTCCCTCTTTCTAGTCTGGTATCTTAACCACTAGGCCAAGCTGACTCTCAGAGCCTGACCCACGGTAACATCACTACGCAAGCGTGCAAAGAAGGGGTTTCCACAGTGACGTTCCTTTGAGGGGAGGCTTGCTATGACATCTCCCCCTTTGCTATGAATACCTCAGAATCAGAACTATATTTTCTTATATCCTATCCAGAGCCTATGGCACCAGACTCACAAACTGTTGAAAAAAAACCAACAAGCGAACATGACTGTTGAGATTTAAGATGCTCACATTGGAGAAAAAAAATGTGTTCCTTCAGGCAGTGGTGGGGAATGAGGTCATCCTCTCTGAAATGTCCTCCCCACAAGAGAAGGAGGATTAGAACCCATGTTACATTCAGTCGAAAGGACCACACTTTTATTCCTTAAGTCTAGGAATGTTGATCTGGATTGATGAAAGTTTAAGTCTCTCTGCTCAACAGGAGCAACGTTTCTCAACCCTAGCTATGTGGACTTCAACTCCCAGAATCCCTTAGCCAGCAAGCTGGCTGGGGAATTCTGGGAGTTGAAGTCCACAACATCTTCAAGCTACCATGCTGGATCTGGAAGGGTGTAGGTTTAAGGAAGGGTGTTCTGGCATATCTGATGGCATTCTGGGCCTTCTTCCTATTGGCAGAGTTCATAATTTTTACTTATTTATTTACTTACTTACTTATTATTTATTTATTTATGAACTCCCTCAGAGATAAATAGAAATAAACCGTCCATCTCCCTCAGAGATAAATTAAAGGACGATTTGAATGAAGTGATCTCTTCTGTTGCTTCTTCTTTTTTCATTACGTAAGCCAACTTTCCCAATCTGACTGCGTGGACTTCAATTCCCACATCTCCTATAGCGGTGATGGCGAACCTATGGCACGCGTGGCACGCGGAGCCATATCGGAGGGCACGCGAGGCGTTGTCCTATGTCAGCTCCACGGGCAAACCGGAAGTTCGGAAAAACGCACTTCCGGTTTGCTGTTGGGCTGTTTTTCGCACTCCGGAGGGTTCAGGGAAGCTTCCTGAAGCCCTGGAGTGCGAAAAACAGCCCAACGGGCAAACCGGAAGTGTGTTTTTCCGAACTTCCGGTTTGCCCGTTTTGCCGTTGCACCGTCCGAGGCTTCAGTAAGGCCTTTGCGTGGGGGTGGGGGGGTGCGCATGCGCAGGGGGCAGCATGGGGGGGGGTTGTGCGCATGCGTGTGGGGGGGGAGGGAATGAGTGTGGGTACGCCCCCTTTTGGCACCCCTTTTGGCATGCAAACCAAAAAAGGTTCGCCATCACTGTCCTATAGCTAACCTGGCCATGACCGAGAATTCTGGGAGTTGAAGTTCTGAGCCTCTGATGGGGCCCAAGGCTGCTGAAGGTGGTCTAGATAAAATCAAAGGCTGGCCCACAGCGGTATTTCCACTTTTGTCCTCCTTAGTTGTTGGTGGTGAAATTCAAGATGGAGAATTGAGAATTCATTGTGCCCAAGGCTGCTGCTCTTCATCTCTTGCACGCCATTCCCTAAGCTCAATTTTGTGCATCTGTGTGTTTCCCTTCCAGCTTGCGGTCCTGGGACATTCAAGTCGAAACAGGGAGAAGGTTTGTGCTCTCCGTGTCCACCCAACAGCCGGACAAGCTCTGGAGCTGCCACACTTTGTACGTGCCGGAATAATTATTTCAGAGCGGATACCGATCTTCCCGACAGTGCCTGCACCAGTAAGCCTCGTTCCAAGGTTTTCTTTCGGTTTTAATAAATGTTTACTCGCGCAGTCTCAGGTATCCAGGATGAATTTAGCATATCTCTGAAATCAAAAAAAAGCAAACCGGCAAGAGGAATTGAATTAAGAACGCTGCTAAATGCAAGCAAGATGCAATGTTTCTCAGCGGGCCACATCTGTCCAGGCAGATAGCCAGCCTGGGAGAAGATTGATTATTTTCCAGAAAGGCTATTTCACACGCTAGCTGTGTTTGCTTGGCAAGCTAAATTGAGATAAAGACCACGAGATTGCATTTGCACAACATGCTAAGCTTGGATAAAGTAAACCTGGTTGGTTTGGGTCATGGCTGTGCTAATCTACCCTATTTGTTTATGATTCCCTAACCAGGTCAACGGTGTTTGTGAATGCAATGCTGGGTAGAATCCATCCTGTATTTGCCACTAGGTGTAAATTCACCAAGAAGCCAAAGGCTTTGGCACCCATTCCGGTGATTGCCAGCCCTTCAACATAGACTTGCCTAAGAAACCAATGCCATATAGGGTAGCCCTCAACTTACGACCACAAATTGAGCCCAAAATTTCTGTTGCTAAGCGAGACCGTCATTCAGTGAATTTTGCCCCATTTTACAACCTTTCTTGCCACAGTGAGTCACTGCAGTTCGTTAAGTCAGTAACCCGGTTGTTAAGTGAAACTGACTTCCCCGTTGAGTTTGCTCATCAGAAGGTCGCAAAAGGGGATCACGTGACTCCAGGACACTGCAACCGTCATAAATATGAGTCAGTTGTCAAACATCTGAATTTTGATCATGTGACCATGGGGATGTTGCAATGATCATAAGTATGAAAAACGGTCATAAGGCACTTTTTTCCGTGCTGTTTGCAACTTCAAACAGTCACTAAACGAATGGTTGTAAGTCGACCACAGCTTAATTACAGTTGTGTCAAACAAATTGGAGACAAGATGCTACCAATTCTTGAAAATCTTGGTTGATTGGCTGAGAATATGCCACAGACACTACATCAGAAGTGATTGAAAGGTGGATCGGGTTGCATCCTTAGATCTCCAGATGAATAGATCCTTTACCGTTGCCCTGAATTACACAACTGAAATACTTGAAATATTTCTCATCTATTCTGGCACTCAAAACCAGTTCTAAGATTATGGGTTGTCTCATTCTTTAGGGTTCCTGTAAAAAAAAAGAGATAAATCCAAATCTATGCCAAAGAGTTAAAAGGGTTTTTAGCACGTTGGCTGAAATATAACAAACAAAATAGAATAACTAATAAATAGAATTAGAATTTGGGCTGATCTGAATTACCAGCAATTCTTGCCTCGGTTGTTGAGTGAATCACCATGGTTGTTAAGTTCGCTTAACAACTGTGTTATTCAGATTCGCTTAACAACTGTGTTAATCAGTTTTTAAGCGAATCTGGCTTCCCCATTGACTTCCCTGGTCAGAAAGCATCCAAATTTTGATCATGTTGTAATGGTTGTAAGTTTGAAAAATGGTCATGTCACTTTTTTTCAGTGCTGATGTAACTTCAAACAGTCACTAAATGAATGGTTGTAAGTTGAGGGCTACCTGTAGTGTCCATTTGAGATGGGGAAATTAGAAAGTAATTAGTTATAGTTTGAATGGCCTTTATCTGGCCTGGGAAATTAAACAGTCGAGTCTATTAAAACCTCAATGTGAGACTACCAAGTATATTAGTCTAGACTGGAAAATAATTTTTTTTTAAAAAAAATCCTAAAAGCAGGGAATAACCAGTACAGAAACGTGTCCGCGAAGCCAAAAGGTTGAGTTCAGTTCAAAAGAGATTTCAACTTTTGTTTTGGAAAGCAAGGCAGATATTCATGTAAAGGTTCGTCCAGTGCCAAGATTTTCAGATTTTTTTTTTCAAAGCAGCATCAGGAACTTGCTTGGTGAGGAGAAGGGCACATAAATCATAGAATAGAATAGAATAGAATAGAATAGTATAGAATAGAATAGAATAGAATAGAATAGAATAGAATAGAATAGAATAGAATAGAATAGAATAGAATAGAATAGAATAGAATAGAATAGAATAGAATTCTTTATTGGCCAAGTGTGATTGGACACACAAGGAATTTGTCTTTGGTGCATATGCTCTCAGTGTACATACTGTACACTGTATGTACACTGTACATGCTGTACGCCGCCCAGAGTCCCTTGGGAGTTGGGTAGCTTATAAATTTGAACAATAAATAAATAATAAATAAATAAATAAAAGAAAAGATACATTTGTCAAGAATCATGAGGTACAACACTTAATGATTGTCATAGGGTAGAAATAAGCAATCAGGAAACAATCAATATTAATATAAATCGTAATATAAATCATCTCACAAATGCTAGCCAAAAATGCATCTTTATGGCTAGTTCTTCCATGATTCAAATCAAAGTACATGATAAATTTGGAAAGACCTTAAGAGTTCAGTTTGGAAGACAAAAGGGATGATGCATTTGTAAATTTGCTGCTTTTCCCTTTTTTACAGAGGACATGTGGATTATTAAAATCAATATAATCTAACATAGTTACGTTTTTTTAATCGTCTCCTGCACCGTTTGAAAAAGTTTCCCTATAAAATATTAGCACAATGTTCTCCACAAGCAGAAATAGAATTCTTTATTGGCCACACAAGGAATTTGTCTTTGGTGCATATGCTCTCAGTGTACATAAAGAAAAAATAAAATACATTCGTCAAGAATCATAAGCTACAGCACTTAGTGATAGTCATAGGATACTAATAAGCAATCAAATCATACTGGGAAACAATAAAAACAATATAAATTGTAAAGATACAAGCAACATGGATAGAGCCATAAGTGGGAAGAGATAGATACTAGTAAGGAAGAAAAGAATAATAGTAATACAGTGTTAGTAAATTATTTGACAGTGTTGTGGGAATTAGAGTGATGGCATTCGGGCGGAAACTGCCTTTGTGTCTTGTTGTTCTGGTGTGCAGTGCTCTATAGTGTCGTTTTGAGGGTAGAAGTTGAAACAATTTATGTCCAGGTTGTGAGGGGTCTGTAGATTTCTGTAGAAATGAAGACTTGGCTTCCAAATGGATCATTTTTTAAATTACTTTTGGTCCTTATTCCTTCCAGATCACGTGGCCCATTGTTTCTTTCTATCCAGCAGTATAAGCTACAATTTTTATTTATTCAGCATTATGGGGAGCAAGTTTCTTAGAAGAGAACCCTACCCTAAACCGAATTTCTGTTGAATGTTGTCTTAATCCAAATTGCATGTAATGAAGTGCTTCTTATCTTATTTCCATTCATGTCCTCCGCCTGTGAATAGCGTGAAAATTGTGAAAGGCTATTTTTGCACACCCCAGAACAAAAGCAAGATGCTTCGAATTTTTTTAAAAGCTCCCTATCAAGTTTCACCCTCCTCCACCCACCTCGCCCTGTCCCAGTTCACGTGGGTGAAATCAGGTGGCGAGTTAGCAAATTTCTAGAAATGTCGGTATTCAGTTTAAAAATGCAACAACCCCAGCGAAAAGGAAAAGAAAAGGCTAACAATTTTATTCCTGCCGTTATGGTTTCGGTGGCCAAAACGATAATTTTCACAATAAAGAGTTGCCCTCCACAGTTAAAAACCTGTCCATCTCTGGGCACACAGGTAATCGGTACACCTTTCTAGGTAAACAATGTTATACAAAGAACAAAAAAGAAGGAAGAAATAGCAAGATAAGCAAGACAGGAGATAAGAAAGTAGAAGGAAATGAAGTTAAATATAAATTAATACCAGCCCCATTCATTTGTGTGCGGCGGCAGCCAAAAAAGCTAATACAATCCTGGGATGTATAAACAGAGGCATAGAATCAAGATCACGTGAAATATTAGTATTGCTTTATAAAGCCTTAGTAAGGCCACACCTGGAATACTGCATCCAATTTTGGTCACCACATTACTTAAAAAAACATGTTGAGATTTTGGAAAAAAAATGCAAAGAGCAGCAACTAAGATGATTAAAGGCCTGGAGACAAAAACATATGAAGAACGGTTGCAAGATTTGGGTTTGGCTAGTCTAGAGAAAAGAAGGTCTAGGGGGGACATGATAGCAGTGTTCCAATGTTTGAGGGGCTGCCACAAAGAAGAAGGGGTCAACTTATTCTCTAAAGCACCTGAGGGCAGGACAAGAAGCAATGGGTGGAAACTAAACAAGGAGAAAAGTAACTTAGAACTAAGGAGAAATTTCCTGACAGTTAGAACAATTAATCCGTGGAACAGCTTGCCTCCAGAAGTTGTGAATGCTCCAACACTGGAAGTTTTTAAGAAGATGTTGGATAACCATTTGTCTGAAGTAGTGTAGATTTTCCTGCCTAGGCAGGGGGTTGGACTAGAAGACCTCCAAGGTTCCTTCCAGTTCTATTCTGATTGATTGATTGATTGAATTGTTTTTGTTGTATCTTTATGTGTCTGTTGTTGTAAACCATATTTGCTTTCATCACATCCACAGTCCAGATTTATCCAAAGCACACTTGTGCTATTCGAAGCAAACCAGTATCTCTAATCTAGCATCTGTCTTGCAAAGCCAAGATTTTGCTGCTGAGTCCCACCAAGTACATGTGATATGCTCACACACACACACACACACACACACACACACACACACACACACACACACACACACACACACACACAGATTTGGGGCAAAAGGCATTTTGAGATGCCTTGAGGTCCTTTGTTTTTTTTTTTCTTGCAGGCGTGCCAACAGCCCCACGCAACGTCATTTCCAACGTGAACGAGACGTCGTTAGTGCTGGAGTGGAGCGAACCGCGAGACGCGGGCGGGCGAGAGGACTTGCTCTACAACATCATCTGCAAGAAGTGTAGCGTGGAGCGCCGGCTGTGCATGCGTTGCGATGACAACGTGGAGTTCGTCCCCCGCCAACTCGGCCTGACCGAGAGGCACATCTACATCAGCAACCTGATGGCCCACACACAATACACCTTTGAAATCCAAGCAGTGAACGGCGTCTCCAGCAAAAGTCTCCAAAACCCACAGTTTGCCTCGGTCAACATCACGACCAATCAGGCAGGTGAGTACTTCTACAAAGCAGGGGTGAAATGCTACCGGTTCGGGCCGGTTCGGGTGTACCGGTAACGGCGGCTGCCAGTGGTTCGGAGAACCAGTAGCAGCGGCAGCGCAAGGCTCCGCCCACCTGCCCGGACGCCGGCATTTTCTTTTTTTAACCCTCTGCGCATGCGCAAAGCCTTCTGCACATGTGCAGAGGATGAAAAAGCGGGCTTCCAAACCAGTAGGGAAGGTAAGTAAATTTCACCACTGCTGCAAAGGATACTATAATTCCTTCTCTCCCTGGAACCTTTTCCGTTGCACCAGCGAGGATCCTTCTGGGTTAAGTTAGGAATCTTGTTCCTGCAAAAAAAAAAAATGTCCCGGGAGATAGCATTAGAAATCTGACCTTAACAAAAGGATTTTTGTTGCAAAGAAATCAAATGCGTTGTTAATTTTGTTTGAAGTATTTACAAGTGAGGTAATGCGAGTGATATTGCAAACAATCGTTCTCTTCCCAATGTCTAAACACTTAGCATAGCAGTCCCGCTCCAAGGTTGATTTTTTTAAAAAATGAATTTGGATATCTAGACCTGTACTGAAATGAGCATAGATAACAGCTGGAAGGGGAAGGATATAACACAGACCAAACTTGTTACATATGTGTAGTTCTTGTTTCATAAAGTCACCATGGCTTTGATTTTTTTTTTTTTTGAGACTCCCCAAATTTGAAATTGCAATTCTCAGGCAATTGATAGAAAACTACTACCGTAGTAGTATCCTTGATATGGACTGCCAGCATTTGAGAAGAACATTGGGATCTATGCAGGAGGAGAAGAATAAAAAGAGTTTTAGAAGAATAAGAAGAGTTTTATTTCGAACTAATATTGTATATAAAAGGGAGATATAGTAATATAGAGACAAAGACTTATATTTAGGAAAAGAAGTAACTTGATGAAAATATGTAAACTGGATTATCACGTCATATCCATGTCTTTTTGTTTTTTCTGTTTGTTTTTTAATTGTATTATAAATAAAAAAACTTTTTATATTTTTTTTAAAAAGAAGAGTTTTATTTCTCTGGGGTCCTTGGTTCTTTTCTTGCAGACATTTCATTACCCAACTAACTAACATCATCAGTGCTAGAAGGGTGTGGGGTTTGCTCTTTGTTTATATATTAGTGGCTTGCCCTGTTGGTGTTGGTGAGGAGTGTCTTGGTGCAGGGGTGGATTCCTCCCGGTTCGGACTGCATCGCCCGAACCGGTAGAGATCCGCTGGTGATGTCACGGATCCGGTTTAGTCGGTGTCGGTCCATGAGCTCCGCCATCTCTTTTTGGGGGGAATTTTTTGCAAATTTTTCCCTGTTTGGAAGGTTTCTCCTCTTCCGCTGCTTGAAAAAGGGCCCTCCCCCGCCTGCCCCCGGGTTAATACTGACCTTTATTTCTTCGCCCGAAGCACAGCTGATCAGCTCCTCAGCTGTGTTTCGGGCTGATTCCTGCCACTGAGCGTGCGCAAAAGCCAAATTGCACGAGGGGACGCGCGCGCGAAACGTCACGATGCGAACCGGTGGCGAAGGTAAGTAGAACCCACCCCTGTCTTGGTGGCTCCTTGATTAGGCTGTTGTTTACTGTAAGCTTGTTTGTTTGAGTTGATAGTCCCTTGATTCACTGACAAAGCAAGCTATTAGTATCTAAACAGAGACCAAAGCCCACTCCTTTCTAGCACTGATGATGTTGTCCAGTTGGGTAATGAGACGTCTGCAAGAAAGCCACCAAGCTCAGAGAGCCCCAAGGACCCCACAGGTCAACCCTGAGCTGCAAATACTCTCTTCTATCAGTAGCCTTATTTCTGTAGGACAGAACAGATCTTCCTGCAGAGTAACTCTCCTAGCAAAAGTGAACTAACCGTTCACTCTCAACAAATTGTTTCACACTGCTCTTTTGTGCACAGTGAAGACCATTTGAAAATGGTGTAGCCATTAAGCTGTATTAAAGTGGTAGGGTGTCTACTTTACAGTCTTTTGACCTTCACAATTATTATTGTTGTTGTTGTTGTGTAATAATAATAAAAATTATTATTATTCAACTCATAATAAACCCTACAGCAGAGGTCTTCAAACTTGGCAACTTTAAGACTTGTGGACTTCAACTCCCAGAATTCTCCAGCCAGCATAGCTGGCTGGAGAATTCTGGGAGTTGAAGTCCACAAGTCTTAAAGTTGCCAAGTTTGGGGACCCCTGCACTACAGGATAGCCACCAAGAAACGATCCTAGATGACCAATCCAGCATTCATGCATGGAATCTTCTGTAGCCAGGAGAACCGTGGTGAAGTTAAGAGCAGGGACTTACTTTAACCGAGATGGAGAGAAATACTAACAATTCCCACCTTTTGCAGCTCCCTCCGCAGTTCCCACAATGCATCTGCATGGCAGCTCCGGAAGTAGCATGACCCTTTCTTGGGATCCCCCAAAGCAGCCGAACGGGATCATCTTGGACTACGAGATCAAGTACTTCGAGAAGGTAATTTTTTTCCCCCCTGGTACGAGCCGAGTCCCAGCAAAGCTTTGGAATAAGGTAGTATTTCACTGAGACAGAACCTTCTCAGCTTCATAGAGACTTCCTGGGCTTCTGTTCTCAATCGCAGGGAAACAGCAATGCAAATTTATTGTGGCTGATGCATGTGAACTGGGACCCCAATTCACATCTTTCACTCAAGTCCCTTAGATCAGGGGTCTCCAGACCTGGCAGCTTTAAGACTTGTGGACTTCAACTCCCAGAATTCCCCAGCCAGCATGCATGGACTTCAGCTCTCAGAATTGCCTAGCTAGGGGAAAATTGAGGGCGTTGAAATTCACAAGTCTTAAAGTTGCCAGGTTTGGAGACCCCTGCCTTAGATTATGATAAACCATCTTCTTTTTTTCTATCATCATGGGCCACTTTCTTTGAAGGGTGGGGCCAGAGCTGGAAGAAAGTGGGACAATCTTTTCTTGAACTTTTTTCCTCTTTCTGAGAGTTTCCCCCCCTCTCTCTCCATCCATCTCCATCTCTCCCTTCCTTCCTCCCTCCATCTCTCTCTCTCTCACTCTATTTCTATCTCTCCCTCCCTCTCTCTCTCCCTCTCTCTCCATCTCTCCTCCCTCCCTCCCTCCATCTCTCTCTCCATCTCTCCCTTCCTCCCTCCCTCCATCTCTCTCTCTCTCTCTATTTCTATCTCTCCCAATCTCTCTCTCTCTCTCTCTCTCTCTCTCTCTCTCTCTCTCTCTCTCTCTCTCTCTCTCTCTCTCTCTCTCTCTCTCTCTCTCTCTCTCTCTCTCCTCCCACCCCCATGGGGAAAGAAAGAAAGTTTTGCCAATGTCTCAATCAATGGCTTTATAAGGGCTATAGCTGCCAGTTGCCTGCTCCTACCATAGATGTATCAATAATTTTTTTTAATCTCCAGATTTCTATTTATAATATGGGAGTTATGAGACAAGCATTGCTACATGGGGAGTTGTTGCCAGAATGAATAAAGGAACTTCCATGACATTCCTCCAACAGTTGGCAGCATTATTTACATGATAGTGATCATAATCGTGGTGATCATGATGAAGTTGATAAGGATGGTTAAAATAGGAAGATTAAAAGGAGAAATGTCTATTACCAAATCTCAGCTCTTTGGGTCTATCTACTCTCCAAATCGAAGAAATCTGTAGAGAGGATAATCATGAATAGTTTTGCTCTTTGCTGCATTCAAAGAGATCCTTAGCCTGCTTACTGAATCCACTTCGCTTTCTGGGCTCACACATGAAAGCAAATATCATGCAAACCAGGCTGGGTTTGTATAATGCAGGAGGTCCCCAAAACCATATCAACAAAGTTAAACCCCAGTCCTAACCCTGACCTTAAGAAAAAAATGAATGTGCTGCTCAAATACATTGATCAGTCTACCCAAATACACCCACCCAGTCTTTAACAGATAACTTGCCTGTCCTGATTAAAGCCATGGCTTTGAAAGGAGGCTATAGCTCAGTGATCAAATACATGATGTGGATCCAAGAAGTCCCTGATCAAAAGGCTAAATGTCCAGATTGTACAAAGCTGGGTGCCAGACCTGCCACCACGCAAACCTCTAAATAGAAACCATCCTTGGCTCCAGAGGTGGGTTCCTGCCGGAGCTGCCCAGTATGTAGCTCCGGTAGGGAGCAGAGGATTTCGCAACTGCTCCGGAGCCCTCTCTGCCGGTCCACCTGGCGCGTCGCCATTTTTTCCGGTGATTTTCTGTGATTTTCGGGCAATTTTGCTTCTGCGCATGCGTGGAAGCAAAATCGTGCCGAAATCTTGCGAGGGGATGTGCGTGTGCGTGAGATTTTGGCACGATTTTGCCTCTGCGCATGCGCGGAAGCAAAATCGTGCCGAAATCTCACACACACACGCGCATCCCCTCGTGAGATTTTGGCGCGATTTTGCTTCCGCGCATGCGCAGAAGCAAAATTGTGTGAGGGGGCGTGTGCGCGTAGCACATGCCCCCCCAAAGCGTGGAGATGCACGCGCATGGCTCCGGCAGCGAGGTAAGTGAGCAACCCGCCCCTGCTTGGCTCCACTTGTTGAGAAAGGTATGGTTTAATTAGAAGTCAAGTGTAATAGCAATAGCAATAGCACTTTACTTATATACCGCTTCATAGTGCTTTACAGCCCTCTCTAAGCGGTTTACAGAGTTCAGCATATTGCCCCCAACAATCTGGGTCCTCATTTTACCCACCTCGGAAGGATGGAAGGCTGAGTCAACCTTGAGCCTAGTGAGATTTGAACAGCTGAACTGCTGAACTAGCAGTCAGCCTGCAGTCGCAGCATTTAACCACTGCACCACCTCAGCTCTTAAGTGTATTAAGTGTATTATAGTGTATTGCAGTAATGCATGGCCAGAACAGAGAATCGCGCACCAAAATCCCTAAGTTCAGCTTTTCCCTCCCTTAAAGGCCTCCCATCGCTGACACACACACCCCATGACTAATCATATTCAGGCAAGTTGTTTTCAGAACTGTTTTCACTTCAAGCATAGGTTGGTATGGAGCTGCTTTTTTCTCCCAGCTAGGTGACCTTGAGGCATGGTTTCAGGGAGATACAGCCGTTACTTTCGCTTTCCCTCCAAGCATCCCCCTTCCCATCCTCCCTCCCCAGAGTTCATGGCAGACTTGTCACCGAATGGTAGAGAAGCGAAAGCAAGCATAAGGTGGCAGCTGACACTGGGCTAGACTAGACATAATCCAGCCACGTTACCCAATAGTAGGGAAGGGCTGGATTTGGTTCTGAGATGCATCTTTCCTCTTTTTCCACAGCAAGGCCAGACTGACGGCATTGCCAACACCGTCACTAGCCAGAAGAACGCGGTGCGCCTGGAAGGCCTGAAGCCTAACACTGCCTTCGTAGTGCAGGTCCGGGCTCGCACAGTGGCAGGGTACGGCCAATACAGCTTTCCCATGGAGTTTCGGACACTGGTTGATGATGGTATGCAATTTGTCGTCTGCCCCCACCTCTTCCACCCTGCTCTCCTGCTCTCGCTTGCTAAACCCTTGCCCTTTGTCTCATCCCACTTGGAATAGGCTCCAGCAGCAAGAGTTTCCAGGAACTGCCTCTAATCGTTGGCTCAGCCACGGCAGGACTCGTCTTTGTGATCGTGGTGGTGGTGATCGCCATCGTCTGCTTCAGGTACCGTCTCTCGAAGGGTTCGGGGCAGGGGCGAAATCCAGCAGGTTCTGGAGAACAGGCCGTGAGAATTTTGAGTAGTTCGGAGAACCGGTAGCGGAAATTTTGAGTAGTTCGGAGAACCGGTAGCGGAAATTTTGAGTAGTTCAGAGAACCAGCAAATACCACCTCTGGCTGGCCCCAGAGTTGGATGGGAATGGGGATTTTGCAGGATCCTTCCCCTGCCATGCCCACCAAGCCACACCACGCCACGCCCGGTAGTAAAAAAATTTGGATTTCACCACTGGTTCGGGGCTACCTAGGCACCGGAGCTGAAGAAACGGGAGGAAACAAGTTAGATAGCAGCTGCTGCAAGAACTTGACCCAAATCTTCAATCTCGGGGGGGCTTCATTGGGAATTCTCTGCATACGAGTGGGGTCAGAGCTCCTCAGAAAGTTTGAATCTCCTCAGAAGCATAGCTTAGTCCTCCTGCTTCTAAAAGCGAAGCGGAGTAACCCAGCGGCGGGTTGCTCTCTTACCGGTGCCGGTGCGCTGCACGCGAATCTCCACGCTTCGGGCGCGGGCGTGCTCGCTTCCAGTGCGCTCGCGTCCCCTCGCGAGAGTTTGGCACGATTTTGCTTCCGCGCATGCGCAGAAGCAAAATCGACCCAAAATCACCGGGGAAAAATGGTGACGTGCGCAGTGGACCAGCAGAGAGGGCTCCGGAGCATTCGCACGCAAATTGTGCAATCGGCTGCTCCCTACCGGGCAGCTCCGGCAGGAACCCACCTCTGGAGTAACCACAACCCCTTTCGGTCTTCTTTGGCAGGGGCAGTGAGAGAAGGCTGGGCAGCTTTTGGCAAACGCTATACAGGTAGTCCTCGACTTACGGCCACAACTGAGCCTAGAATTTCTGTCCCTGGGACACTGCAACTGTCGTAAATACAACTCAGTTGCCAAGCGTCTGAATTTTGATCACGTGACCATGCAACGGTTGTAAGTGTGGAAAAACCGTCATAAATCGTCTTTTTCAGTGCTGTTGTAACTTCGCCAACGGTCACTAAACGAACTGTTGCAAGTCGAGGACTATCCGTGGAGTTATCTGCAGGGTGTGTCAGGGCAGGGAAGTTCTTCCAGGTTGGGTGATCTTTAGGGCATAGTGAATCCTAGGCCACGTCCAAGCTTGGAAGCTTTGGTGGACGCTGAAGAGGAAACCCTTCAGATGCCTTCTGTTGCCAAAATGGCCCGTTTCCGTTTGAGGCAACACTGGTTACTTTGGATGGTTGCCTCTTCCATCAACAGAACGGATTGCATCTCCTCCGTGGTGCAAACCACTTCATCAAAGCAACTTTCAGTTGCTCCATACAGGCATAATGGATAATAAGCAGGGTTGGGTGATTGTAGTTGCTGCTGCTTTGGAGACAAGGAATCTTACCAAAGCGAAGCTGTGGAAATCCAGCTATTGGTACATGATCTCTGATTGGAAAATCAGGCTTTATTTAAAGTGGGTTTGAAAATGAAGGGTGTTTTTTCCCCTCTCTTCTTTATATATAAAGCTTGTGTAATCCTTAAAGTTTGTAAAGTATTATTGAAAGTGAATGTTAATAAAATTGAATGTACACTGAGAGCATATGCACCAAAGACAAATTCCTTGTGTGTCCAATCACACTTGGCCAATAAAGAATTCTATTCTATTCTATTCTGTTCTGTTCTGTTCTGTTCTGTTCTATTCTATTCTATTCTATTCTATTCTATTCTATTCTACTCTACTCTATTATAATGTATGTATGTTAAGAGGAAGTTAAAAAAGAGTAAAGCTTTAAAAAAAGATGTCTTAGAACTTATTGGTTTTACAGATGTTTTTTAAAGAAAAGTTTAATGTTTTAAAGTTTAGAAAAAGTATTTCTTTTTCCCTTTAGGGTTAAAAAATTTGAAAGAACATACTGAATTTTATTAACAGGAATTATGATCGTCTATAAATATTAATGAGCAGACATATATTGTTTCCCACAGCAAGGCAAAGCAGAGATTGTTAAATCGATTCCTTTATCCAAAGAAGAGAATACATTTAATTTTGTTTCTGTTTGGAAATTGCTTCAGGACTGTGTGCTTGTGATGGGGGAGGAAAAATGAAATTTTGACTTCATTTTTGTTGGTTAGACAGATTTGTTGTTACAGAAATGGGTAGCGTATATACTATTGTATAAAAGTAAAAAGTTTGAGGTTGTAACGTTATTATCTTCTACTGTGCCAAAGGCGTTGGTAGTTAACGCCTTTTTTTTTCTTTTTCCCTTCCCAACCCACTTTTTCTCTTTTTCCCTTTTTCCTTCCCCTAGTTTTTCATTACTTTTTATTTTCCTTTGTATCTTATCTTTTGAGGAAAAATTAATAACATTTGAAAACCAGGGCTTAAATTTTGGAGAAAATAGTGAAAGCCGTTACAATTCAATATAAGTCAGATTTTGTGGACAACTTGCATTTTGGGTGATTTTTCCTCTCTTTTCTTGGCCAGGAAGCAGCAAAATAACACCGAATCGGAGTACACTGAGAAACTGCAGCAATACAGTGAGTATCATCCAATTGTGACACACACCCCACATGTGTCAGCTCAATAAAGTAGACCAGATTAAATAACCAATAACATATACTATTTTTATTGTAGCAGCTATCGAAAAGAATCTTGCAAATCCGAATCTGTTTCCTCTTTCCTCTCTTTATTTACATGTGAAACAGTGGTGGGTTGCTCCCGGTTCGGCCCGGTTCTAAGAACTGGTAGCGTTGGCGGCGGGAGGCTCCGCCCACCCGCCCGGGACGCTTCTCGCGCACACGAACCGGTAGTAAAGGGTTTTAGAACCCACTACTGATGTGAACCGAGGTGGAGCTTCCATGAAACAGGTTCTCATTTATTTATTTATTTATTAGTGAGACTTATATACCGCCTCATAGTGCAAGCACTCTCTAAGCGGTTTACACCAGTAAGCAATGTATATTTACATTTAATTTAATTTAATTTAATTTAATTTAATTTAATAGATTTGTATGCCGCCCAACTCCCGGGGGACTCTGGGCGGCTCACAGCATGTCAAATCCATTACAAATAAAAACATATAACAGTTAAAAAGATATAAAAATTTAAAAATCTCCAACATTCATAACAAGGGGGGGAGACCCAAGTATAATCTGCTCGGTCTCGCTTTCACCCCGCCTGCCGGAAGAGCCAAGTTTTTATTGCTTTACGGAAGGCCAGCAGGGTGGGGATGGCCCTGATCTCCGGAGGGATTGCTTGGTCGATTGGACCTGGAGGAGACCAACTCTGTGGGACCTAACCGGTCATAGGGAGCTATACGGCAGGATGCGGTCCCGAAGGTAGCCTGGCCCTGAGCCATGTAGGGCTTTAAAGGTCAAAACCAACACCTTAAATTGGATCCGGAGACTAATGGGCAGCCAATGCAGCTGGCGGAGGATAGGTGTTACGTGGGTGTACCTAGGCACACCCACCACAGTTCGCGCAGCTGCATTTTGCACCAATTGCAGTCTCCGGATACATTGCCCCCAACAATCAACCTCGGAAGGATGGAAGGCTGAGTCAACCCTGAGCCAGTGAGATTTGAACAGCTGAACTGCTGATCGCAGTCAGCTAAAGTAGCCTGCAGTACTGCACTCTAACTGCTGCGCCACCTCGGCTCATCGTGTTATTTTCCTGGGGTGGGCTTAAGCCCCTCTTACCTGAAGGTTTGCCTTGGTGGCAATTCTTCCTCCTATCCCTCAAGGCCATTCCCTCTTCTCTCTACAGCATGGTGCATGTGAAAATTGGTCTTGTAACCGCTCTAGATCTTTTCTTACCCTTCCATTACCGCAATGTAAGGATCAGGTTCTTGCACTATGTATGGAGGTCAGTGCGATCCAAGTGCACAATTCAGATCATCTTTCACACCCCTAGGGAGACAGCCAGGGTGATAGGTTTCTTAAGGGGAGCATTCCCCTGTAGAGGCGACATTGGATCTTTTGCTTGGAATTCAAATACTTATAAATAAAACCAAGGTTAAAATGTCTAATAGAAAATATTTATTTCAGTACAAAACAATATAAAACAATAAATCCTGAATAAACTACATCTTTGCTACGTAACACGTCCTTCCAGGTCGGAAGGTATAACAGAAGTGATTAATGGTGGATAGGAATGTAGACATGCGCAGAACATCATATCACGTGTTCTGCTTGTATTGGGAAGTACCATAGTATTTATAATAGGGGTGCATCACCCTGCATAGACTCGCAACTGACAATATTCACATCGTGACAAGGTTTCTTCCTAACTTGGCTTCCATAGAGTTAATATATTAAAAAAGAGGCTAACCACAAACAAGGCAATTTTGTAAACTCTGATCATTAGCAAATAGCACTTAGACTTATATACCGCTTTACAGTGCTTTACAGCCCTTTCTAAACGGTTTACAGAGTCAGTCTATTGCCCCCAACAATCTGGGTCTTCATTTTACCCACCTTGGAAGGATGGAAGGCCGAGTCAACCTTGAGCCTGGTGAGATTCGAACTGCCAAATTGCAGGCAGTCAACAGAAGTAGCCTGCAGTACTGCACTCTAACCACTGCACCACCGGGGCTCATTAGCTAAATCGTCTATGGAGATTCTCAGTCACCCATGTCATGGTTGTCCCAAAGGTGATTTTTGGGCGAGGTAGCGCAGTGGTTAAAAGCAGCACTGCAACCTACTTCAGTTGACTGCTAGTTCAGCAGTTCAGCTGTTCAAATCTCACCAGGCTCAAGGTTGACTCAGCCTTCCATCCTTCTGAGGTGGGTAAAATGAGGACCCATATTGTTGGGGGCAATATGCTGAACTCTCTAAACCGCTTAGAGAGGGCTGGAAAGCACTATGAAGTGGTATATAAGTCTAAGTGCTATTGCTATTTTAAAAGGCAGCTGGACTTTCTTGGTTTTTCCTTGAAGACATTTCGCTTCTCATCCTGGATGAGAAGCAAAACATCTTCAAGGAAAAACAAAGTCCAGTTGCCTTTTGAAAAAAATCACCTTTGGGACTTAGCTAGATTGGTATCCCATAAACCAGGGTTTCTCAACCTTAGCCGTTTTAAAATGTATGGACTTCATCTCCCAGAATTCCACAGCCAGCCTGCTGACTAGGGGATTCTAAGAGTAACTTGAAGTCCATGCATGCTGGCTGGGGAATTCTGGGAATTGATGCCCATGCTTCTTAAAGTTGCCAAAGGTGACAAACACAGGCATACATTTTTGAAATTTTAGTGTTTTTTTGGATTTTTACTGATTTGATCTATTTATTTATTAGGCAGCTTTATCTACCATCTACCAAAGGAACTCTTTATGGTAAACATAGATAACAACACAATTCAAATGTGCAATCAGTTAAGGAGAAACTAGCTCCAGGCCCCTAAACCTCATTGCTAACATATTGTATATAGTAAGTTAAGCCTATGCCAGAGTTCCATTAATATCCTGGCTCCAGCACCTGGGGTAAAGCCAGCTCTTAAAAAGTTCCAGAAAGCCAATACAATATGGCTTGTTTTATTGCTTATAAATTGATTTATTGATGATTTTGCTATGACTATATGTATCTTGACCTGGTTTTCCTTATTTATTTGTTATAAATGAAGCATTAGCTTCTGTTTTTGCAATGTTATTATATAAAGATTAGTAATGACTGGTTGTCTTCACATTCTGGTCTTTTAAATATTATTTAATTAGCTTGTTATGCACACTGTGTTAAAAGGCATGCTATAAATTATTTGTAATTATAATTATAAAATAATTTATAGTCTGACTTTTTACATAGTTAATTTATATTCTTTTATATTGCTTTATCTCAGTTATGGTTGTTATTGCTGCATTATTATTATTTTCAAAATATTAGTCTGATCAGAAGAATACTCAGCAAATCCGGTAACTTAGGATCACTTTATTGCCATGTCTAGGAATTGTCAAAATACCTTCATACACATGTTGTCATGTAGTTGCAAGTAAAGGTGGTTTTTTTATAAATTAAATGTTGTGAGGTCATATAGTTCTTGTGAAAATGGGTTTACATATTCAGGTTAATCTTTTTTTTTTCAGTTGTGTAATTTGCTACTAAGCTTCCAATCACCAAGATAATCAGGAAGAAAATATTTATACTATCTACATCCCTGTCTCTATCTATCTATCTATCTATCTATCTATCTATCTATCTATCTATCTATCTATCTATCTATCTATCTATCTATCTATCTATCTATCTATCTATCTCCCTATCAATTTCTATCTGTCTGTCTGTCTGTCTCCCTATCAATTTCTATCTGTCTGTCTGTCTGTCTCCCTATCAATTTCTATCTGTCTGTCTGTCTATCTATCTATCATCTATCATCTATCTCTCCCTATCGATATCTATCTATCTATCTATCTATCTATCTATCTATCTATCTATCTATCTATCTATCTATCTATCTATCTCCCTATCAATTTCTATCTGTCTGTCTGTCTGTCTGTCTCCCTATCAATTTCTATCTGTCTGTCTGTCTATCTATCTATCATCTATCATCTATCTCTCCCTATCGATATCTATCTATCTATCTATCTATCTATCTATCTATCTATCTATCTATCTATCTATCTATCTCTCCCTATCAATTTCTATCTGTCTGTCTGTCTATCATCTATCTCTCCCTATCGATATCTATCTATCTATCTATCTATCTATCTATCTATCTATCTATCTATCTATCTATCTATCTATTTCTATCTGTCTGTCTGTCTATCTATCTATCTATCTCCCTATCAATTTCTGTCTGTCTGTCTGTCTGTCTGTCTGTCTGTCTGTCTGTCTATCTATCTATCTATCTATCTATCAATTTCTATCTGTCTGTCTGTCTATATCTATCTATCTCCCTATCAATTTCTGTCTGTCTGTCTGTCTGTCTGTCTGTCTGTCTGTCTGTCTGTCTGTCTATCTATCTATCTATCTATCTATCTATCTATCTATCTATCTATCTATCTATCTATCTATCTATCTATCTCGGATATGGAGATGGAGGCTTTTAATAGAAATGAACCTTAAATATGGCCTCCTCAGTTGCTAACAGACAGTCTTTGTCTCTCATTTACCCAAATCTTCTTATCTCTGCCTTTGCAGTTACTCCAGGAATGAAGGTTTATGTTGACCCTTTCACTTACGAAGACCCAAACGAAGCTGTCCGGGAATTTGCCAAAGAAATCGACATTTCTTGCGTAAAAATCGAGGAAGTGATTGGAGCAGGCAAGTCGCCCGGCTGCAGCCCAGCTGGCTGTCCTCAGAGCATCTCCAGGAGGGCTGGGAATGTCGGGGTATTTGTTGCTATCCTTGTCTCATCTTCCTCCTCAGGTGAATTTGGGGAAGTTTGCCGGGGCCGCCTCAAGCTGCCGGGCAGGCGGGAAATCTTTGTGGCCATCAAAACGCTGAAGGTGGGCTACACGGAACGGCAGAGGCGGGATTTCCTGAGCGAAGCCAGCATCATGGGACAGTTTGACCACCCCAACATCATCCACCTGGAAGGCGTGGTCACCAAGAGCCGGCCGGTCATGATAGTTACGGAGTTCATGGAAAACTGCGCCCTTGATTCCTTCCTCCGGGTGAGGAGCAATCTCTACTCTCCCTTAAAGCTTGTAGTAGTGCTTCCCAACCTTGGCAAATTTAAGATGTGTGGACTTCAACTCCCAGAATTCCCCTGGCTGGGGAATTCTGGGATTTGAAGTCCACACATCTTAAAGTTGCCGAGGTTGGGAAACCTGGTTTACAAAGTTATTTCCTCCAAAAAAAGAGGGTCCATCCCATTTTTTTCTGCAAGACCTCCAAACCCACTTGATTTTCTTCTTCACTTAGGCCTCCAAACTAAAAACTCAAGGAGAGTTATCTGTGTTTTCCAATGTATATATAAGAAGAGTGAATTAATGTACAAATCAGGCAGGGTTAGGAACTTGGCAGAGATTGGTAAGCATTGACTGGTTTTGGCACGATGAATCCATCTCTGGCGGCGCAAGAGGTAGAAGGGGCAACCGAAGGCATATATTTGTCTGGTTCTCCTAGGAATGCTCAGAGGTTTTCCAGAAATTGCCTCTTCATTCGCATGCATGCATTAGTTACCCCTTGAGAAATACTTGATGAAGACTGTAAAAAGAGTGCAGAAAAAAGCAACAAAAATGATTAGAGGACTGGAGAGTAAAAACATACGAAGAACAGTTGCAGGAACTGGGTATGTCTAGTTTAATGAAAAGAAGGACCAGGGGAGACATGTTAGCAGTGTTCCAGTATCTCAGGGGCTGCCACAATGAAGAGGGAGTCAAGCTATTCTCCAAAACACCTGAAGGCAGGACAAGAAACAATGGATGGAAACTAATCAAGGAGAGAAGCAACTTAGAACTAAGGAGGGATGTCCTGACAGTGAGAACAATTAATCAGTGGAACAACTTCCCTTCAAAAATTGTGGGTGCCCCATCATTGGAGGTTTTTAAGAAGAGATCTGACAACTGTTTGTCTGAAATTATATAAGGTCTCCTACTTGTGCAGAGGGTTGGACTAGAACAGGGGTGTCAAACTCACATCTTCATGGCTGCTTCACATGACCTATCGGGACTTTTTTCCCCTTGGTTAAACCGGGCATGGGCGTGGCCAGCGCGTGACGCATCCGGCCCATAGGCCGGGAGTTTGATAGCCCTGGATTAGAAGACCTCTAAGGGCCCTTCCAACTCTATTCTGTTAAAATGACTTTCTTTTGAAATGAAATAAAGCCACGGTTCTTACTATGTCACAACCGCACTGCACAATAAGTGATTGTGCACAATAAGAGAACAGGAAGGTAAGTTGGAAAGGGGGTTGATCTGTTGTACATCATGCAGGATTCTTTCCAAGCAACAAGGTTCACTGACACTTCTTCCTAGCCCAGAGGCGGAGGCCAGCGTGCAGCTGGCTCTCTGTTTTTCCAGGTGTTTCCCAAATACGCTTGTAATCCCATTAGCTTGATGAGAAGACATGAGACAGGTGGTTGCTTTGGGAATCTGCGAATTCTCTCATTTCAGAACTATGGGTGTAACTCATTACAACCGGGCCTGCCTTCAAAACAGCTTACGCTAGAAGATAGAAAACATCTCAAGATGCTGGCTAGAGATAGGATGCAGATACTTAGCAGGGTGAAATTTCTCTTCATCATGAATACCTAAACTTTTTAAATACCATTTAACTCCCTTTGGCCTTGGGGGGACTGCAAAAGTTCATTTAGTAAGCATTCAAAGTCACAACGGCACTGAAAAAAACTGAGTTATGATCGTTTTTCACACTTAACAACCGTTGCGGCATCCCCATGGTCACATGATCAACATTCATGAGCCGCGGTGGCATGCAGTGGTTAGAGTGCAGTACTGCAGGCTACTTCTGCTCACTGCCGGCTGCCTCCAATTTGGCAGTTCAAATCTCGCCAGGCTCAAGGTTGACTCAGCCTTCCATCCTTCCGAGGTGGGTAAAATGAGGACCCAGATTGTTGGGGGCAATATGCTGATTCTGTAAACCGCTTAGAAAGGGCTGTAAAGCACTATGAAGCGGTATATAAATCTAAGTGCTATTGCTGTTCAGACACTTGGCAACTGACTCATGACGGTTAGCAATAGCAATAGCACTTAGACTTATATACCGCTTCATAGTGCTTTACAGCCCTCTCTAAGCTGTTTACAGAGTTCAGCATATTGCCCCCAACAATCGGGGTCCTCATTTTATCGACCTCAGAAGGATGGAAGGCTGAATCAACCTTGAGCCGGTGAGATTTGAACAGCTGAACTACTGAACTAGCAGTCAGCTGAAGTAGGTTGCAGTGCTGCACTTTAACCACTGCGCCACCTCGGCTCATGTCCTGGGATCATGTGATCTTCTTTGGCGACCTTCTGACAAGCAAAGTCAATAGGGAAGCCAGATTCACCTAACCACCATGTTACTAACTCAACAACTGCAGTGATTTCACCAGGGGTGGGTCCTACTTATCTTACCCACCGGTTCGCATCGGAAGTGCACGCGTCCCCACGTGCAATTTTGCTTCCGCGCATGCTCAGTAGCTTGAAATCAGCCCGAAACACAGCTGATCAGCTGGGCTTCGGAAGAAGGAATAAAGGTCAGTATCAACCCGGGGGCGGGAAGGAGGGCTCTCTTTCAAGCGGCAGAACAGGTAAAACCTTCAAAAAAGTTAAAAAAAATTTAAAAAATTTTTTAAAAAAAGATGGTGGTGCCCAGGGACCGGCACCGACCAATTCAGTTTAGTGACGTCACCAGCAAGTCGCTACCGGTTCGGGCGAACTCGTTCATACTGAGAGGAGCCCACCACTGGATTTCACGTAACAACTGTGGCAAGAAAGGTCGTAAAAATGGGGCAGAACTCACTTAGCAACTGTCTCGCTTAGCAACAGAAATGTTGGGTTCAATTATGGTCATAAATCAAGGACTATCTGTAGAGTTCTTTGGTGATCCCATTCTCATCAAACTCTCTCAGAACAGTCAACAGGAGGGCTTTGTATGCCACGTTGGTGAATTTCGAGCAGAGGATTTTATGTTTCCCAACTTTGTCTGAAAACCCGCCCTTGTTGTCCCAACAGCTGAACGATGGGCAGTTCACTGTGATCCAGCTAGTTGGCATGCTGCGTGGCATCGCAGCGGGTATGAAATACCTCTCAGAGATGAATTACGTCCACCGAGACCTGGCTGCCCGCAACATTCTGGTCAACAGCAACCTGGTGTGCAAAGTGTCAGACTTTGGACTTTCGCGGTTTTTAGAAGACGATCCGTCTGACCCCACGTACACCAGTTCACTGGTAGGTGAAGATCGTGGTGGCGTCTCTCTTCCCTTCCACCACGAAGATTTTGCAAAGAAGGGTGCAGGATCCCCATTCTAGCCGAACTAAATTTTGCTGAAAGACCTGTTATTCATTCATATGGTCCAGTGGTGAAATCCATTTTTTTTTTTACTACCGGTTCTGTGGGCGTGGCTTGGTGGGTGTGGCTTGGTGGCGTAGCAGGGGGAGGATACTGCAAAATCCCCATTCCCTCCCCACTCCTAGGGGAAGGGTATTACAAAATCTCCATTCCCACCCCATTCTGGGGCCAGCCAGAGGTGGCATTTGCCGGTTCTCTGAACTACTCAAAATTTCCACTACCGGTTCTCCAGAACCTGTCAGAACCTGCTGGATTTCACCCCTGATATGGTGCCATTGGCTAGAGATTCTACAACCACATTTTCAAGGATCTGAGGAATCTTGCCAAAGCAAAACTAAAATTACATAAGTTGGATTCATATCTATGGCAATTCTCGGTCATCCCGGTCATGGTTGTTCCCAAAGGAGCATTTTTCAAGAGACAACCGGGCTTCGTTTGTTTTTACTTGAAGACGTTTCGCCTCTCACCCAAGAAGCTTCTTCAGTTCTGAAGACGTTTCTTGGATGAATAGCAAGAGATCTTCAAGGAAAAACAAACCCCAGTTGCCTTTTGAAAAAGCACCGTTGTGATATCATCCTATGTCATTGTGTGGGAATAAATCTGAAATTTATTTGCGATTCTTATAGGCCGCCCTACTCCTAGATGAACAGACCTTGGTTATCTGAGAAGACCAGTGTATGGAAGACCACCAAGAAAGCCTAGTACTCTAGATCAGGGGTCTCCAACCTTGGCAACTTTAAGACTTGTGGACTTCAACTCCCAGAATTCCTGGCTGAGGAACTCTGGGAGTTGAAGTTCACAAGTCTTAAAGTTGCCAAGGTTGGAGACCCCTGATCTCGATTTAGACCAACTTTTCTCAATCTTAGCAACTTTAAGATCTGTGGGCTTCAACTCCCAGAATAGCGGTTAGGTTACAAAACACTAAATTAGACGGTGAATGGCATCTTTATGGACATGTCCATTGTTTCCCGAACCACGGCATGGGAGTGGTTTGGTATCTGGGTGTGTTTATGACGTCACTAGGATTTGAACTTGACTCATAGATTTTGTTAGAAAAAAATACACGTTAATGTAATGAAAGATGGATTTATGGGACATCTTGCCACAGGGCCAAATGGCATTAAAAAGAATGTAAACAAATCATGAAAGTGTAGATCTGTCAGAAGGCTTTGATTCCATTTGCTTAGGAGGAGAAAAGTGGAAGACAATGTTATCTTCCAATGACTCTTGGAAATAAGGACTTGGCTTGGAAAGGGTTGGTCTGATCCAGCTGCTAGAACTAACAATTTGGGTCTTCCCCCCATGACTGGCTGGGGAATTCTGGGAGTTGAAGTCCTCAAGTCTTAAAGTTGTCAAGTTCGGAGACTCCTGTGTTAAAGGAAAGAGGTTTGCACAGAAAAAGGGCCCAGCTCCTCTATGCAATTAAAGATAAGAGCCATGGTGGCGCAGTGGTTAGAATGCAGTATTGCAGGCTAACTCTGCCGGCTGCCAGGAGTTCGATCCTGACCGGTTCAAAGTTGACTCAGCTTTCCATCCTTCCGAAGTCAATAAAATGAGGACCCAATTGTGGAAGGCAATGTGCTGACTCTGTAAACCGCTTAGAGAGAGCTGTAAAGCACTGTGAAGCGGTATATAAGTCTAAGCGCTATTGCTATTGCTGAAGTCAGATAGACATTTAAACTTCCCATTGAAACTTTTATCGTCTTGCAGGGTGGTAAAATCCCAATCCGGTGGACGGCCCCTGAAGCCATCGCCTATCGCAAGTTCACTTCCGCCAGCGACGTCTGGAGCTATGGCATCGTCATGTGGGAAGTGATGTCTTATGGTGAGAGGCCGTACTGGGACATGTCTAACCAAGATGTAAGTAGGCTGAGCCAAACTGGAAGAATTTGCAAGGAAAAAAGGGGACAGAGAATCGCTGGAGCAAAGCCCCAGGGATTGAGTCCTTGTTTTCTGCTGCTTTTCCAGGTAATCAACGCAGTGGAGCAAGACTACCGCCTTCCTCCCCCTATGGACTGCCCCACGGCGCTGCACCAGCTCATGTTGGACTGCTGGGTACGGGATCGCAACCTCCGCCCCAAGTTTGCACAGATAGTGAATACGTTGGACAAGCTAATCCGGAACGCAGCCAGCTTGAAGGTCATCGCCAATGTCCAGTCTGGGTCAGTGTCGTTTGCCCCTTCACCCTCTCCAAGCACAGGCAACCTGCTATGTCTGGATTAGTAGCGTCAAGTCTCTAGTTCTCATGGTTTATGGCAGCCAACTGGATATAACCTTGGGAGGTGGAGGCAGGCAGCAGCCGGGGCCTGAGCGAAGAGCCCCAACGGGTGGACTGGGAACCAGATGGCCCCCCTTAACCTTCTGTGTGCCGCAGGACCGCCAGGCCTGTCCCCGTGGCTCGGCCACCCACCACCCCGCCCCTTTGAGCCGTCTCTGACCTCTGGGCTCTCTCGTCCTTCGCAGCGTGTCTCAGCCGCTCCTGGATCGCACGGTGCCCGATTATACCACCTTCACTACTGTGGGCGACTGGCTGGACGCTATCAAAATGGGACGGTACAAGGAGAACTTTGGCAACGCCGGCTTTGCCTCGTTTGACCTGGTGGCCCAAATGACCGCTGAGTAAGTAGGGAGGGAGAGCAGACTAGGATTGGCGGCGGGAGAAGCAGCAATGCGCTGCCCCCCCCCCCTGCTGGGGGATGAATCAGATCTGGCTCCTTCCACCATTCGTAGGAAAACTCTGTGCAGTTGGTGGAAGGAATGATAGACAGTTCAGGGCAGGCTGGGTGTGCTGTGGGCTGACTAAGTCTTCAGGTGAGTGTGATAGTAAACGCTGGACTTGCACCCCTTCACTTCTGTCTCTAGGGCTCCCTATATGGAAACGGAGTTTAAACTGCTGAACAGGAAGATTCTCGTTGGGATCAATGCTGGGTCTTTTTAAATAAATGCAGGGTCTTTTTTAAGGGGGTGGCGCGATGGCTCAGTGGTTAAGATGCTGGGCTTGTCGGCTGGAAAGTCGACAGCCGAAGTTTGAGCCCCGAGCCCCACACAACGGGGTGAGCTCCCGTTCTTGCCTCAGCTCCTGCCCACCTAGCAGTTCGAAAGCAGGGACTTCTTTACTTTTTGCCATTTTTAACTGCTCCATTAACCTGATGAAAAGAGACCAGGATATCTTGTCGACACAGGGAGGCAAATTATGGTACTTCACTATTTTCTGGAGTCCCGTTGGGTTTGCAGGCCACAATAAAGAGAAGGTAGTTTGTCATGATTGGTATACACAATTTCCGGGAGGTGCTTTATTTATTTTATTTTATTTTATTTTATTTTATTTTATTTATTTTATTTTATTTTATTTTATTTTATTTTATTATTTTATTTATTTTATTTTATTTTATTTTTTTATTTTATATTTTATTTTATTTTATTTTTTATTTATTTTTTTATTTTATTTATTTTATTTTATTTTATTTTATTTTATTTTATTTATTATTTTATTTTATTTATTTTATTTTATTATTTTATTTTATTTTTTTATTTATTTTATTTTATTTTATTTTATTTTATTATTATTTTATTTATTTTATTTTATTTTATTTTATTTTATTTTTTTATTTTATTTTATTATTTTATTTTATTATTTTATTTTATTTTATTTTATTATTTTATTTTATTTTATTTTATTTTATTTTATTTTATTTATTTTATTTTATATTTTATTTTATTTTATTTTATTTTATTTTATTATTTTATATTTTATTTTATTTTATTTTATTTTATTTTATTATTTTATTTTATTATTTTATTTTATTATTTTATTTTATTTTATTTTATTTTATTTTATTTTATTTTATTTTATTTTATTTTATTTTATTATTTTATTTATTTTATTTTATTTATTTTATTTTATTTTATTTTATTTTATTTTATTTTATTTTATTTTATTATTTTATTTTATTTTATTTTATTTTATTTTATTTTATTTTATTTTATTTTATTTTATTTTATTTTATTTTATTTTATTTTATTTTATTTTATTTTATTTTATTTTATTTTATTTTATAGATTTGTATGCCGCCCAACTCCCAAGGGACTCTGGGTGGCTAACAACATGTCAAATACAAAAATCTAAAAAAACAGTTAAAAGAAAATTAAAACAGAAAAACCAATTTAAAAATACATACATACTACTTTCATGGGCCGGAACTTAACCTTGATATTCCCAAGCTCAACGGTCCCATGCCTAACGGAAGAGCCACGTCTTAACTGCCTTACGGAAGCCCAGTAGGGTGGAGGTGGTCCGGATCTCCGGGGGTAGCTGGTTCCAGAGATCCGAAGCTGCCACAGAGAAGACTCTCCCCCGTGGACCCGCCAGCCGACATTGTCTGGCTGATGGGACCCGAAGGAGACCAACTCTGTGGGATCTCACTGGTCGAAGGGAGGTATGTGGTAGGAGGCGGTCGCGTAGGTAGCCTGGTCCTGAGCCATATAGGGCAGTGATGGCGAACCTTTTTTGGTTCGCGTGCCAAAAGGGGGGGGGAAATGCGGGGGATCACGTGTGTGCGTGCCCACACTCATAATTCCATGCACCCCCGCACATGCACGCATGACCCCCCTGCTCCCAGCATGCAATGGCATGCCCATTTTTCGCTCTCCCCAGGCTCCAGAGCCTTTCTAGGAGCCTGGGGAGGGTGAAAACGGCCTTCCCCACCCCCTCTGGAGGCTGTAAACAGCCTGTTTCCCGACTCCCAGTGGGCCCAGAAGGCCCCAAATCAGCCGGCTGGTGCACACATGCACGCCGGACCTGAGCTCGCGTGCCCACCGATATGGCTCCACGTGCCACTTGTGGCACCCGTGCCATAGGTTCGCCATCACGGATATAGGGCTTTAAAGGTGATAACCAACACCTTGAATTGTGCCCGGAGACCAATAGGAAGCCAGTGCAGCTCGCGGAGAATAGGTGTCTGTTGGGATAAGAATTACTCTTATCAGAGGCGAAATGAATCTTTTCCTGGAACTCTGACATTGCCAAAATAAACCGCATTATAATTCTAATGTATAAGATATTTATTTCTTATCAAAAATAGTTAATTACATTCTGGCTATATAAAAGAGATGTTGCTTCGTCAGAAGCAGAGAACAAAAGGAATGAATCAAAAGAAAGGAATGTACACATGCGTACTAGGAACATTAATCACGTGCTCAGGAATAAACCATTATATTTGATAGGGATGCATCTCCCTGCATATACATGTAACAGGCAACATAAAATCACTGCGTGACAGTATCCTTGAGATGGAAGGCAGGAGGGTCACTGTAAAACTACTGCCCCATTGCTGATCTTTGACTGCAACTCAAAAACATGGCCGATAAGTCAGATAATCCTTGACTTACGACCACAATTAAGATCAGAAAATTTTGGTTGCTAAACAAGGAAGTTGTTAAATGAGTTGCACTTGATTTTATGATATATATATATATATATATTTTGCCAAGCTTGTTAAGTGAATCATTGAGATTGTTAAGTGAATCTGGCAGGCATGAAGTGAATCATGCCGTCACTAAGTGAATCCTGCAATCAAGTGAATCCAGCTTCCCTCCCATTGACTTTGCTTATCAGAAGCCAGCAGGGAAGTTTGCAAATGGCGATCGCATGACCCTGGGAAGCTGCAACTCTTATAAATATATATTGGTTGCCAAGCACCCAAATTTTGATCAAACGATCGTGGGGATTCTGCAACCGTTGTAAGGGTAAAGATTGGTCATAAATCACTATTTTCAGTACTGTTGAAAGTTTGAATTGTAGTTGTTAAACTAATGGTTGTAAGTCAAGGGCTACCTGTTTTGCTGGACACATGGCAAGTAACAACAATAACAGAGTTGGAAGGGACCTTGGAGGTCTTCTAGTCCAACCTCCCACTCAAGCAGGAACCCTTATACCACTTCAGACAAATGGCAGTCCAATCTATTCTTTAAAACTTCCAGTGTTGGAGCATTCACAACTTCTCGAGGCAAGTTGTTCCACTGATTAATTGTTCTAACTCTCAAGAAATTTCTCCTTAGTTCCAGGTTGGTTCTCTCCTTGATGAGTTTCCATTCATTGCTTCTTGTTTTGCCTTCTGGTGCTTTGGAAAATAATTTGACCCCCTTCTCTTTGTGGCAGCCTCTCAAATACTGGAATACTGCTATCATGCCCCCCCCCCTCGTCCTTCTTTTCTCTAGACTGGCCAAACCCAAATCCTGCAACCGTTCTTCATGTGTTTTAGTCTCCAGTCCCCTGATCATCTTTGTTCTTCTTCTCTGCGCTCTTTCCAAAATCTCAACATCTTTTTTATACCATTGTGACCAAAACTGGGCGTAGTATTCTAAGTGTGGTCTTACTAAGGCTTTGTAAAGCGGTACTAACATGAATCACGTGATCTTGATTCTATCCCTCTATTAATGTAGCCTAGGACTGCATTGGCAGTTTTTTGGCAGCTGCAGCACACGGCTAGCTCATATGTAAGTGATTGTCCACTAGGACTCCAAGATCCCTCTGACAGTTACTACTGTTGAGCTAGATATCACCTATTCCAGAGGTCTTCAAACTTGGCAACTTTAAGACTTGTGGACTTCAACTCCCAGAATACCCCAGCCAGCATAGCTGGCTGGAGAATACTGGGAGTTGAAGTCCACAAGTCTTAAAGTTGCCAAGTTTGAGGACCCCTGACCTATTCTATACCTGCACATTTGATTTTTCTTGCCTAAATGCAAAACCTTACTTTTCTCTACATTGAACTGAAGAGAGTAAAAGGGATTACTCTCTGGGTAACCGGATTGGTTCCAGGCTGGGGAAAAAGCAGCAGGCAACGTCCTTCCTACTACAAGTATCATGCCTAACAACCTTCCCCATTCTTGCTTTTAGCTTTCCCTTTAAATTCAGGGCTTGTCACAGGAAGGATCGTTGTCTGTTGCCGACTTCAGCTCATTCTCTGCCAGCCACCCTCCTTGTCTTTTTCTCCTCTGACCTGTCTCCACCTTTTGCAGTGTGGGAAAACTTCCTTCGCAAGGTAGACAGGCCGTCAGGATGCAAGCAATGCTCTTTGCGTGCCAGACCCACAAATGAAGAAAACGACAACCGAAGCAAAAATAAGCAAGCTAGGAAAAATTTGCTGTTTGAACAAAAAGAAAAAGGGAAGGCAATTCATCCAATCAATCCGTGTTCTGTCCTTGGTCTGAAAGCAAAAGAGCATATCTATTGAATCATTTTTGTAAAAACAAATGACTCTTAATTATGTCATGCTCAAGGAAGACCCAACATTCAAGCTTCGGGACATTGTGATTCCCCTAACCCGGCATTTTTGAACCTGAACAGTGTGAAGATGTGTGGACTTCAAATCCCAGAATTCCTCAGTCGCCATGGCTGGCTGGGGAATTCTGGGAGTTGGATGGTTAGGGAATTCTGGGAGTCGAAGTCCACACACCTTCAGGTTGCCCAGATTGAGAAACAATGCCCTAACCAAACTAACCAAATGCCCAGGAACTAAGGAACTAACCAAAGATAGGAAAATACTTGCTGAGTAGAGTTCTGTCTGGAACGCAAAGCAGAAATGACCATAGAGCAGGGATGTCCAACCTGGGCAACTTTAAGACCTGTGGACTTCAACTTCCAGAATTCCCCATCCTGCCATGCTGGCTGAGGAATTCTGGGAGTTGAAGTCCACAAGTCTTAAAACTATCAAGGTTGGATGCCCCTGCCATAGAGGATGGAAGTTAGGGGCTGCATGGGAAGGGCCACCCCACAGCAGACAGTCCGGCAGTTTTTTCAAAGTCTCTTTTTCCACCTGAGGTGTCGTCTATGCATGGAAGATCATCTTCCATTTTCCCATTTTCCTCTCAGATCATGCTGATTTGTCTTCAGCCTAGCCTACCTCACATTGGTACTGAGGTGGGGGCTTCTTTGTGAAGACCTATCCTCAAGAATAAGAGAGGTCTCTCAGTGTAATGTGGATGATGCCTAAGAGGATTTTGATTTGATCCATGAGGCGTTTTGATATTCTGAAGCAGGGGTAGGGAACGTTGGCTCTTCTATGACTCGTGGACTTCAACTCCCAGAATGTCTGAGCCAATCATGCTAGCTTAGGAATTCTGGGAGTTGAAGTCCACGAGTCATAGAAGAGCCAACGTTCCCTACCCCTGTGAAGCATTCAAAGACCCCTAAACTGATTTGTTTTGCTCAAACTGAAATTGTGGGTGATCCATCACTGGAGGTTTTAAAGAAGAGATTGGGCAGCCATTTTTCTGACATTGTATAGGATCTCCTGCTGGGGGGTTGAACTAGAAGACTTTCAAGGTCCCTTCCAACCAGGGGAGAAATCCAGCAGGTTCTGACAGGTTCTGGAGAACCGGTAGCGGGAATTTTGAGTAGTTCGGAGAACCGGCAAATACCACCTCTGGCTGGCCCCAGAGTGGGGTGGGAGATTTTGCAATATCCTTCCCCCAGGAGTGGGGAGGGAATGGGGATTTTGCAGTATCCTTCCCCTGCCACGCCCACTAAGCCACGCCCGCCATGCCACGCCCACCAAGCCACACCCACAGAACCGGTAGTTAAAAAAATTGGATTTCACCACTGCTTCCAACTCTGTTTATTTATTTATTTATTTATTTATTTAAACGCTCTTATAGGCCGCCCAATCCCGTGGGACTCAGGGCGGCGTACAGCATGAATAAGAACGTACATTTAAAAACAATCATAATTTAAATTAAAATATAATTAAAAAGAACATTATAAACACAACATTCAGGGGGAATCTGGTTGTCCTATTCACCCCATCTGCCGGAAGAGCCATGTTTTTAAGGCTTTACGGAAGGCCAGCAGGGTGGGGATAGTCCGGATCTCTGGTGGAAGTTGGTTCCAGAGGGACGGGGCTCCCACAGAGAAGGCCCTCCCCCGTGGCCCCGCCAGTCGGCATTGTTTGGCTGACGGGACCCGGAGGAGGCCCTCTCTGTGGGACCTAACCGGTCTTAGGGAGGTATGTGGTAGGATGCGGTCCCGCAGGTATCCTGGCCCTGAGCCCTGTTATTCTGTTAACTGTGAGCTTGAGAGTATATACCGTGTTTCCCAGAAAATAAGACCCTGTCTTATATTTTTTGAACCCTGAAATAAGCGCTTGGCCTTATTGTCATGCACTCAAAAGCCCGATTGGGCTTATTATCAGGGGATGGCTTATTTTGGGGGAAACAGGGTATATATTCCCGCTTTGACACCCATAGTGACATTAACAAACCATAATGGAACCAACAACAATAGCAACACGGCATACTGAATGTGATACATGGCCAATATAGCAGGAATCGCCTTTACACAATACATTTAATTAAATTAATCCACACAATACTGGTAGTTCTTGATTTACGGCCATTTATTCAGCGGCCATTCAAAATTGCAACGGTGCTGAATGAAGGGGAGTTATAACCTCTGCCCAAAATTATGGCTGCTGCATTGCCCCCATGGTCCCATGAACAAAATTCAGGCACTTGCCAATCCTTGGCAATGAATTGGGGTCGCTCCCAAAATGGCGCCTCCGGAACAGAGCCTCCCAAAATGGCGCCCACCTCTTCCTACAGAGCGTATAGGAAGGCCACATGGCGGGTCAGCTGATAAGTGGACTGAATCGTGATGGGGGGAAGGTATGGGTCCCAGCAAGGTGGAAATCAGCCCCAAAGCCTATGGGGACCCAGCAGAGCAGGAAGCAGAGCACAGGATGTCTCGGATTGGGGGAGGCCCTGGGAGGACCACATGTGAGCTGGATGGGTGCTGCACCCTCACCTCCAGGCACTCTGGGCTGCATTTAATGACTCACGCTGTCACTTAACAACTGCAATGGGGAGAGCAGGAATTGTGGTTGTTAAACGAAGTAATCACATGAGTGCTTCACATAACAACTGCCACGACTTACAACCACAAGGGGCAGGCTCCATTACAATAGTAAGGCATGGACTACCTGAACCATTTGCTATAAACTAGGGGTACCCAAACTTGGCAACTTTAAGACTTGTGGACTTTAACTCCCAGAATTCACTCCAGCTGGCTGGAGAATTCTGGGAGTTGAAGTCCACAAGTCTTAAAGTTGCCAAGTTTGAAGACTTCTGCTATAAACTATCCACATAGCTTTAGTTTGCCCAATACGCTAAATCATACAAGAGATGGTGGGAGGGGGGAGAGAGAGAGAGAGCTCAAAAATTGCTCTGTTTTTTGTTGAGTTATGTATTCAAGTTATATGTCCGCCTACTTGATTTATGATTCATGGTAGTGAACAGCAGGTAATAAAACAACAATAACAACATTAAAAACTAAAAGGTTAACCCTAACCACAGTTAGCATGCATACAGAGATCTAGTAAGTCTTTCTTGATCTGATAAGAATGTTGCATGAATCTATCCACCGTGGGCCAATCAATCTGGAGAAGATACACCTACAGTACATGATCCCTAATCGCAGATGCCTATTTGACAACAAATTAAGGAAGATGATCATGATCATCATGACAACGACAACTTGGCAGCACCTTTTCTGATTAACAAATGTTATTAAAAGACAGATGTTCCTGGTGGTGTTTTTTCTTTTTTCTTTGCCACCATATCAAAAATCTGGAAACGTGTCTGAACACAATAGGAATGGCTAGGATCTCAACTCATCCATCACAAAAATTGCACTGCTTGGAATAGTGCAGATACTACAACAATATCTGTTGTAGTAGCATTGTGGGAGGAGAGAGTCTATGGCAGACCTGGGAATTTTACGGGCCCCAGGCCATATCCTGTCCTTTATCTGTCCCTGTCCGGCCTTCATGGATTGCTTTTATTTTGAACATGACTGCTATTTTTGTTTTCAATTTATGTATGTGCGTTGATGTGGTACCTATGATGTGGTACCTTCACAGCTCTATTGGTTCGGCCCTCCATAACAGTAACAGTTTCTCATGAGGGCCCTTGTGAAATTTAATTGTCCACCCCTGATATACGGTGACAAAGGGGGAAAAAATCAGGAATTTCTGCCTTTTAATAACATTTCTTAATCACAAAATGTGCTACCAGACTCAAAGCTTTTTGGAAAGTATCTTTAGCTATTGTAGTTCTCTGGGAAGGAGGTGATAGTGGTCTCCAACCTTGGCAACTTTAAGAATTGTGGACTTCAACTCCCAGAATTCCTCAGCCAGTTGGCTGAGGAATTCTGGGAGTTGAAGTCCACAAATCTTAAAATTGCCAAGGTTGGAGACCCCTGGTTACAACTACCAAAAACCAAGTCAGAACCATTTTGTAAACTGTATACATAGAACAACAACAATAATAATAATAACAATATCAAGAACAACAGCAGTAGCGATGATGATGATGGATAATTGAAATCTCTTTGTGCATACAAATTTCAGTTTTTGATATTTATCTTATTTCGAAACTCATTAGATAAAATAATGGCTTTTAAATAAATAATCAAATAACTCTGAACCCAGTCTTCCAACTAGAGTTGTCTTCACAGGGTGTCCCCAAAAAGAATTAAAGATAGTGTGTGACGTCCATCTTTTGTGTGTGTCTGTCAAAAAAGACTGTCATTGGTTGTGCGGTCAGGGCCACCATCTTGATTTTTCATTGTCCTCGTTTTCTGACATTTGGGACCAGAATTTTCCATTGTTAAGCAAGACAGTTGTTAAGCTCTTGCCTCACAATCAGGAGATTGTGAGTTCGATTCTAGATAGAGGCAGATGTAGGGTCTCCTGCTTGGGCAGGGGGTTGGACTAGATGACCTGCACGGTCCCTTCCAACTCTGTTAATCTGTTAAAATTACAATGTTATGATTTTTTTTTTTTTGCCATGTTGGTTAAGAGAATCATGGCAGCTGTGAAGTGGATCATACAGTCATTAAGCAAACCTATTTTTCCTCAAATTGACTTTGCTTGTCACAAGCTGGCTGGGAAGGCCGCAAGTGGCAATCACATGACCTCAGGACACTGCAGCCATCATAATAAATGCATGCCGATTGCCAACTTTTGATCATGTGACTATAGGAATGCTGCAGCAGTCGTAAGTTTGAGGACCGGTTGTATGTTTTTTTTCAAAGTTATATTTTCAAGCAGTCGCTAAATGGATGGTTGTAAGTCAAAGACTACCTGTACAGACACAAACACACAAACACCCACAAATACTCATTTTGCAAAACCAGAAGTTAAGGCCAACTAAAGCCTTGGTTGAAAACAATTGAACTTTTTGGTTTGGTCTTTTGGTTTGGTTTCGTTCTAGCAATTTTTCTTCAAGATAAATGAATCTTTTGCGTCAGGAATACAGAATGTAATGTGCTTTTTTGAATCACCCAATCTAGACCTTTTTTTTTTTTTTGCATAGTTCAATGTTGAAAAAAATGTCCGTAGCCTTTTGTTAGGCCAAGGACTTAAGAATATTCTTCACATAAACTCCTGGGTTTCCAAACTTGGCAACTTTAAGACTTGTGGACTTCAACTCCCAGGATTCCTCAGTTCTAGTTGCACCCACCCACCCCAGACCACTCACTCTCCCCCAGCAAAACCCACCCCATAGGATTATTATTATTGTAAGAAAAAAAAATGAAAGCTAGGTATACTGTCTTCAACTTTTGAATGAAAGATGACTTATAAAACAAATAAACGAATGTTATCTGAGGCTGTTTATAAATCTAATATATAAACAAACTCAGAAGCAAGGTTGGGGAATATGATCTTGGTGTGTTTTTCTGTGGCTTTTGTAAAAACAAAGTAGTCATGTACTATATTTACTCATGGAAAAGCCAAAATGTTTAGAGGCCAAAATGCACCAAAAAAAGCACATTTAGCTTGTCTGTTTATTTATTTTCTGAGTCCAGAACATTTTACATTAAAAAGAGAAGTCTAACATTTAAAACTAGTGCAACCATCTAAACAAGGAAAACTATGTGACAAATATAAAGATTAAAACACAGAAAGAATTTAAAATACTTACGTGACATTATATAGCCTTTGAGGCCCACAAAGTAGAAAAAGGACTACTTTCAGCATATCTGTGGAAGGGCTTTATCCCTGAAGATATATACAGTAATGCTTTTTAAAGTACCCTAATTTCCAGTATACATTCATAGGTATAAGCCCCTCTGCAGATAAGCGGACCCCCAAATTTTTAACCAAAATACCATTTTTTAAAAATGCATATCCGCTGGTGGCACATTTGCCATGGAATTTTGGTTTAAAAAAAATAAAATTGAGGGTTGGCTTATTCCTCGATTGGATGGGCTTATATGCAACTATATGCAGTTGGTGTGTTAAGACTGGTTGTTATTTTTTATTTTTTTTAAAAAGGCAAAATTTGGGGGTGGGGAGAGAAACGGGAGCAAAACCACTTCCCCCACCCCTTCTACTTATTTCATAGGGTTGTTGTCACTAGGGAAAATTGAAAGACAAGGTGCTTTGTATACTCTCCTTTTCTCCTGCAGGAAAGGTAGAAATTAACAAAATGGCTGCTTGCACCCATGCAGTGGAGATCAGTTTTGCTGTGCAATTGTTTGTGTGTGTGTGTGTGTGTGTGTGTGTGTGTGTGTGTGTGTGTGTGAGAGAGAGAGAGAGAGAGAGAGAGAGAGAGAGAGAGAGAGAGAGAGAGAGAGAAGCAGAAATTGGCAGACATGGAGTTTAATTCCAGTCAGCCATTTATGGCATGAAAAGTTAGTTCTCAGGAAGCCCTTTGGTGGACTATTTCTAAAAGTCAGAATACTTTGCAATCTTTAAATCAGAGGTCTTCAAACTTGGCAACTTTAAGACTTGTGGACTTCAACTCCCAGAATTCTAGCTGGCTGGAGAATTCTGGGAATTGAAGTCCACAAGTCTTAAAGTTGCCAAGTTTGGGGACCCCTGCTTTAAATAGTTTTTGCCAGATCAGTGAAAGAGTATGCTCTGTATACAGGTGGTCCCCAACTTACAATCATTTGTTTAGTGACCATTCAAAGTTACAACAGCACTGAAAAAAGTAACTGATGACCGTTTTTCACACTTAACGACCGTTGCAGCATCCCCCCGGTCATGTGATCGAGATTCAGAAGCTTGGCAAACTGACTCCTATTTATGACGGTTGTGGTCTCCTGGGGGGGGGGGGGTGATGTGATCCCCTTTTGCGACCTTCTGACTAGCAAAAGTCACCAGACTCACTTAACAGCCGTGTTACTAACTTAACAACTGCAGTGTTTCACTTAACAACTGTGGCAAGAAAGGTCGTAAAATCGGGCAAAACTCATTTGACAACTGTCTCACTTAGCAACGTAAATTTTGGGTTCAATTGTCATAAGCATACCATTGTATACAGTCAGTCCTCAATTTTCAACCATCGCTTAGTGACCATTAGAAGTTACAACAGACCCCCTCAAAAGCTACTCACAATTCAGTTCCAAAGTTCCAGTGGCCATGGCCACCCCAGGACCATGTTTTGGGTACTCATCAACCAACCTACATTGATGTGCAATGAGTTATAGTCACATGACCCCTATTTTTACCAGAAACTGATGTTCGCTTCCAGTTTCCCTCAGAACCCAGTCCAGTGGTGGGTTCCTACCGGTGCAGTCCAGTGCGCCGTTCCGGTAGGGACCTGCCGATTGCGCAATTTGCACGCGACGGCTCCGTGTTCACCAGTCCGTCGCACGGCGCCATATTTTTTCTGGAATTTTTGGGCTTCTTTTGCTTCCTGCGCATGCGTGGAAGCAAAATCACGCAAGGGGATGCACACGTGTAGCGAGTGTGCGCACGCATGAAACGAGATGATGTGCGCACAGCGCACCGGTAGGAAAGTAGGAGGAACCCGCCCCTGACCCAGTCCATAGTAAAGAACAGGTTCGCTTACCAACTGCCATGTTCACGTAGCAACCATCACACACACAAAAAACCCCTAGTAAAATTAAGTCACATGATGATCCACTTCACAACCATCACAAGTTACAACCATCATTGCCAGGCTCAATTACAGTCACAAGTTGAGGACTACCTGATTTGCTTTCAGATAGAAGACAAGGGCCGAAGATCACATTGTGGCTGTGCTAGTTTAATTGGCTCAGTGTAAATAGTGCATTTCCTCAAATAGATTAGGAAATTTGGGTTGCTTGGCAGTGCAGATTCATCCCCTTCGGTTTTATCTCTGGTTCAGTATAATTATACAAATCCAGCAAAGGACTTAAAGTATGGTGGGGAAGTGAGCTTGGAACACCAAACATCTCAAGAAGTTCCTTCTAGTGGAGAAACCAAATGTCTGCTTGGTATCTCCGGTGGTCAAAGAGTTCCACCGCTGGAAATATTTTTGTCTTCTGCCCTGCTAACTCATTTTCCCCTTATTTTCTTTTTAGGGACCTGCTCAGGATAGGGGTGACGCTGGCAGGACATCAAAAGAAAATCTTGAGCAGCATACAGGACATGAGGTTACAAATGAACCAGACTCTGCCAGTTCAGGTTTGACCACGGAGGACTCGTTCGTGCCTTTGGAACAGATCCCCCTCCCCTGAGGGTCACTTCCCTAGGATTCTAGTTTGCGGTGCTGCCCAGCTTCCTGAGTTTGAGGAAGGGGGGTTCTTCTCCATCCTCCCTCCCCCCCGGTTATCGGGGCGGGGAGCTTCTCGGTTTGCCAACAGACCTATGGCGGAATGGACTAGGATGACCCTAGCTAGATTAAAAGACACTCCCAGATCTGCAAGAAGTCGCCTTCCTCGTTTTGGCTGCGGCGTTCTTGAAGTGGTGCGCCAACAATTCAGCGTCTTCATATTGAAGACAGGTTACCGGGAAAGGAACTGTAGAAGGCCTCTGTGCACATCGACCCTTATGTTCACACAAACAGCCGTCCCCTACATCTGCCTCCAGCGGTGCCATGGAGGACTTTCAGCTTCCGTGGGCTTTCCTGGTTCACAGATCTCACGCGGCCTTCCTTGGCATCATCACCAACCCAGAAATGTGGCCTTTCCCCTCCGTCCTGGCCAAGAGGAACCGTTTGCCCCGAACCCAACGAGTGAAGTCGTCTCTTGAGAGTCGCACCACACTAGGACCATGGAACTGGTTGGACATTTTCCTCTCCATGGCCCTCGACAATCGTGCGCCATCCGGGGCCATTTGGAGCCGATGCAAGACGTATTTTCTGCCGGGGGGGTTTAAAGAGCCGGCTGCTTCTTTGGCTTCGGCACACCGGAACTGTGAAGTCGGTGGTGGCTTCAGGACAGGACATTGAGCGATTTTGCTCTCTCCCTCTGGCGTTCCGGGCCTTCCCGTCCCACGGCTTGCCAGCACGAGTTTGCACAAAGATCACACAGATGGACAGCCAGTTGAGGCAGCTTGCCGGCCCAGCGGGATTGAAAGGAGGAAAGTCTGCGTGGTGGAGAGAAGGGGCGGGAGAGGGAAAGTGCATCCCAGGCCTGCCTCCCCGTCTCATTTTATGCCTCCCTGTCTCATTTTCTTGACACACGCTGTGATTGCTGCCAAAAAAAAAAGACTGGAACACTTCTTTTTTTTCTTTTTTTTCTTTTTTTTCTTTTTTTTCTTTTTTGGTTTTTGGTGGTTTTTTTGTTTGTTCCGATTTTTTGTTGTTGTTGTTGTTGTTTTGCTTTTGCTTTTCTTTTCCAAGAGCCTCTGCAGGCCTGAGCCGTAGGGTAAGGAGGCTGCCTTGTGAAGCTGGCAAGCTTGCATGTGTAAGAGTGCGTATACTGGCCATCCGGACTGTGCGCCATGGCAGAATAAAGGCAATAATAATTTTAATGAAGTTTCTTTGGAATCCGTTGTATTTCTCTTTCCCTCTGATCTGCAGGAACTTGTCAAATCCTGCCCTTCCCTTTTGCCTTTGTACAGTTGTCTCTTTTTTTCCCTCTCTCTCTCTTATCTTTCAGAAGAGTGGAGTGTAATCTTTCCTTTCCATCTCCAAGTTATAAATAACCGGGCACAAGGAAGATGTTTTACATATTCTCTGGGTCTGTGTGTTTTAATCTTGTCCACTTGTCCCCATAACTTTGAATTTGCTCCTCATTCCTCTGTGGCAGAGATGGGCAACGATGGCACCTCAATGACTCGTGGACTTCAACTCCTAGAATTCCTGAGCCAGCCGTGCTGGCTCAGGAATTCTGGGAGTTGAAGTCCACAAGTCATAAAAGGGGCCATCGTTCCCCACCCCTGCTCTATGGCCCTACGCTGGGTGTTGGGGTCCAGGGTTGTGCAAAACCCTTAAATAGGGGCCATTTAGATTTGGAAACGCTCCATTTTGATTCCAGGCTACTGGTTTGGAAAGCAGAAGTGTTGTTTCTCGAACGGAAGCGGATGTTTCCAAGTCTAAACTATTTCAGTCTCAATGTTTTGCATATCCCTTGCGTGACAGATTTGGATGGATGGATGGATGGATGGATGGATGGATGGATGGATGGATGGATGGATGGATGGATGGATGGATGGATGGATGGATGGGCTCATTGACTCTGGATCACAACAAGCAAAATTACAGGGTGGGATTTGTGCTGAAGAACAGGAGGAGCTGAAGCCCGAAAGTTTGGTTTGCGATTCTTTTGACCCGAATTATGAAAGCATGAGACCTGCTTCGTTGGATCCCAAAATTGTTTTAGACTCGTGCCACATTCCCACAGATGAGATCAAGGTATGGGGGGGGGAATACCTGATAGGCCAGTGTTTCTCAACCTTGGCAGTTTGAAGATGTGTGGACTTCAACTCCCAGAATTCCACAGCCAGCAACGCTGGCTGGGGAATTCTGGGAGTTGAAGTCCACACATCTTCAAACTGCCAAGGTTGAGAAACACTGTGATAGGCATTCAGTCAAGATGGATTCTCTTCCTTTCACATTCCCAATTTGGGGAAGTCCTCCTATCCTTCCACTTGGGGGTTTCTGCATTCAGAAAAAGTGGAAACTTTTCCCTTTTTTTGTGAATTTCCATGCATTCCAAAGAGAAAGAATGGCAAAAATGAGACGGGATTGAACTCCTGCTCCTCGTTTTCCATTCTTTGTGTAAAGACAATATCCCCCCCTTTTTTTCTCCCCCATTTCCCAACTTCCTTGAAGTTGGGGGAGCCATTCCTTGAAACTGGTCTAGTCCCCATGTGGAGACAAAAAAAGTAGCATTTTAGGCCCATCTGCCATTTCCCCCGTTTTCGGCCTTGACTTTGCCTGGTTTCTTCTACCTGAGCTTAATATGGAGGAGGAGGGAAGCAGTTGGTGCACGCTCTTGTAGAACAAAGCAGATCTGTCATTGCTATCATCCATCATCATGTGTTTCATTCACCTGACATTCTGCAGATGTTTTTTCTTCCTGGCATCAAAGAGGCTGTCTTTCTCTAATCCATGGTTCAGGAACTATGGCCCTTTTATGACTTGCGGACTTCAGCTCCCAGAATTCCTGGCACAAAATCCACAAGATTTTGAGTCTGTCCAGAGGACAGACTCAAAATCCAGAGGGACCTCGACAGACTCGAACACTGGGCCCAAACCAACAAAATGAAATTTAACACGGACAAAAGCAAAATTCTGCACCTAGGCAAGAAGAATCAAAAATACACATACAAACTGGGTGAAACCACACTCAATAGCAGCGATTGCGAGAGGGATCTTGGAGTCTTGGTAGACAGCCAACTAAATATGAGCCAGCAGTGTGCAGCAGCAGCCAAAAAGGCCAACGCAGTCCTGAGCTGCATAAATAGAGGGATACAATCAAGGACCAGAGAGGTAGTAGTACCACTCTATAAAGCCTTGGTCAGACCACACCTAGAGTACTGCATCCAATTTTGGTCACCACAATACAAAAAAGACATTGAAACTCTAGAGAAAGTGCAGAAGAGAGCAATCAGGATGATAAAGGGTCTGGAAAATAAAACATACGAAGAGCGGTTGCAGGAACTGAGCTTGGCCAGTCTAGCGAAGAGAAGGACCAGGGGTGACATGATAGCAATATTCCAATACTTGAGGGGATGCCACAGAGAGGAGGGGAGCAGGCTGTTCTCTATGGCACCAGAAAGCCAAACAAGGAATAACGGATGGAAGCTGACCAAGGAGAGATTCAACCTGGAAGTGAGGAGAAACTTTCTGATGGTGAGAGCGATCAACCAGTGGAACAGCTTGCCAGCGGAGGTTTGAGAGCCCCAACACTTGCGACCTTCAAGGGGAGACTGGACTGCCATCTGTCTCAAAGGGTGTAGGAACTCCTGCTTGAGCAGGGGGTTGGACTAGATCACCTACAAGGTCCCTTCCAACTCTAATAATAAATCTAAATCTAAAGTCATAAGAGGGCCATAGTTCCACAGCTCCGCTCTAACCAGAGATGATCCTACACAGCTAGTTTTGGTACGTGATATGGCAGAGTGATATAGCAGACCAGGAGTTTGCTAGGTTTGACCAGACAACAAAAGGAGCATGATGCTGAAATTCCTAATTCATCCCCCATATGTTACAGGTAGTCCTTGAATTACAACTGTGGTCGCTTGGCAAACATTTGAAAATCCACCTCAAAAAGATAATTACCAGCCGGTTCTGAAGATCCAACAGTTGGAGGCCTCCCTCCATGGCGGTTGCTTAACCACTGCTGTGATGACCCAGTGGTTAGAATGCAGTATTGCAGGCGAACTCTGCCAACTGCTAGCAGTTTGATTCTGAATGGCTCAAGGTTGACTCAGCCTTCCGTCCTTCCGAGATCAGTAAAATAAGGACCCAGTTTGTTGGGGGGGCAATAGGCTGACTCTGTAAACCGCTTAGAGAGTAATGTGACCCATTTGTGGCATTCGGGAACTAGCCTAAGTTTACAGCCATTGGCAGCATCCTCTGGTCATATGACTGCAAATTACGGTGTTTTCGCTATAATTTACAATTTTTAGCAAAGACGCCCTATAGAGAACATTAGAAGTGCTTAATGACTGCAGTGATTGCTTAACCGAGGAGAATGAGGAGGAGGAGGAGCCACGGCGGAGATGGCGGCGAAAAGATCGCACTCCGTAGGAGAACTGAGCTTTTTCGGCTGCCGCACCTGAAGGGGATCACCCCCCGGAGTTTTCCTCTCTCTGGGTGAGACGGAACTTCAGCAGGCACCCGAAGACGGTGGTTGAAACATCTGCCACCTACAGATAGCACTACAAAGTTCTCCTGGTTTCCATCTGCGGAGACGGCCGTCCATCTTAGAGCTCATTTTGGAGCAGTAAGACGCCGTGAGGGCCGTATTATCTCTGCGAGGCCTGAATATAAAAACTTTTAAACTGATAACTTTTTAATTTGTTCTCCTCCTCTGAGACGTGGTATGGGTGTGATTGAGTATGGGGACGAGTGAGGTGAGTGAGATGAGTGTTTGACGGTTAACGAATGTGTGTACAAAAAAGAAATGGAAAAGCCGGGGGCTGCGATCCCGACCCCCCTCGCTGAATGTAGAAGCAGAAGCGGGGGGGGCGGGGGCGCAGTGACCCCAGCCTGTGAGAATGGTATGTATGACCTGCAGGAAAGGAGGAGGACCAGCTGGGAGGGGGAGGGGGTCTCTGGTGGGGAGGAGAGCCGGAACATCTCGGTCATAATGGGAAGAGGCAGATATGGCGGGAGCAGAGGGGAGGGCCGCTCTCGGGGAATAAGACCTCGCTGTTTACAAGCAATCCCTTGTTCCGGCCCCTCTGATTTGGTTCCATCTTGCTCAACCCGGATACCTGGCAACCAGGGTTCTCAGGGCCCTGGGCTCAGGATGCTGCTGCTTAACGCCAGGTCAATTATCAACAAAGCCCCCCTGATACGTGATTTAATCACAGAGGAGGGGGCAGACCTGGTATGTGTTACCGAGACCTGGCTAGGGCAGGAGGGGGGAGTAGCCCTCTCCGAGATATGCCCAGCCGGTTTCTCGGTGCAGCACCATTCTCGACCCCAGGGGAAGGGGGGGAGGAGTGGCAATTATAACGCGTGGAAATCTGCATCCTCGTAGGATCCCTGCCCCGGAGATTGTTGGGTGTGAGACGCTCCTTCTGAAGTTGGACTTAGGGGTTCAGGTGGGCCTTTTCTTAACGTACCTGCCTCCCAGCTGCGTAAGTAAGGCCCTGCCTGAGCTGCTCGAGGCAGTAGCCGGCTTGGCGGTTGAGTTCCCCAGGCTTATGGTGCTGGGGGACTTCAACTTGCCATCTGCTGGCGAAACCTCTGGGATAGCTCAGGAGTTCATGGATTCCATGACAACCATGGACCTGACCCAAGTAATTCAGGGTCCGACTCATGAGGGTGGTCACACGCTTGACCTAGTGTTTCTTTCGGGGCAGTGGAGAGATGATCTGAAGATAAGGGATATAGTCATCACCCCACTGTCATGGTCAGATCATTTCCTACTGAGGCTGGATTTCACAACCCCATTCCTCCCCCGCAGGGAGGCGGGACCGACTAGGTGGTTCCGCCCCAGGCACCTAATGGAGCCGGATGGATTCCAGAGGGAACTTGGGGAAATACCTGAAACCCTGGTACACAATTCGGCTGACTCCCTGGTGGCTGCTTGGAACACCGCAGCATCAGGGGCTCTAGACCGAATTGCGCCTAAGCGACCTCTCCGTGGCAGTGGATCCCGGAAAGCTCCCTGGTTCACCGAGGAGCTCCGGGAGATGAAACGCCAAAAGAGACGTCTGGAGCGCCGCTGGAGGACCAAGAGGGCCGAATCTGACCGAACACTATTAAGAATTTACATCAGATCTTATTTAGTGGCGATAAGGGCGGCAAGACGTTCCTATCTTTCCGCTCTTATTGCGTCCGCAGATTCTCGTCCAGCCGCCTTGTTTAGGGTGACTCGCTCCCTCCTTGGAAAAGGGGGGAGCGAGGAACACTTACAAGGCAGAGCTGAGGAATTTGCTGAGTTTCTGTCGGATAAAGTCGCTCAGATTCGGTCAAACTTGGACTCTGGCAGGGCAGAGTCCATAGAGTTGACGGGGGCTAGTCTTAGTCCATCATTATGGGAAGAGTTTGGGCCTGTTTCTCCCGAGGATGTGGACAGGGCTATGGGAGCGATGGGTACCTCCACCTGTTTATTGGACCCATGCCCCTCCTGGCTGGTCTCGGCCAGCAGGTCGGTGGCACGCGGCTGGATCCAGGCGGTGATCACCGCTTCTTTGAGGGAGGGATCCGTACCGCAGTCGTTAAAAGCTGCGGTGGTGCGACCCCTCCTGAAGAAGCCTTCCCTGGATCCAGCTGATTTGAAGAACTATCGTCCAGTCTCCAACTTACCTTTTTTAGGGAAAGTTGTGGAGAAGGTGGTGGTGACTCAGCTTCTGCAGCTCCTGGATGAAACAGACCATCTAGATCCTTACCAGTCGGGCTTCAGGCGCGGCTACAGTACAGAAACTGCCTTGGTCGCCCTGATGGATGATCTCTGGCGGGCCCGGGATGGAGGAAACTCCTCCATCCTGGTGCTACTTGACCTCTCAGCGGCTTTCGATACCATCGACCATGGTATCCTTCTGCATCGGCTCGGCGAGTTGGGAGTGGGAGGCACCGTTTTACGGTGGTTCTCCTCTTATCTTGCCGATCGGATGCAGTCGGTGTTGGCAGGAGGGCAGAGATCGTCCCCTAGGCCCCTATCATGTGGGGTGCCTCAGGGGTCGGTTCTCTCGCCCATCCTGTTTAATATCTACATGAAACCGTTGGGTGAGATCATTCGCAGACATGGGGTGTGTTTCCATCAGTACGCTGATGACACCCAGCTGTACATCACCACCCCGTCTGACTTCAGGCAGGCAGTTGATGTAATGTGCCGTTGCCTGGACGACGTTAAGATCTGGATGGGGAGGAACAGACTCAGACTCAATCCCGACAAGACTGAGTGGCTGTGGATATTGCCTCCTAAGGATCATGACAACTACCCCTCCTTGGTCTTTGAGGGTGCGAAACTGACTCCCTCAGACCTGGTCCGCAACTTGGGGGTCCTCCTAGATCCACAGCTAAAATTGGACCACCATCTTTCTGCTGTGGCTAGGGGGGCCTTTGCACAGGTCCGCCTGGTGCACCAGTTGCGGCCATATTTGGAGAAGGAGGCTCTACTCACGGTCACTCATGCCCTTGTCACCTCGCGCTTGGACTACTGCAATGCGCTCTACATGGGGCTACCCTTGAAGAGTATCCGGAGACTTCAGCTGGTGCAAAATGCGGCTGCGCGTGCTGTGGTGGGTGTGCCAAGGTACACCCACGTGACACCAATACTCCGCCAGCTGCATTGGTTGCCCATCGGTCTCCGGGTACAATTCAAGGTGTTGATCACCATCTTTAAAGCCCTTCATGGCTTAGGACCAGGATATCTTCGGGACCGCATTCTGCCTCATACTTCCCTCCAACCGGTTAGGGCCCACAGAGTTGGCCTCCTCCAGGTCCCGTCGGCCAAGCAATGCCGGCTGGCGGGCCCTAGGGGGAGAGCCTTCTCTGTGGCCGGCCCCGTGCTCTGGAACCAACTACCCCCAGAGACCCGGACCATCCCCACTCTGCTGGCCTTCCGAAAAGCCGTCAAAACATGGCTTTTCCTGCAGGTGGGGGGGACAGCTTAATCCACCTGAGATTACCCCCCAAGTATGTATGATGTTGAATGGATGTTGTTGTTTTTAATATTGCTTTTTTAAAAATTTGTATTTGTTTCTTTTTAGTTACATGTATTTTGATTATTCTTGTATTTTTCCCTGTTGTATGCCGCCCTGAGTCCCTTGGGAGTTGGGCGGCATATAAGAATAACAAAATAAAATAAATAAATAAATAAAATAACCGATGGTGTGGTGGCGCAGTGGTTAGAATGGAGCATTGCAGGCTAACTCTGCCGACTGCCAGCAGTTCGATCCTGACTGGCAAAGGTTGACTCAGCCTTCTATCCTTCCGAGGTCGGTAAAATGAGGACCCAGATTGTTGGGGGCAATAGGCTGACTCTGTAAACCGCTTAGAGAGGGCTGTAAAGCACTGTGAAGCAGTATATAAGTCTTAAGCGCTATAGTATTATTAATGATTGCCGGAAAAATGATCTTAAAATCAGATTGGTCATGTGGATGACCCAGTTTACAATTGTCACAATTTACGACTGTAATGGGCAGGCTCATTATGGTTGTAAGTTGGGGACTATCTATACCTGTATAAAAGGATGGGTGTCCATTGCAGCAATGTTAATGCTCTTTGGCATCCTACTTTTCCTTGATTCTCTTCTTGGACCATTCACCTTAAAAATCTTGGCCATATTGTCCAGCCTGAGCAACTCCTTTATCAGTTAACCATCTGGAGAGGCCATCTTGAGACAGATGGGCCGGTTTGATATGTCTGACTTCATAGATAGAAGAGCCATTTAGCATTTGCCAGCGGGATAACTAGGAGTTAATCCTCTCAAATTAAATCTATAAAGAGATTTTATGGAATATTGGCCCAGAGAAGAAGTGGGTCAAATCTGTATCAAAAAAAATCCTGCCCAGAAGTCTGGTGCCATGAAATGTACTTCGAAATTGCCACAATACCTTGAATTGTTGTCTAGATTTCCAAAGATTTCATTTAAAAAAGAAATCTATAGATACAAACTCAAGGTAAACCGCTCCAAACTCGACTGCAGAAAATACGACTTCAGCAACAGAGTGATCAATGCCTGGAATGCACTACCTGACTCTGTGGTTTCTTCCCCAAACCCCAAAAACTTTAACCTTAGACTGTCTACAGTCGACCTCACCCCATTCCTAAGAGGTCTGTAAGGGGCGTGCATAAGCGCACCAGCGTGCCTACCGTCCCTGTCTTACTATCCTATTGTCCTCATTTATCTGTACTTACTTTGCTTATGTTTATGTTTATACCTATACCTGCTATCTTGTACATGTTTGACAAACAAATAAATAAAAAATAATAAAAATAATAAAAAAATCTATAGGAATATCCCAAAGGTGCTTTTCCAAAAGGCAACTGGACTTTCGTGTGTGTGTGTGTGTGTGTGTGTTTTCTTTGAAAACGTTTCGCTTCTCATCCAAGAAGCTTCTTCAGCTCAGAACTGAAGAAGCTTCTTGAATGAGAAGCGAAACGTTTTCAAAGAAAAAGGCATAATAAAGTCCAGTTGCGTCTTGAGAAAAGCACCGTTGGGACAACCATAACGTGGATGATTGAGAATCTCCACAGACAAATCTATATGCAAAAATGTAAGGAGGACCTGAGATGCTCCTCTGTAGGTCAGAAGCAGGAAGGAGAGAAAACAGTACTGTGAAGTCTTCCTTTTTGTCTTCTCCAGCAATTGAAGTCCAGGGTTCTGTTGCCCGATGGCTGGAGACAAAATACAGCTATCTGGATTAGTACCTAGTGATAACCTAATCTTCCAGAGGTTGATCTAATCTTCTTTTCAAGCTGCCCAGATTGGCAGCTGTCAACACCTGCATTTAACTAGGTAGCTGTGTGAAGAATTGCCTTCTTCCTATCTTGAATCTGTCACTATTCAACCACATCGATCTTTAGGGAAGACTGGTTCAAATTAAACTGAATTCCTCTGGCTTCCACTACATAAAACTTGTTTTCAAAAATATCTTCCCACTCACCCACCCACCCGTAGTGCTGTAGGTAGATGACCCAGAGGTAAAATGCCCTGCTCTTAATGCAAGAGAAAACTATGGGATACACATGGACACACATACAAATACACCATTTCCATCTTGTCACCTTTTTGATAAACAATGTGAAGCTGAGATTTGGGCATTTTAATTGATTTGCACCAGAACTGCCCATCAAGTTTCCGGAATGCTGAAGGAACTGATCCTTGAAATAAATTTGTGGCTATTCCCCCAACGGGCAATTTCTCTTTCAGAATTGGCCAAGCTCCAGCTAAAGTCAGAATACAGGGGTTGCAGAGTGCCATTTCTCCGCTGATCATGGCAAGCTGCTAAATCTGAAAAGATATTTAGTGCAGAATGGCGGAAAGTAAATTGGAAGGGCGAGTTGGAATAATAAAGTCCAATTATTTGGAGAATGGCTTACTTGAGTCCCGTTTCTTAGCCATAAACCTTCCTGCTGCCCTACAAGCAGCGGAGGGTTCCGGTTATTTTCGCTACCGGTGCGCATTGCGAGCATGCGCAGAAGTGAACTCGCGTTCCAGCGAACGATTTCGCTTCCGCGCATGCTTAGGACGATATTACAAGCCGAAACACAGCTGAGGAACTTCTCAGCTGTGCTTCGGAGGAAGAATAAAGGTCGGTATTGAAACAAGGTTGGGTGGGAGGGCTTTTTCCCAACAGCTCAGGACGCGGAGAAGCGCCAGAAAATGACATCATCGCCGGACTCCTACCGGAGCTGCGCTCCACACCGCACCGGCAGGAACCCACCACTGCCTACAAGCCATCAGGAAGACACTTCCCAGTCCTGTTTTCTGTTTAATCCCACCTGCAATCATGAGGACTGGCTACTCAATGGCAAAATAAAAACTTCGGAGCATCAGACCTCACGACCGCGCCTATTTGCAGACTTCAAAAAAAAAAAAGGAGTTTGTGTATGCTCTGTGTGGCATCCAGATGCATCCTGTTTTTAATTTTCCACTAATTAGCCAATTAAGGCTGCTCATAATCTTGTCTCTTTGCTGGAGTCTCGAGGAGGATTCCTTCCATTTCGTCTTTCTCCAGGCCTCATCCAGCTTTGAAACATTATCTCCCCGTGTCCTGATTTCTTCCCGACCTTCATTCTTTCGGGGCCCAGACTGTCTGAGAAAAGGCCAGTGCCTAGTCTTGCAGATGGTACGTCCCTGGGGAGGAGACCGGAGAGGGTTGGGGAGCAGCTGGCTTCGTTGCAGCCAAACCCAGGTAGGGATCTATAGGAGAAGAATCCTTTCCTTCCGATCAAGGATGAAAGATGCCTCTGGGCGGCTGGCTGCACATTCCTGCATTGCCTCCTGCATGGAGACAAATCCAAACCATTTCCGTGAGCTTGTTTGTTCTTGTCCTTCTCTTTCATAAAGAAGGCCCTTGGAAACGGGCAGCTCTTCCCAAACACATGTGGCCAACGCATAAACGGATCACAGGTTCTCCATGTCCAGCTGCTTCCTTTGTCGTAAGCCCAGGGATGGGGCTTAAAACAGTGGCCAGAAGCCACCCAAGGGCTTAATGATGGGGTTGGAGGCCTGAGAAGCTTCTGGGGAGGAACAACGCTGGTGTCAGGTCTCGGAGCTCAAGGGACACGTGAGCTTGCAACAGCCAAGACCATGCTGGCTGGGGGGCAGGGGTGAAATGCTACCTGTTCGGCCTGGTTCGGGCGTACCGGTAGCAGTGGCCGCCAGTGGTTTGGAGAACCGGTGGCGGCAGCACGAGGCTCCGCCCACCCACCCAGATGTCACCACTTTCTTTTTTTAACCATCTGTGCATGCGCAAAGCGTTCTGCGCATGCGCAGAGGGTGAAAAAGTGCGCGCTTCCGAACCGGTAGGGAAGGTAAGTACATTTCACCGCTGCTGGGGGGGGGGGGCTTATGAAAATTGACCCATAGGAAAGATCCTGGATTATAGGTGGGTAGTCCAGGGAGATATGCTTGTTAGATAAATACCCTTGGGCCATGCTCGCTACTTTTTGAGCTGGGTGGTTTTCTTGTAGACCAAGCTAGGTAACATCATCAGTGCAGAATCAGGGGTGGGTTCCTACCGGTGCGGTCTTCTCTATGGCACCGGTAGTGGCCAGCGGATTGCAAAACGGCTCCGGTGCCGTCCTCGACGGTCCGTCATGCGGCGCCATCTTTTTTTATGAAATTTCCGGCTTTTTTTGCTTCCTGCACATACGCGGAAGCAAAAACTCTCCAAAATCTCGTGAGGGGACGTGCACGTGAGAGAGATTTTGGCGAGATTTTGCTTCCGCGCATGCGCGGAAGCAAATAATCACCGAAATCGCACACGCGCATGCATTCCCTTGCAAGATTTCAGCGAGATTTTGCTTTCGTGGATGTGCAAAAGCAAAATCACATGAGGGGACGCACGCACATAGCGAGCGCGTGCACACACATGCGCAACATGGCAGTGCATCGATAGCAAGGTAGGAGCAACCCGCCCCTGGTGCAGATATACCCTTCCATCCACCAGGGCCTTCATGTGACATGACCCACCTAAGTGCCTTTGATTCAACTCTAAGCCAAATCCAAAAATGCTAGGGAATGTGTTTGAATATTAGTAGCTCGGGTTGGTAGTTAAGCTGTTGGTCTGAGCTCCGAGCTTGGCAATTCAGTTGCAAATGTTTCATCATCCGAACAAACAACATTCAGACTAATTTGCAACTCATAAAAAGGGTATTTAAAGACCTGTGTTCTGACAGACGAGCACAACTCAAAACGCACGGACAATGTCTCCTCGAATGGTGACGAAACGTTTGCGACCAAATTGCCAAGCTCGGAGCGCAAACCAAGAGCCTAAATGCTAGGGAATTTCTAGAAGCCTGGTACTCTGACAAATTAATAGACACATAAACGTAAACAATATATACGTACTATGCAGAAGAGACAATCAACAAGCCAAAAAGGGAATAAAAAGACCAAAATATCTCATCAAGGAATCAGATTGATTACAAGATTAATATCAGACCAACAGTCATGTAAACAATACCCCAATCAAGGAACTGCCAAACAAGCCAATGGTTAACAGCTCAACTAAAGAGCCTCTAAGATCTCCTCCACCATCACTGACAAGACAAACCAATAGAATATAAACTGAGAGCAAACCCCATTCCTTACTAGCACTGATGATGTTACATAGAGTTTGGGTAATGAAACGTCTGCAGGAAAACAAGCAAGCTCAGAGAGCACCAAGGACCTCTCATTTCAATCCTGAGCTACAAATATTCTCCTTTATTGGTTCAAGTCCTTTGCAAAGATTAGGGAGATGCCCAGCATGTAAAAGGCATACTAAGTTTTGGCCAGTGTTGACTCTGGTTAGGTTTTAGCATGATGCAGAAGTGATCATTTGTGGTTCCAGGTCTTTCATGAAGCAGATCAGAACAGAATTAACAGAGTTCCAAGGGACCTTGGAGGTCTTCTAGTCCAACCCCCTGCTCAAGCAGGAGATACCATCTCAGAGAAGTGGCTGTCCAGTCCCTTCTTAAAAGCTTCCAGTGATGGAGCACCCACAACGTCTGAAGACAAGCCATTCCACTGGTTAATTGTTCTCACTGTTAGGAAAGCAACCCAAAGTTTGAACTCAAAGAAACAGCTTTAGCATGTTTATGTGAATTCACATCTTGGTCTAGAAATCCATCTTTGTAGGTCAACATGGGTAGATGAGTTCCCAGAGATTTGTCACACTGTTGGGACCTGCATGCTAAGAGGTTTGTAAGGGGCGTGCATAAGCGCACCACTGTGACAGTGGTGGGTTCCTACAGGTGCGGTCCACTCTATAGCACCGGTAGCGACCCGCTGGTGACGTCACAGTACCGGTGCGGTCGGTTGCAGGTGTCTGGGTGCTGCCATTAAAAAATTTTTTTAAAATTTTTTTAAAAAAACATTTTCTTCTGCGCATGCCCAGAAGCCGAGCTTCCGGCACTGCGCATGTGCTGCCTTCCTATCCCACAGTGAGTCCAAGCAGGGGAGGATGGCTGAGGGAGCGCGTGAGATGCTGAAAGAACAGGTGGCAGGAGGTATCTCCATTCCCCTCCCTTCAGCAGTCCGAGAAGCCACGAACATGCGGTGATGATCCCAGGCATTTTCGCACGTTTGAGGCTTCTCGAGCTGCTGAGGGGAGGGGGAATGGGCGGCAGGACCTATCTCAGTTCCCCTCCCTTCAGCAGTCCGAGAAGCCATGCCCACCCGGTCACATGGCTGGCAAGCCACACCCACAAAATAAGCCACGCCCACAGAGTGGTAGTAAAAAAATTAGGAACCCGCCCCTGCTCCAAGGCAATGCAAACATCTGGAATGGACCTATAAAACGATCCTCTCCAGTCAAAGCCTTCTTCATTAATGAACTTAGACCTTTGCTATCTGATTTTGAAAAAGGTTGCTTTCTTTGCAGAGCATGAGTCTTAACACGGAAGCAAATTCTCTGTGGATAAATTACAAGTGCAGGTAGCCGTCGACTTACGGCCGTAATGGAGTCTGGAATTTATACCATTGGTCATGATGGTCGTAAGTGGAGGCATCCACTTCATTGACTCAATTTCACCACATTTTCACCACATTGCCATATTTTTTTGGGTGGCAATCATTAAGCAGACACCATGGCCATTAAGCAAAGGCCACTGTTCTTAAACAAACACACTGTATGCAATGGGAGATGGGTGGGTCTTGCTGCAGGTTTGGGCCTCAAAAATTTTAGCAAGAGGTTCTCTGCCTGGTTGCTGGGTGGGCATGGCCATGGTGGGCGTGGCCTAGTCGTCCTCCTGCACCACGGTGGGGCGGGCATTTTTGCCCTCCCTCGGCTCCGGTGGCTTTCCTCGAGCCTCTGGGAGGGCGAAAACGGGCTCCCCGAACTTCCAGTAGGCCCGTTTTTTTGCCCTCCCCAAGCCTCTGTGTGTGCCCTGCATTTACCTATATCCAAAACGGGCCACGTGGCGACTCCTGGGAGGGGAGGGGAGGGGAGGGGAGGGCGGGGCCAGCCAGGAGTGGGATTTGGGGGTTCTCCGAACTGCACAGAATCTTAACTAGAGGTTCTCCCGAACCCCTGCGAACCCCCAGCAGCCCACCCCTCTCTTTCTGGCTGGGGAATTCTGGGAATTGAAGTCCACATTTCTTAAAGTTACCAAGGTTGGGAAATACTGGGGGGGGGGGGGGGATGGATGGATGGATGGACGGACGGACGGACAGACTGACTTGCTGGCTGGCTGGTTGGCTGGCTGGCTGGCTGGGGAATTCTGGGAATTGAAGTCCACAAGTCTTAAAGTTACCAAGGTTGGGAAATACTGGGATGGATGGATGGATGGATGGATGGATGGATGGATGGATGGATGGATGGATGGATGGATGGATGGATGGATGGATGGATGGATGGACAGACTGACTTGCTGGCTGGCTGGTTGGCTGGCTGGCTGGCTGGCTGGCTGGGGAATTCTGGGAATTGAAGTCCACAAGTCTTAAAGTTACCAAGGTTGGGAAATACTGGGATGGATGGATGGATGGATGGATGGATGGATGGATGGATGGATGGATGGATGGATGGACGGACTGACTTGCTGGCTGGCTGGTTGGCTGGCTGGCTGGCTGGGGAATTCTGGGAATTGAGGTCCACAAGTCTTAAAGTTGTCAAGATTGGTCCCCTTCGCTCTAAATGAAAACCCCTTTTCTCTCTTTCCCCCTCTAGACTTGGCCTGCCATCTGTTCTCCTCCCTCTGCCTGCCTCCCAAAGCCCTCTAATTCTCCTCCCTAACTAAGCCGGCTGCCTCTGACTTCCGTCCATTGATCTCCTCTTCGCTTTCATCTCTCAGCCATTCTTCCCCCCCTCCCGCCCTCCCTCCCCTCCTTTCGGGGTCTTCCCCGAGATTCAGCTGCTCCCAAGTATTGGCAAGTGGGCCAACCGGAGCCGGTTGCATTATGATCCCAAGGGGCTCTTCCTAAAGCCCCCTTTCCTTTCAAGGGGCATCAAAGGCTTCGGAGCTGCCAAAGGGGCTTTCCAAAATCTTGGCCATGTTTGGAAGAAAGGGGAGCAAAGCACAGCAGCCATTTCGCTGGGCAACTCTTTGAAAGACGAAGTTCATCCCAGGATGGAAAAAAAGAAAGTCTTCCCTGAATCCAGAGATAAGTTTATTTTATTTATTTAGACATGTTATATAGCTGCCAGCCAACTCACTCACAAATGCCCAAGTTGTGCAAGTGACGTTTCTTTTTGCTAAAGTCCTCGACTTATGACCACAACTGAGTCCTAAATTTCCATTGCTAAGCAAGACCCTTGCTAAGTGAGTCTTGTCCCGTTTTATGACCGTTTATGCCACAGCGGTTCAGTGAATCACTGCACTTGTTCAGTGACTTTGGCTTCCCCGTTGACTCCGCTTGTCAGAAGGTCACCAACGGGGATCACATGACCCCCAGGATACTGCAACCGTCACAAATATGAGTCAATTGCCAAGCACCTGAATTTTGATCATGTGGGGGATGCTGCAGTGCAGGTGTGGGTTCCACTTACTTTCTCTATCGGTTCTGATCACGACGGAAGTGCGCGTTTTGCGCGCGCGTGCCAGCTTCGCTCACGCACGCGCCCCCGTCACATCACGCAAAAGCCCCAGAAATGACCCCCTGCGCATGCACAGAAGCCTTTGCGCATGCGCAGAGGTTTTTTTTTGCTAGCTGCGGAGATCGGAGGACTGGTTCGGGAGCATGGACCTTCTGTCATTGCTGCATGTTCGGTGAGCGGCAGTAAATTTCCGCTACCGGTTCTAAAGAACCGGTCCGAACTGCCAGCAACCCACCACTGCTGCAGTGGTCTTAAGTGTGAAAAACAGTTGTAGGTCACTTTTCCAGTGCCATTGTAATTTTACTCAGTCACTAAACGAGGACTACCAGTAGTGGAGATCAGGATGACTTAAATTAGCAATTTGTTTTCCAAAGGACTCACAACCCACATTACTTCAGTTTTGTCCAATAATAAAACTTTATCTTTTTCTGTATCCTCCGGTTCCCCCTTCCCCCCGCCTTCCAAGTCAAACTCCAATCACTGTCAGGATTCGAACTGCTGATAGAGACACACATGGCCACCATCTGTTTGGGGTTGTGTTGTACCACAGAAGTGTGTGCCCTCTTGAAAAGTAATCTGCTACTGCGCTATTCTCAATTTTCGCTACCAGTCCCTTTCGGCTTCCAAGCTTCTACATGACATCCTTAACAGAGTATCCAAGTAGCACCCTTCTTTAACACAAGTAGTCCTCGACTTATGACCATTTGTTTAGCGACTGCTGTTCAGTACTCTTCAGTTGCAATAGCATTGAAAAAAGTTATGTATAACCAGTCCTCACACTTATGACTATTGCAGCATCCCCATGGTCATGTGCAGGGGTGGGTTCTACTTACCTTCCCTACCGGTTCGCATTGCGACAGAAGTGCCCATTTTGCTCGCGTGCGCTTGCTTCCCTCGCGCACACGACCCCATTATGGCGCACAAATGACTCTCTGCGAATGCGCAGAAGCCTCTGCACATGCACAGAGGGGTTTTTCCCAGCCACAGCAACCGGACAACCGATTTGGGGGCGTGGACAGCCGCCGATCGCTGCCGGTTCGGCGAGCGGGTGCAAATCCCCGCCACCGGTACGGGCAAACCAGTCCGAACCGGCATCAACCCACCACTGGTCATGTGATCAAAATTTGAGCATTTGGCAATCAGAGTGTATTTTACAATGGGTTGTGGTGTCCCCGGGGTCGTGTGATTGCCATTTATGACTTTATTGCTGAGAAGCAAAGTACAGGTAGTCCTCAACTTATAACAGTTCATTTAGTGACTATTCAAAGTTACAACGGTGCTGAAAAAAGGGACTTGTGACCGTTTTTCACAGTTACAACTTTTGCAGCGTCCCCATGATTACGTGATCAAAATTCAAATGCCCGGAAACTGACTGGTACTTATGGCGGTTGTAGTGTCCCGGAGTCATGTGATCCTCTTTTGCGACCTTCTGACAAGCAAAATCAATGGGGGAGCCAGATTCACTTAACAACTGGCTTACTAACTTATCAACTGTAGTGATTCACTTAACAACTGAGGCAAGAAATGTCACGGTGTGAATATTGTCAGTTGTATGTCTATGCAGGGTGATGCACCCCTATCCTAATATTATGGTACATTCCAATACAAGCAGAACACGTGATACGATCTTGTACGCATGTCCACATTCCTAAGTCACCATTAATCTCTTCTGACTTGGCTCTTGACCAGAACGGTCGCGTTTCTTGACAAAGATGTAATTATTCAGGATTTATTGTTTTTGTACTGAAATAAATATTTTCTATTAGACTTTTAATCTCGGTTTTATTTCTAACTGTCTGAATTCCAAGAAAAGATCCAAATCGCCTCTATGAGATTTTATTCTCATCCTTAACATGGTAGCACTTGGACGGCTTGAATATATTTTTCCCTCAACAAGAAAGGTCGTAAAATGGGGAAATGTTCACTTCACAACTGTCTCATTAAGCAACAGAAATTTTGGGGTTCAGTTATGGTCGTATGTCGAGGACTACCTGAAAATGGGAGAAGATGGGTTGACTTAACAACCATATGAGTTGTGGAACAACTGCAATGATTCGCTCACAACCATGGCAAAAATCAGGCAATGATTCACTTCACAAGCATTGCTATTTTGCTTAGCAATGGAAATTCTGCTCCCAATTGCGACCATGAGGCGAGGACTTTAACATATTAACAGAGTTGGCAGGGACCTTGCAGGTCATCTAGTCCAACCACCTGCCCAAGCAGGAGACCCTACATCTGCCTCTACCTAGGATCGAACTCACAACCTCCTGATTGTGAGGCAAGAGCTCCACCTCTAGGCCACAGCAGACTTCCTGTACTGGTGGCAGTGTAGCCTCCATATTGGTGTCCAAAAAATCAAGATGGCAACCACAACTGTGCCATTGAATTTTTGAACCTGTAGGCAGCCCTCTTGTTGGCACCTCTTGTATACCTTGGACTTGAGAACCAAAACAAGAGGGACAGACTGTGTCCGATCCTGGCTTGTCTCCCGCCATCAGAATATTTCACACGAGGGAACCCTGGTTTAGTTTTCTGCCCCTTGCATGGACAGCCTCGCACCCAAAGTTAAAGTGACCAGATTTTTTTTTTAAGCGGGACACCATTGACGGGGGGGCGGGGCCGCATGGATGCTGCCATTTGAGTTTTGCCCTCTGCGCATGCGCAGAACGCTGCGCATGCGCAGAGGGCAAAAGAATGCTAATGTCGGCGTCCAGGTGGGTGGGGGGGAGGCGGGAGGCCTTTCCTCGCCTCCCGCCTCCCCTTCGGGAGCTGGCAGTGGCTTGGGCTGGCTGGCTGGCTGACTAGATGCGGAGTCTCATGGTCCGGGAGGTTTCCGGTTCTCCTGTGCCTTCCTCGTTCCTCACTTGCGGTGGTTTCGAGCCGGGCCTGGCTCGGCCCCCTGGCCCTTGGAGCGCATCAGCGGAACAACCGAGCGCTCCAGGGTTCTAGGATGCCCGATTGCTGGGGCCACCGCCGCCGCGCCCGCATCCTCTCCCTCGTTTTCTTGGCCGGAGACGAAAGAGGCGGCGCGGCCGGATGAAGAATGAGCGAGCGAGGGAAGGAAGGAGGGAATCGTACGGCTCCGCCCCGGACGCACCAGCCGGCCACGCTACCTCTGTCGGGGCTGCAGCAACCCCAGGACCTCCCTCTCCAGGCGCGGCTTCCGGATCCGGACTACTCGCTTCATTCTCTGGAGAGGCTGCATGCACGCTTGTGTGTGTGTGTGTGTGTGTGTGTGTGTGTGTGTGTGTGTGTGTGTGTGTGTGTTCGTGAGCGCTCCAGCAGCCCAGCGCTGGCGGAGGGGAAGCAGGAGAGCCAAGACTCGTAAGGTGACCAGACGTCCCGCTGTTTCGGCATTCTTTCCAAAAAAGCGTGAGTTTTTGGAAAGAATGCGGGACGCGGGACACACGCTTGAAAAGCGTGTCTGTCCTGCCAAAAGCGGGACGTCTGGTCACCTTACCCAAAGTATTTGTGATGCTTCCCAGATGCTTTTTTTTTGTAATTTCCTCCGCAGTGAGTGTGAACTCCAAAGCCCTTGCACGCTTGCTTTCTTGCTTTCTTGCTTTCTTGCTTGCATGGAGTGGGTCTGCACTGCATCGATCTGGGTGTGCTTGTGTTAAAAGAACAACAACCACCGAAGGCAAGAGGCAGCTGCCTTTGTAGGCCCCTTTTTAAAAAAAAACGTGTTTTCAATTAAACTATTTCGGAAATTTATGAAGCTCTGGAGTCTGTGTGGGTTTAATGAAGGTTGGGGAGTGGAGAGACGAAGGAATAGCAGTAATGTGAGCATTACTTCGATCCCTTGGGGGGCCTTCATTGTATCTGTGCCTCATCAAACTGTCTGGTCATTTGGCTTTAAGCCAGCAGTTTTCAAACTTGGCAGCTTTAAGATGTGTGGACTTCAACTCCCAGAATTCCCCAGCCAGCATGGCTGGCTGGGGAATTCTGGGAGTTGAAGTCCACACATCTTAAAGCTGCCAAGTTTGAAAAACAGTAAGCCACCCCAATGATTGCTCCATCAATTTCACATACAACATCGCACAACCATGTGGCACCAATGATTTTTACACAGCACATGAAACTGAAAGGCGTTTTGGAAGACAGGGGCGTCTGTGTGTCGTTTTTTTCCAACTGATTGATCGTCAGGGGTTTCCTCTGGATGAGGTACAAATAATAGCAAAATCAAGATGGAGGCTGTGGTAGTGCGATCAAGTTTCAATTGTTTTCTTCAGGAGCATCTTTGATTCGATCGTCATAATCACCATCTGGACTTTTTTGACCTGATCCTGTGGACCTTATCCTGATTCTGAGAGGAAACCAAATGTGTTCAGTGCAGAGAATGACCAGATGCTGTCGGTAGCTAGAGGACAAAGGATAGATACACAAAAGAGTGTTTGCATACTTGGGCCCACATGGCTAAAGCAACTTCCTGTGGACTTCAACTCCCAAATTCTGAGAGAGTTGAAGTCCTTCCATGCAGGCTAGGAAATTCTGGGAATTAGTCCACCCATGCTGGCTGGGGAATTCTGGGAGTTGAAGTCCACCCATGTTGGCTGGAGAATTCTGGAAGTTAAAGCCCACCCATGCTGTGCAATTGTGCAATAGCTTCCTTCATTTTAGCGTTTCTCTGACTGTCCAGACCAGCTCTCCAGCCATTAATAACATGTTTTCCCTCTGCATCCATCTCTTCTCTTCCCTACCAAACCACTCCATCATGAAGAAGAGCTGCAAAATGCACGGAGAGCTAATTTAGGAGTCCAGTGGGTGCCTGTGGAATTTGTGGAAGGTATGTTGTGGGTTGTTCTGATGCATTCCTCTTATGGGAGGGTGGCATCCACAAAATGGTGGGTTGGGCCAGTGAAAAAAAATTCCCGCTGACCAGAGATGCAAGAAGTAAGGCTACTTTCTATCACAGTCTCCTGCCTGTTCCAAGATGTTCGGAACAAGGCAGCCATTGTTTTCCTTTGTCCTTTTGCTTCCTCAGTTATACATCTTTTGAGGAAGGTCAGATCTGAGACAGGCACCACAAGAAATATTAGGTTTATGGATATCAGCTATTAACTGATACTTAAAAGCTTGGTTTCCTTCCTTCCTTCCTTCCTTCCTTCCTTCCTTCCTTCCTTCCTTCCTTCCTTCCTTCCTTCCTTCCTTCCCTCCTTCCTTCCTTCCTTCCTTCCTTTCTAAATATTTTTTTAAAAAAGCTATGTGGCCATCTATCTCATACACAATAATCCTAGGAGTGTCACAATAAGTTTAAATAAAAACAGAACAAATAGAAACCAACCAGTCCTACCACAACATCATATAAAGTTGTCTCATCATGTCATATAAAGTTGAGTTGTGAGCTGTACACAGTTGTTGTTGAGATGGACAGCTATAGAAGTCAAATTGAATCAAATTAAATTGAATTGAAGATAGATAGATAGATAGATAGATAGATAGATAGATAGATAGATAGATAGATAGATAGATAGATAGATAGATAGATAGATAGATAGATAGATAGATAGATAGATAGATAATGATAGGAGGTAGGTAGGTAGGTAGGTAGGTAGGTAGGTAGATAGATAGATAGATAGATAGATAGATAGATAGATAGATAGATAGATAGATAGATAGATAGATAGATAGATAGATAGATAGATAGATAATGATAGGTAGGTAGGTAGGTAGGTAGGTAGGTAGGTAGGTAGGTAGATAGATAGATAGATAGATAGATAGATAGATAGATAGATAGATAGATAGATAGATAGATAGATAGATAATAGGTAGGTAGGTAGGTAGGTAGGTAGGTAGGTAGGTAGGTAGATAGACAGACAGACAGATAGATAGATAGATTGATTGATTGATAGATAGATAGATAGATAGATAGATTGATTGATTGATTGATTGATTGATTGATTCCCATATTCACCGGTTGGCTGGTCTCACTTCTATCCTAGTCCAAAGCTCAGGTAAAGATCCAATCCTTCCCTCCCTCTTATACCAAAGAGAGTCAAGACAGACCAATCTAGAGTTTCTTTCTCACCTGTTCCTGTTTTCTGGGGCACATCTTATAATTTCATCAATGGCTGTTGCATGTTTTCTTCAAGGCCATCTCGGTACTCCTGAATAGGAGACAAGGGGACACTTTGCAAGAAAGCCCTAGATCACCGTTCCCCCCCCCCCACACACACACCAATTTCTGTTTTCTACAAATGGCATCTGCAGGGGGTTTCCAAAATCTGCAAAATGGCTGATGCCATGTCACAATGGGAGCAATACTTTTCTTCATTTGTGAAACAGACAAGATGCAGGGTTTAATCACACCATTATGCCAGCCATCCTTTTTGACACACAGACACCCATAATCACCCAGCTGGCTTTCATGCCTAAGGCAGGACTAGAACTCACAGTCTCCTCATTCCTAGGCCAGCATCTTAGCCACTAAACTAGACCAAACTGGCCCGAAATTAAGCATGGAACCTCCACGTTCCAGGGCAGTCTACCTTCAAACGGGAGGGGCAAAAAGAAGGACAATGGGGTCTCTCTGGCTTTGAACAAAAAATCTCTGCTAGAGTCTCGAGGATATGGGATCTGACTGAGAAAAAGACTTCATAAGATCTTCAGAAGTAGGCCCAGATCAGCTAGTGAATCTCCTCTCCTGCTTAGGAAATAAAGATGGGAGGGGGAGGGAAGAGAACGATGGTTCTTTGGCAAAATAAAATAAAATAAAAAATAAATTCTGAGCAGCACTAGATTTATTCTACCCCTAACCCCTCTCCTCCCAGTTTAAATTATTGTGGAAACACAGTGACTAAGAACGCTGCTAGCATCAAATAACGTAGGGGTCTTGGTTTATACTTGGATCCCCCCAACTGCAAGGTCCGTGGTTGGCTGGGGGGCTGAGCCAATTCTTCAGCAAACAGCCCTGATCTCCCTTCCTCCCCCCTTCTCTTTCAAACTCCCCCCACCCACCATCTCCAGCAAACTGGCCCATCCATCCATCCCATTGATGTTTTCCTTTCTAATCCCCTGTTTAGGACTTAAGTAGGAGAAATAAAGGACCGAATTGTTTGCGTTTCTGGAAAGGGCTGCCGAGCTGGGGAAAGTTTGTTGGGGAGGGGGTGGGGGCAAAGATTCTCCAAATAAATGCTAAATAAATGCCAACCGTTGGGGCCTCCTTAAGCCCCCTTCCCACTGCCCCATGAGAAAGGAAGACGGGGGAATGTGGTTTGTGGCTGATCAAAAGGAGGAAATTTGGAGCTTAAATGGCCCCAGTGCTCACGGTTTCAAGGGGAGGAAGGCTGATGGAGTTTCAACAGAGTCATTTTGTGGGAAGATGGGCAGCAAACAAATTTAATAAATAAATGAAACCAGGGCTTGGAACCAAAGTCTGGAACCAGAACAGTTAAGCTAAAACATACGAAGAATCGTTGCAGGGAAAACTAGAGGGGACATGATAGCAGTATTCCAGAATTGGAGGGGCTGCCACAAAGAGGAAGGGGTCAATTTAATTTCTAAAGCATCAGAAGGCAAGACAAGAAACAATGGATGGAAACCGACAAGGAGAGATTCAACCTGGAATTAAGGAGAAACTTCCCAACAGTGAGGACAATTAACCAATGGAACAGAAGTTGCCTTCAGAGGTTGTGGGTGCTTCATCACTGGAGGATTTTAAGAAGAGATTGGACACCCATGCTTGAGCAGAGGGTTGGACTAGAAGACCTCCTAGGTCCCTTCCAGCTCTATTCTGATTGATTGATTGATTGATTGATTGATTGTCTACAGCTGTGATGGCGAACCTATGGCATGTGTGCCACAGGTGGCACGCAGAGCCCTCTCTGCAGGCACGCCAGCCTTCGCCCCAGCCCAGCTCCACCATGCATGCATCTGGGGAGCACGGGGGGGGGGTGTCACACGTGCATGCGCGGGGCGCAGGCCACATGCGGGGGGATGTCGTGTGCGCATTGCATTATGGGTGCACGCGCGCACGCACGCCCTTTCGGCACACGACAACAAAAAGGTTAGCCATCACTAGTCTAGAGAAAAGAAGGACTAGGGGTGACATGATAGCAGTCTTCCAATATTTGAGGGGCTGCCATAAAGAAGAGGGAGTCAAACTATTCTCCAAAGCACCTGAGGGCAAGACAAAAAGCAATGAATGGAAACTAATCAAGGAGAGAAGCAACCTAGAACTAATGAGAAATTTCCTGATAGTGAGAACAATTAATCAATGGAACAGCTTGTGTCTAGAAGTTGCAGATAGTCCATTGTCCAGGAGATTGGACAACCATTTGGCTGAAATGGTATAGGGTCTCCTGCTTGAGCAGAGGGTCAGACTAGAAGACCTCCAAGGCCTTTCCCAACCTTGTCATTCTATGACTTGTAAAGAAACCAATGTGAAGTTTTGAGTTAAAGCATTCTTTAAGAGAGAGAGAGAGAGAGAGAGAGAGAGAGAGAGAGAGAGAGAGAGAGAGAGAGAGAGAGAGAGAGAGAGAGAGAGAGAGAGAGAGAGAGAGAGAGAGGGATATGGCAGTGAATTCATTTCCAGGTTTAGTTTGCAGCTTTTCAAAACCCAAAGCCTCCCACTTTGTTTGATTTTTTTCCTCCTTTTTTTTAAAGTATGGCAGCTCTTTATTCTTTTATTTTCATTATTGCATAAGCTTAACCAGATATCGTACAAGGATAAAGGTACAAAAGAATAAAGAAAACAAAAAAAGCAAGATAAAAAAATGAAGCTTGTTAAACATTGGCAAGAGAAACTTTGATAAACACACGTTCTCTCCTTTCCACCTTTTCCATTTCCCCAACCACCGCTAACTGCTATTTAAATATTTGCGCTAAGCGTGAACATCAGACATCGAAGATTATTGCTGATAGCCACTTAAATCCTTTCATCTGTTATTTTTTAATTAGTCTCTTAATTCTTTTCGAAAAACCGTATTCAAAATGACTCAGTTTGCCGGGCTATGTAATGTTCCATATATAAAGGAGTCAAATTTGATTGATTCTTTCTTTCTTTCTTTCTTTCTTTCTTTCTTTCTTTCTTTCTTTCTTTCTTTCTTTCTTTCTTTCTTTCTTTCTTTCTTTCTTTTTTCTTTCCTTCCTTCCTTCCTCCCTCCCTCCCTCTCTTTCTTTTTTCTTTCTTTCTTTCTTTCTCCCTTCCTTCCTTCCTTCCATTCTTTCTTTCCTTCCTTCCTTCCTTCCTGTCTTTCTTTCTGTCCTTCCTTCCTTCCTTCCTTCCTTCCTTCTTTCCTTCCTTCCTTCCTTCTTTCCTTCCTTCCTTCCTGTCTTTCTTTTGGTCCTTCCTTCCTTTCTGTCTTTCTTCCTTCCTTCCATTCTTTCTTTCTTTCCTTCCTTCCTTCCTTCCTGTCTTTCTTTCTGTCCTTCCTTCCTTCCTTCCTTCCTTCCTTCCTTCCTTCCTTCCTTCCTTCCTTCCTTCCTTCCTTCCTTCCTTGTCTAGCAATTCCCACCTCTTAAGAAAACCTACACTTTATCAGTGTTTTAGTGAAATGGACAGAGGTGAGGAAGAGAATTCTAAAATTTACGATCTTTCAGATGCATTTCCAGGTGGAAGATTTTTCCCCCTCTTAAGATCAACATTTTTAATTTTTTACTTTCTGCATAACAATTGCTTTCCATCAGCCATCAAACTGGTAGGCAGCAAAGCTGCCAAGCCCAAAAAAACAAACAACCCCAACACAGCAAAGCCACAAAAATGTGAAATCAACAAGAAATGCCTTTTTACAAATATTTTAAAAGCATAATCAAAGGAGAGATTTAAAACAGAGGTACAGGGCGCCCCAACCCTGGCCTCCAAAATGTGTACATTTCTCAGATGCTAGAAATGAGAAAAATGAAATACAGGTAGTCCTCAACTTACAACAGTTTGTTTAATGACCGTTTGAAGTTACAGCGCCACTGAAAAAAGGACTTATGACCGTTTTTCACACTTATGACCCTTGCAGCATCCCGCGTGGGGACCCATTTTACGAGCATCACAACTCACAACTCTAATTTATTTTTTTCATTTCATAAACAAATACCACTGTACAGGGAGTCCTCGAATTATGACCACAACTGAGCCCAAACTTTATGTTAAATGAGTTTTGCCCCATTTTATGATTTTTCTTGCCACATTTCTGAAGTGGATCACCGCAGTCATTAAATCAGTAAGATGGTTGTTAAATGAATCTAGCTTCCCCCCATTGACTTTGCTTGTCAGAAGGTCGCAAAAGGGGATCGCGTGACCCCGGGATACTGTGACCCATCATAAACATGAACCAGTGGCCAAGCATCCAAATGTATATCACGTGACCATTGGGATGCTGCAATGGTCATAGGTATGATAAAGGGTCATAAGTCACTTTCCAGGGCTGTTGTAACTTCGAACGGTCACTAAAAGAACTGTTGTAAGTCGAGGACTATAGCAATAGCACATAGACTTATATACCACTTCACAGGGCTTCACAGCCCTCTCTAAGTGGTTTAAAGAGTCAACCTATTGCCCCCAACAATCTGGGTCTTCATTTTACCGACCTCAGAAGGATGGAAGGCTGAATCAACCTTGAGCCGGTGAGAATCGAACTGCAGTCAACCGGCAGTCAGGAAAATTACCCTGCAGCACTGCATTCTAACCACTATGTGTCAGTGGTGGGTTTCAAATTTTTTTACTATCGGTTCTGTGGGCGTGGCTTGGTGGGCGTGGCAGGGGAAGGATACTGCAAAATCCCCATTTCCTCCCAATCAGCTGGGACTCGGGAGGCAGAGAATAGATGGGGGCAGGGCCAATCAGAGGTGGTATTTACCCGTTCTCCGAACTACTCAAAATTTCTGCTACCGGTTCTCCAGAACTGGTCAGAACCTGCTGAAACCCACCTCTGCTATGTGTAATTGCGGGTTTAATTACGGTTGTAACTCGGGACTACCTGTACCTCCTTTCGGCTTGGACTCCTTGTCCAGGCAGTTTCTCCTCCTTCCAGCTTGGTCTTCAACCACCCTCTCCGTGACCTCAGTTAACTTTCCCCTCCATCTGAAAAACACCCAGTTCCCACCCTCGTGCTTGGCCCAGCTGCCATCCCCGAGAGGCCAGGCCTTATCTGGGGAACGCAAACTCTCTTTACTCCCTCCTTACAAAGAGTAGGCCGACTGGTGATCAATGCTGGCTGGCGTGCTCGGTAATGCCGGGTTGCTAACTCTTGGCTGACATCCCTTAGCAGAAACAGGCTCCAGGAACTGTGTCAGCCGCTCGGGCCAAGCACATCTGGAAGGAATCAGAAGTTTGAGATGTGGGATGGGGAGGGGTGAGTAGTGTGTGTGTGTGTGGGGGGGTGAAAGACAAGGAGGAGAGCTGAGCCAAACCCAAAACATCTGAGCAGGACAGGGAAGAAGGAGACAAGCAGCTGCGAGGAGAGGTTGGATGGAGGCGAAAGAAACCCACCCCCATGGACAACATCTGGGAACGAACTGATCTGATACGCCGTGACAAGAACATGACATTTGCCTTGATGGATCTGACCAGAGTTCCAGCCCATCTGGTGTTCTGTTTCTAGAAAAGACCAGCCAGATGCCACCGGATAATTTTCCAGGTTACCCCCGGCGTTGAAGTTTGGACCGACTTCGTATTCGGGTCTTTGAACGTTCAGGCAGCGGCTTCTATTTTAAAACCATACAGAGGAGCCAGAAAATTTTTAAAAAACGGGCGTACCTAGGATATAAACAAAAGTCCATTTAATTTAATGTAATTTAAATCGAACTACGGGGGAAAAAAAACCATGTTAAAGGCTTTAGTTAAAGCCAGGTAACCGTTTCTCCTATCACCTGTCTGCCAATAGCAGACAAAAGTAATACATGCCATCTCTGAAAAGAGTGAATTAGAGGTTGTTGTTTTTTTGCAATAGTGAAATATTTATATAAAAACATACAAAAATATCTGGTGGTCCATCGAGTCTGAGTTTTTGTTTGTTTTGTTTTTGATGTATGTGTTAATTTTGTTTTTTAATTTATTATTTTTTGTTTTTATTTATTAATTTTTGTCAGATGATAGACATGTGTTCATCCCAAACTCAGTTACTGATGATTGACCCAGTAAAAGAATGACAGCATCACAGAGTTGGAAGGGACCTTGGAGGTCTTCTAGTCCAACCCCTTGTTCAAGCAGAAAACCCTACATCATTCCTAACAAATGGTTGTCTAGTCTCTTGTTAAAAACCTCCAGCATTGGAGCACCCACAACTTCTGAAGGCAAGCTGTTCCACTGATCAATTGTTCTCACTGTCAGGAAATTTCTCCTTAGTTCTAAATTGCTTTTCTCCTCGATTAGTGTCCACCCATTGCTTCTTGTCCTGTCCTCAGGTGCGTTGGAGAATAGGTTGATCCCCCCTTCTCTGTGGCAGCCCCTCAAATATTGGAACACTGCTATACACAACCTCCACTGGAAGTTGGTTCCAAGCTTCCATTACTCTTTCTGGGAAGTCATACTTTCTATCATTTATTCCTAACAAATCAACACAATTCAAAAATCAAGCGTTTGTGAGCTGAATATTGAAGAAATGCAATATCCAATATTTTCCACAATTCTTCATGCTTATGCCTCTAAAATCCTATGTATGTGATCAGTGGTGGGATTCAATTTTTTTTTACTACCGGTTCTGTGGGCGTGGCGTGGTTTGGTGGCCGTGGTGTGGTTTGGTGGCCGTGGCTTGGCTTAGTGGGCGTGGCAGGGGAAGAATACTGTAAAATCTCCATTCCTTCCCCACTCCAGGGGAAGGTTACTGCAAAATCCCCATTTCCTCTCGATCAGCTGGGACTCGGGAGGCACAGAATAGATGGTGGCGGGGCCAGTCAGAGGTGGTATTTACCGGTTCTCCGAACTACTCAAAATTTCCGCTACCGGTTCTCCAGAACTGGTCAGAACCTGCTGAATCCCACCTCTGTGTGTAATACAGAGAGCCGAGGTGGCGCAGTGGTTAAAGTGCAGCACTGCAGTTCAGCAGTTCAGCTGTTCAAATCTCACCGGCTCAAGGTTGACTCAGCCTTCCATCCTTCTGAAGTCGGTAAAATGGGGACCCAGATTGTTGGGGGCAATATGCTGAACTCTGTAAACCGCTTAGAGAGGGCTGTAAAGCACTATGAAGCGGTATATAAGTCTATTGCTGTTACTGGAGGGTGAACATCTTATGTGGTTAAATTTGACAAAGCAATGAAGTGAGGAAAAACAGAGGGTAGGGACTGGGAAATAGGCAGAGAATATGCCTATTTTCTTTCCTAGTTAGTGTTAGTTAGTTAGTTAGTTAGTTAGTTAGTTAGTTAGTTAGTCAGTTTATGGGGGAAAGTGCAATTGAACTGGGCTTGCTTTGTGGATGCCTGCATGGATAGGTATTCTACATCTAGTATTAATAACTCAAGTTCTTCCAACAACATTCCAGGACTTTCTTTGAAGTCATCCATCCATCTCATCCATTGTCTCCCTCATCCTCTATTTTCCTTACAATTGCCAAGCTTAACCCATTTTTCTTAGTCTGTTCTCTATAGAAAACCCAAAACATCTGAAAATCTGCTTCCTGATCATCACCTTTGGGAGCAATCAATCTTTATTTGGTCTGGAGTGATTGATTGGGTCTTCTTGAAGTCCATGGAACCATTCCTGACAATAGAACGATAAAGGCTGATTTCATCCCAGGAACCCCAAAGAAAATATGGGTTCCGTGAAGTGGAAGGAAAAAAAAAGTGAAGTCGTTTGAGACAGGCATTGAAGACGGTTGGAAACCTCCAATAATTATAGGCAGAATTCCTCATCCTGACAAGAGATGGGCCGTATTTAATTCAGGAGATGAGGACTAAGGACTTGTGATGGAATCAGAATTGGTCAGGAAGTCAGAACAGATTTTGAAATCAAAGCAGGTCAAAACAACAAGGGAGTGGATTAGTTTGGCAATTGATTGCTGGACGGAAGTGAATGAATCTGGCCAGGATCAAGCATCAGCATCCCCAAGTGACCACAATGACAGACGATGTTGACATCGAGGCAGTGATAACACAATGCAAACCTTGCCCTCTGTTATGATTTCAGAAAACGTACAGATGTGACGGGATTGGTACGTGTAGCCCCCAATTGACAACCTGAAAAAAATAAAGGGACTTACAGCCGGTCCTTGCACTTATGACTGTTGCGGCATCCTCACAATGATGTGTGATCATGGCTGGGAAACTGGCATGCATTTATGACAATTGCACCGCCTCGGGGTCATGTGATTCACTTAACAACCACATGATTCACTTAACAACAGTGGCAAAAAAAGGTTGCAAAAGGGGGCACAACTCACTTAACAACTGTCTTGCTTAGCAACATAAATGTTGGGCTCAGACTACCTGTATCCAGGGGTGGGCTGCTGGGGGTTGGCAGGGGTTGGGGAGAACCTCTAGCTAAGATTCTGTGCAGTTCGGAGAACCCCCAAATCCCACTCCTGGCTGGCCCCACCCCTCCCCTTCCCTCCCAGGAGTCTCCATTTTGGATGCCAGGTAAGTGCAGGGCGCGTGCGGAGGCTCGAGGAGGGCGAAAAACGGGCCTACCGGAAGTTTAGGAAGGCCGGAAAAGGGCCTTCGGAGCCTGGGGAGGCTGTTTTCACCCTCTCGGAGGCTCGAGGAAAGCTTCCAGAGCCCGGGAGGGCAACCCTGTCACGGTGTGAATATTGTCAGTTGTATGTCTATGCAGGGTGATGCACCCCTATCTAATATTATGGTATATTCCAATACAAGCAGAACACGTGATATGATGTGTACGCATGTCTACATTCCTAATCCACCATTATTCTCTTCCTGCCTTGGCTCTTGACCAGAACGGTGGTGTTTCTTAGCAAAGATGTAATTATTCAGGATTTATTGTTTTTGTACTGAAATAAATATTTTCTATTGGACATTTAATCTCGGTTTTATTTCTAAACTGCCTGGATTCCAAGTAAAGATCCAACATCGCTTCTATGAGATTTTATTCTCATCCTAACATGGTAGCAATCGGACGGAGAGAATTTTATCTTTCTTTAACAAACCCCCCTGCCATGGTGCAGGAGGCTGACTAGGCCACGCCCACCATGGCCACGCCCACCCAGCAACAGAGCAGAGAACCCCTTGCTAAAATTTTTGAAGCCCAGCCCTGCCTGTATCTGGAGATGCCACAGAGAAAAACGTAAACCTTCCTGCTTTTTCCTTGGAAATACAGTCCTCCTAATTGTGGGATGACAACAAATTTGACGAGGGCTGGAGGTGACTTTTAGGATAGCCCATTGAGTTGGGATTTCAGAAAACATTTTTCTCCCTTGTATGACTTCCCACTTCCTGTCTTCTCCAGCGCCACAGATCCAGTCCACATCCCCACCACCGTTGCCTTTGTTGTATTCTTGGAAAACTTATCTTGGCAACAGATGGCAAGAGTCATAAATTATTTCCTTTATCACTGGCCTTGTGGCTTTAAGGGTATTTAGAAAACCCAGAATAGCAACTCTTGCGGGATGTCAGGCTGGAGATCCCTTAAATTAAAATTCTGTTTGGAAAGTTTCCTGCTATTTCCAGTCTGGCTGATCATCATAAAATCCGGAGGTGGAAAAACAATGCCCTTCGTATAACCTCCAGTTTTTTTTAAAAAAGAGATTGGACAGCTACTTTTCCAGAATAGTATAGGCCGGGTCTCCTGCTTGAGCAGGTGGGTTGGACTAGAAGACCTCTAAGGTCCCTTCCAACCCTGTAATTCTATGTTCTGTTTTTCTAATCTTTCTTTGGAGGCAAATTTACTGTAAAACAGAGGAGCCAATCACAGATAAGAGAACACTGATTGTTAGTCTGGTTCAGTCTAGCATCCTAGTTTTACAACTGAACCAGATATGGGTTTCAGCAGGTTCTGACCAGTTCTGGAGAACCGGTAGCGGATATTTTGAGTAGTTCAGAGAACAGGTAAATACCACCTCTGACTGGCCCCGCCCCCATCTATTGTCTGCCTCCCGAGTCCCAGCTGATCGGGAGGAAATGGGGATTTTGCAGTAACCTTCCCCTGGAGTGGGGAGGGAATGGGGATTTTACAGTATCCTTCCCCTGCCACGCCCACCAAGCCATGCCACGCCCACCACGCCACGCCCACCAAGCCACGCCAACAGAACCGGCAGTAAAAAAAAAAGAAACCCACCACTGAACTGAATGACTTTATTATAAGACAGAATTCCCATTCATTCAAAGATTTTCTTTCCTGGATAGCTAGCCATGAAACTGCTATGCTTGTGGCATTGGAGAACGCTTGTATGCCAATTTAACATTCCAATTAAAACAGGTTGAAATGTAGAATGTCTGGGCTTGACGGAGTGAGAATAAATCTCACAGAGGCGATATAGATCTTTTCCCCGGAATTCAGACATTAGAAATAAAACTGCAGTTTAAAAGTCTAAGTAAAATATTTATTTCGGTAGAAAAACAATAAATTCTGATTAATTACATGTCGAATATAAAATGTGACTTCTCTCATTGGAAGCCAGAAGAAGAAGGATAGAACGGAGTCTGGAATGCACACATGCGTACAAGAACATGTCAATCACGTGCTCAGGAATGAACCATTATATTAAATAGGGATGCAGCTCCCTGCATATACATGTAACAGGCAATAAATCACACCGTGACAGGGCTCTCAAAGAGAACCAGTTTGGTATAGAGGTTGAGGCAGTAGCAGTGGTGAAATCCAATTTTTTTTTACTACTGGTTCTGTGGGCGTGGCTTGGTGGCCGTGGTAGGGGAAGGATACTGTAAAATCTCCATTCCCACCCCACTCCAGGGGAAGGTTACTACAAAATCCCCATTTCCTCCCAATCAGATGGGACTCGGGAGGCATAGAATAGATGGGGGCAGGGCCAGAGGTGGGTTCCTGCCGGAGCTGCCCAGTGCGCAGCTCCGGTAGGGAGCGGCCGATTGCGCAATTTGTGCGCGGCCGCTCCGGAGCACTCTCTGCCGGTCCACCGCATGCATCGCCATTTTTTCCGTGAATTTTTGGCCGATTTTGCTTCTGCGCATGCGCAGAAGCAAAATCTTGCTGAAACCTCGCAAGGGGACACGCGAGATTTTGGCAAGATTTTGCTTCTGCACATGCGCGGAAGCAAAATCGCGCTGAAATCTCGTGCGTGCGCATCCCCTCATGAGATTTTGGCGCGATTTTGCTTCTACGCATGCGCAGAAGCAAAATTGCATGAGGGGGCATGCACGCCCAAAGCGTGGAGATGCGTGCGCAGCGCACCGGCACCGTAAGGGAGCAACCCGCTGCTGGGCGGGGCCAGCCAGAGGTGGTATTTGCCAGTTCTCCGAACTACTCAAAATTTCTGCTCAGAACCTGCTGGATTTCACCCCTGGATTAGGCTAGAAACCAGGAGACTGTGAATTCTAGTCCTGCCTATGTACAAAGCCAGTTGAGACCCCCCCCCCCTCTCTCTCTCTCTCTCTCTCTCTCTCTCTCTCTCTCTCTCTCTCTCTCTCTCTCTCAGCTCTAGGAAGGAGGTAAATGCAAACGGCTTCTGAAAACTTGCCAGGAAAACTGTAGGAACTTGTCCAAGCAAGCAGTCAACATTGATCTGAAGGCACACATATACATATACACACAAAACCCCCTCTGAAGATTTGACTCAAGACACAAAAATGCTACCTTTTTTTAATTAGCTGATTCTTGGGTCTGCAAACCATTTAGCTGCTGGTAGATTATAAAGCAACAGGGACAAACCGTTATTAAAATATGCTCTCTTCTTTTTTTTCCAATATACAGGTAGTTTTCTACTTACAACCATGTGTTTAGTGCCTGTTCAAAGTTACAGCAGCAGTGAAAAAAAGTGACTTATGCCCGTTTTTCACCCTTACGACCATGCTCAGGTGATCAAAATTCAGACCCTTAGCTCACATTTATGACGGTTGCAGCGTCCTGGGGCCATGTGGTCCTCTTTTGCAAACATCTGACAAGCAAAGTCAATAGGGAGGCCAGATTCACTTAACGACCATGCTGCTTGCTTAACAACTGCAGTGATTCGCTTAAACAGCTGTGGCAAGAAAGTTCGTAAAATGGAGCAAAACCCATGTAATAACTGTCTTGCTTAGCAATGGAAATTTTGGGGTCCGTTGTGGTCGTAAGTCAAGGGCTATCTCTAATTGCAAAGTTTCAGAGAATTAGAGGCTCCAATAATGCCATACTAAAAATTGATATACATGCATATTAAAAGTATGTCTCAATTGCAGCCGAGAGAAATGAGTAAATACTAGCTTTCTCCAAACTTTGTAGTACGAATGTGTTTAACTGCCTCTCCCATTATCCCCAGCCAGGAGCTTTACTGCTTGAGAGAAAGATCCGGCCAGAATGGTTTCATGTTTTCCAATAAAAATTTGCAGAATTGTTCGGGACAAAGAGACTGCAACAAAGTGGGAAGCAAAAGAAATTAAAAGCCATTTGATAAAGGGAAAACAGTCAGCAAAATAAAATTCCAGCAAGAATCTGAAGGAAGGCTGCTTTTACCCAAAATGGCAATTTTGTGATAAAATATGTGTGTGTTTGGGGGGGAATAAAAGCTGAAATTACAACATTTTGTGGTAGCTTAAAAGGCACTTCAGCTTGTTGAGTTTTCTGTCTGAAAGCTTGTCCACACACGTCAATAAAAAGAATTAAGCCAAGCTTCACCAACCCCTCTTTTGTATTGTACATTTTCAATAGGTCTACTCCACACACAAAAAAATGGATCCGAATGACGCAGCTGTCTGGAGGTTTCCAGGTGTTTGCAAATCACAGCAGACACCTTGAGTTTTGGATCTCCTCTCCGCTTCACAAAAGAGATGTTACAGGGTTCAACACAACAGGTTTAATGTAGTTGTTGGGAGAAATATCCATCTGGTTCAGTTCCGAGCCGGGAGAAAGACACTGGAAACATGGAGGCTGATTGGAAAGATGGTTTAATGATGAACAGAACCAGCAAGCACATGGTTCTGGTGCAGCTGACCACATGGAGTTGAGAGTGAGGGGTTTTTATACCTACTTTTGGGCTTTGAACTTGAGCTTCCTGTTCCTATGCAAGAACATGTATTCTATTGGCTGTTGGGCTGCTTTCCAAGAGCGTGTTTCTCCATTTCTCATCCATGGAAATATAATATTCTCATCCATGGAAATATAATATTCTGCCTTTTAAACATTTCCTAAAATATTTAATTCTTCTAGGAAGAGGGGTGGGTGCTAACTGTCTACATAGTCACTGCATTTGCCCGTTTCCTTATAAACAAATCAAAAATATTGTTTTGCACAACCTGCTAAGCCATACAGACAAAACAAACCCTAAGCAACGTTGAAATTAACTTTTGCATGTAGTCCATGTGGTGCTACCCTCCTTCCATTGAGGACCTGTATACTGCACGAGTCAAAAAGAGGGCCATGAAAATATTTACTGACCCCTCACATCTTGGACATAAATTGTTTCAACTCCTACCCTCAAAACAATGCTATAGAGCACTGCACACCAAGACAACTAGACACAAGAACAGTTTTTTCCCGAACGCCATCACTCTGCTAAACAAATAATTCCCTCACCACTGACTAACTATTCACTAAGGCTGCATTCCTATTACTATTAGTTTTCTCATTGTTCCTATCACCCATCTCCTCCCACTTATGACTGTATGACTGTATGACTGTAAGTTGTTGCTTGTATCCTTACGATTTATATTAATATTGATTGTTTCCTGATTGCTTATTTGTACCCCATGACAATCATTAAGTGTTGTACCTCCTGATTCTTGACGAATGTATCTTTTCTTTTATGTACACTGAGAACATATGCGCCAAGACAAATTCCTTGTGTGTCCAAACACACTTGGCCAATAAAGAATTCTATTCTATTCTATTCTATTCTATTCTATTCTATTCTATTCTATTCTATTCTATTCTATTCTATTCTATTCTATTCTATTCTATTCTATTAAGTATACTGGTAGTCCTTGTCGTTTAGTGACTGTTTGAAGTTACAATGGCCCTGAAAAAAGTGATTTAAGACCTTTTTTCACACGATCGTTGCAGCATCCCCATGTTTATGTGATCAAAATTTGGATGCTGGGCAACTGGCATGTACTTTTGACAATTGCAGTGCCCCGAGTTATGTGATCACCTATTATGGCCTTCTGACAAGCAAAATCAATAGGGAAGTCAGATTTGTTTAACAGTCATGTTGCTAACTTAACTGAAGTGATTTACTCAACAACGGTGAGAAGAAAGGCCGTAAAATGGAGCAAAACTCACTTAACAACTTGTCTTGTTTAGCAATGGACAATTTGGGCTCAGTTGTGGTTGTAAGTTGAGGACCAACTAATATATATCTCCCGTGCCAGACTGGCGTGCCGTCTTGCAGCATTAGTTCTCTGAAGCCTTCTGCAGTATTTTTCCAGCCTTGGTACCTGACATCTTTCTCACACAAAATGGATATTGCCACAAAAAGATCACTTTTATTTCCAATCCTTTAGAATAGAATAGAATAGAATAGAATAGAATAGAATAGAATAGAATAGAATAGAATAGAATAGAATAGAATAGAATAGAATAGAATAACAGAGTTGGAAGGGACCTTGGAGGTCTTCTAGTCCAACCCCCTGCTTAGGCAGGAAACCCTACACCACTCAGGGAATCCATTTTATCCTACTGAGCCAGCCATCCGCCTGTTTGCAAGGAACAGATTCCTCACCGTAATTTCTGCTTAACAGTGGGGAATCAAGTTCTCTGGTTCCCTTTTGCTAGTTCATAGTTGGAGGAGAGTTCAGATAACAGATAAACAGAGTTGATAGGGACCTTGCAGGTCATCCAGTCCAACCCCCTGCCGAAGCAGGAGACCCTACATCTGCCTCTACCTAGGATCGAACTCACAACCTCCTGATTGCCAGGCAAGAGCTCCACCTCTGATGGAAGGTTTCAGAATATTAATGCCTACCAACAAACCAGCAGGCTGATTAGTATTAGTAGATGATTAGGGAGGAAGGAAGAGAAAGATAAGGAGGTGTGAAGGGTGGAAATTTGCATTCCCAGACAATAAATGGGTATTTATCATGTGTATTCAGCTCTTGACCAAAATTGGCAGGGCTTTTTTTTGTGGGGGGGGGGGAAGAGTTGCCCATTTCTTATTTAACTGGGGGGAGAGACATTTCTACCTATCTCTATCAACAAATGCTCAGTTTCACACATCTCTATCAACAAATGCTCAGTTTTACACATTGGCAAAAATAATCAAAACACCAAATACAAACTTGATGATCATGACCTTGATGATGATCCTCACTCAGTAAAGGACCTCGGAGTACTCATCTCTAACGATCTGAGTGCCAGAGCCCACTGCAACTACATAGCCAAGAAGGCATTAAGAGTGGTTAACCTAATCTTGCGCAGCTTCATCTCTGGTAACATTGTACTCTTAACCAGAGCATACAAAACATTTGCTAGACCGATTCTTGAATACAGCTCATCCGTCTGGAACCCACACCACATATCAGACATTAACACAATTGAGAATGTCCAGCGATACTTCACAAGAAGAGTATTACATTCCTCTGTTCACAACAGAATTCCTTATGAAACCAGACTTGAAATTTTGGGACTTCAAAATTTAGAACTCCGCCGCCTTCGAACTGACCTAAGTGTAGCTCACAAAATTATCTGCCTCAATGTCCTACCTGTTAACGACTATTTCAGCTTCAACCGCAATAATACAAGAGCTCACAATAGATACAAACTTAATGTAAATCGCTCCAGACTTGATTGCAAAAAATTCGACTTCAACAACAGAGTTGTTAACGCCTGGAACACTTTACCTGACTGTAGTTTCTTCCCCAAACCCCAAAAACTTCAACCTCAGATTATCTACCATCGACCTCACCCCATTCCTAAGAGATCGGTAAGGGGCGTGCATAAGCGCACAATCGTGCCTACCGTTCCTGTCCTAATGTTCACATATATTCTTACCTCTTTTACTCTTATTCATGCTTGTACTATTTACATATATTTTCAATCATGTTTACTGTTTATACTTTGCTTATAATCATATATGCTTGACAAATAAACAAATACAAATACAAATACAAATTTGGCAGCTTGAAGTTCTGCCTGACAGCTCAGGGAAAAAGAGACAGCGACGCCAGTTCCTGTTGTGTGCAACCTCTGGGAAAGCTGTATTAGCAGCAGGACAAACGGTCTCTGAGAACAGGAGATGTGGGACTCGCCCCCTGTGCCTGAGAGTGCCCCAACATGCACTTCTGAAGTGGTTTCCTCACCCACTCAGTGTGGTGAAGAGGCGGATTAAAACACCCCAGTAAAGGATTACTCAGGTTTTGTTTAACAATCCAAATCACTGCGCATTTGCAGGCTGGCCAAAAGCTCTCTTTAAAATGGTGCCCGGGACAATGCAGGCGGATGTGGAGACGATGAGTCAGTGTTGATCCATTCTCATCGTCACCCGAAGGCAGCCAAGGGGAAATCACACTCAGAAGTGTGTCAGGGGAAGAGTGATGTGGGGGGGGAATCAGGGGTGGGCTGCTGGGCGTCCGCAGGGGTTCGGGAGAACCTTTGACAGATTAACAGAGTCAGAAGGGACCTTGCAGGTCATCTAGTCCAACCCCCTGCACAAGCAGGAGACCCTAGATTAAAGTGACCAGATTTTTTTTTTTAAGCGGGACGGGGGGCGGGCCCGCCTGGGCGCCATTTGAGTTTTGCCCTCTGCGCATGCGCAGAACGCTGCGCATGCGCAGAGGGCAAAACAACGCAAATGTCAGCGTCCAGGTGGGGGGGGAGGCTCCCTTCGGGAGCCGGCAGTGGCTTGGGCTGGCAAGCGACGAACGGGAGGCGGGAGGCAGGGAAAGGAGGCAGCCGGCAGCTTACCTGCGAGGCGGCGCTCGGGGGCTAGGTCTCTGTCGCGAGCTCCAGGCATCCAAGCGCCGCGGTCTCCCGGTCGCCCGCCCGGCCCCAGGGCAACGGCGGCAGCGAGGCGACTGGGGGAAGGAAGGGGAGGGGGATGAGGAAGGGCTGTTTGCGCCGCCGGAAGGGCCGCTCGAGTCCGCAGCGGCGCCTCAACCCCCTTTTTCTGAGACGACGGCAGCGGCAACGGCTCCTCGTCCCTCACCCCTCCACCCGCATCCCAACAGCAGCGGCGCCTCCGAGGGCGGGGCTAGGGATGGGGCGGGGGAAGGAGAGGAGGAGCAGCCCCCCTTCCCCCTCCCCCCAGCTGGCACCTCCGTCAGGGAAACCTTCCCTGATGCTGTCCCCTGCTTTCAAAGAGCCCAACTTGCTTCCGGTTTTTATTTCGGTGGTAGTACCTCTCTTTTGTGCTTCCCCTTCTAAGGTGACCAGACGTCCCGCTGTTTCGGCATTCTTTCCAAAAAAGCGTGACTTTTTGGAAAGAATGCGGGACGCGGGACACACGCTTGAAAAGCGTGTCTGTCCCGCCAAAAGCGGGACGTCTGGTCACCTTACCCTAGATCTGCTTCTACCTAGATCGAACTCACAACCTCCTGAATGTGAGGCAAGAGCTCCACCTCTAGGCCACAGCAGCTGGTTAACCTCTAGCTAAGATTCTGTGCCATTCGGAGAACCCCCAAATCCCACTCTTGGCTGGCCCCATCCACCCCTCCCCTCCCCTCCCAGGAGTCCCCACACAGCCCATTTTGGATGCAGGTAAGTGCAGGGCGTGCGCGGAGTCTGGGTGAGGGTGAAAAACGGGCCTACCGGAAGTTTGGGAAGGCCGGAAACGGGCCCGTTTCTGGCCTCCAGAGGGCCTCCGAGCCTTGGGAGGCCGTTTTCGCCCTCCCAGAGGCTCAAGGAAAACCTATGGAGCCTGAGGAGGGCAAAAACGCCCTCCCCCCCGCTGTGGTGCAGAAGGCCGACTAGGCCATGCCCATCATGGCCACACCCACCCAGCAACCCGGCAGAGAACCCCTTGCTAAAAATTTTGAAGCCCACCCCTGGGGGGGAGTTCATGGGGCCGGTGGCCTAGTCCTCTCACCCACTGTCAACCCTATGAGGTGGACCAGAGCAGAAATCAATACCGGTATGGTAGTCCTCGACTTACGATCAAAATCGAGCCCAACATTTCTGTTGCTAAACGAGACGGTTGTTAAACAAGTTTTACACCATTTCACAAACTTTCTTGCCACAGTTGTTAACTGAATCACTGCAGTTGTTAAGTTAGTAACACTTAAGTTGTTAAGTGAATCCGGCTTCCTCGTTGACTTTGCTTGTCAGAAGGTCACAAAAGGGGATCACATGACCCCGGGACACTTCCAACCGTCATAACTGTGAATCAGTTGCCAAGCATCAGAATTTTGATCACGTGACCACAAGGATGCTATAATAGTCGTAAGTGTGAAAAAACAGCCATAAGTCACTTTTATCAGTGCTGTTATAACTTTGAATGGTCACTAAACAAATGGTTGTAAGTCAAGGACTCTCCTAAATATGAACCAGTTGCCAAGCTTCTCAATTTTGATCACGTGATTAGTATTAGCAGATGATTAGTAATAGTCGTAAGTGTGAAAAACAGTCATAAGTCATTTTTTTTGGTAACTTTGAATGGTCACTAAATGAACTGTTATAAGTTGAGGACTCTCAAAAAGGTCCAAAACTACTTTGATTGGTACATTTGTCGTGACAAAATCTCTACAAGTCTGAATGGGCTTCCCACTCTCCTTCAATTTATCTTCAAGTCAGTTAGAGAAGGTCTTGTCTAAGGTGTTTTGCCCAAATTAATTTCTTGGAATGACTTAAGTTCAATGTGGAAAAACTTAAGTCCAATCTGGATGTCCTGGCTCTTCTTCCTGTCATTTGAGGCCATTCACTCTTTCTTCTAGAGTACGGGTATCCAACCATGGCAACTTTAAGACCTGTGAACTTCAACTCCCAGAATTCCCCAGCCAGCCATGCATATAATTTAGTACAGAAATGGTCAAGGTTGGGACGCAGTGGTGGGATTCAAATATTTTTACTACTGGTTCTGTGGGCGTGGCTTGGTGGGCGTGGTGTGGCTTAGAGGGTGTGGCTTGGTGGGTGTGGCAGGGGAAGGCTACTGCAAAATCCCCATTTCCTTCCGATCAGCTGGGACTCGGGAGGCGGAGAATAGATGGAGGCAGGGCCAGTCAGAGGTGGTATTTACCGGTTCTCCGAACTACTCAGAATTTCCACTACCAGTTCTCCAGGAACTGGTCAGAACCTGCTGAAACCCACCTCTGGTTGGGAGCCACTAAGACAGGGGTCTCCAAACGTGGGAACTTTAAGACTTGTGGACTTCAACTCCCAGAATTCCCTAGCCAGCATGGTCGAGGAATTCTGGGAGTTGAAGTCCACAAGTCTTAAAATTCCCAAGTTTGGAGACCGCTGATCTAGGACAAGAAGTAATGGCAAAAAAGGGGAGGCATGGTTGTGGTATATAACCTCTTGCATTCCTGAAAAATGTATCTAGAATGAGCTTTGCTTTCCATCACAAAAGGTTAGACATGGAGGATATTTATTTATTTATTTATTTATTTATTTATTTATTTATTTATTTATTTATTTATTTATTTATTTATTTATTTATTTATTTATTTATTTATTCATTCATTCATTCATTCATTCATTCATTCATTCACTCACTCACTCACTCACTCACTCACTCACTCACTCACTCACTTATTTATTTATTTATTTATTTATTTATTTATTTATTTATTTATTTATTTATTTATTTAACATGTACAGGATTGTAGTTGTTTGTATAAACATAAGTAAAAAGTACCAATAATAGAGGACAATAGGACTCTAGGACAGGGACGGTAGGCACAGTGTTGCGCTTATGCACGCCCCTTACAGACCTCTTAGAAATGGGGAGAGGTCTACTGTAGACAGTCTAAGGTTAAAGTTTTGGGGGTTTGGGGAGGAAACCACAGAGTCAGGTAGTGCATTCCATGCATAGATCACTCTGTTGCTGAAGTCGTATTTTCTGCAGTCGAGTTTGGAGCTGTTTACATTAAGTTTGAATCTGTTATGTGCTTGTGTATTGTTGCGGTTGAAGCTGAAGTAATCATTGACAGGAAGGACTTTTTGATATATAATTTTATGAACTACGTTTAGATCAGATCGGAGATGGCATAGTTGTAAATTGTCTAATCCCAATATTTCAAGTCTCGTGGAATAAGGTATTTTATTGTGAGCAGAGGAGTGGAGGACTCTTCTAGTGAAATATTTCTGGACTCTCTCGATTGTATTAATGTCTGATATGCAGTGCGGGTTCCAGACAGGTGAGCTGTATTCCAGAATTGGTCTAACAAATGTTTTGTATGCTCTGGTTAGCAGTGTAATATTACCAGAGAAGAAGCTACGCAAGATTAGATTAACATATCTCAGAGCATTTTTGGCAATGTTGTTACAGTGGGCTCTGGCACTTAGGTCGTTGGATATGAATACTCCAAGGTCTTTGACAGAGTGAGGGTCGTCTACAAGTTCATTTCCTCCAAGTTTGTATTTTTTATTCTGATTCTTTTTGCCAATGTGTAGGACAGAGCATTTGTTGGTTGAGATTTGAAGTTGCCAGTTGTTTGACCATTCTGCTACATGGTCAAGGTCTTTTTGAAGGGTAGTAGCATTGTCGGTGGTGTTAAATAGTTTAACATCGTCGGCAAAGAGAACGCAGTTGCTTATAATATGATCACAAAGATCGTTTATGTAGAGTAATTTTTAATTTTTAATACTTGCTAATTGTTAATTTTTATATCTGTTAGGTTCACCAGGACCAGTTAAAGGAAGTGTGTGGTACTTCTCTGTATGACACATTTAACCGGGCAATTGGCTGTCTTCAGAATGGCTGATATGCATCAATTTGAAGGTTTGCAAAGGAGACTAGATAGCCGATGAAGGATCAGGTTAGCCATCACTATTCTTCTTGATGGTTAATTACCATTTTTGGAAATGTAGAGCAGGTACCTGAAATACCAGCTCCCACCCATGTTTATGAACTTCCTGAATGTCTGTGGTTGGCCCTGTGTGACCCCAAATGCTAGATTTGAAGGTTCTTCCCCACTTCCAGCAGCACTTTTCCTGTGGTTTCAGGTTCCTTGAGTGACCAGGTATACCAGTAAGATGACCAACTTTTTTACAATGAAAAGGAGGACAAATAAATTGAAAAAAAATATCGTAAATAAAAGAAACATTTTATTCATTGCAACAATAATACACTATAATATGATATATGCATAATAAAAACATTTGTAACATTTTATATTGTAATTATGCTTACATGCCTGTTAATTATTATTTAAATGAGTACTTTTCCATTGAATTAATATTTTTTGTCAATGTATCATCTTCTAACAATATATTGGAAATATCAGAACAAGAAATATCCTTCATATTGAATTTTATGACAAGTGCTGCAGCTAGAGTATCAACATAACATAAGAAGTAAACAAAGCCACTTGCACGCGGCGCTCTCTCTCAAGGTCTCCCGTGCGGAGCGCATGCGTCCCATAATCACGTCTTATAGCGCACTGTACCGAGCCTTGACGAATCATCATGTCAAATACAAATACGTCACATAACGCGCAACAGATTAGTCTTCAAATATTGAAAAGGAGGACATGTAGGAGGACACTTTTCGAGGGAGGACAGAACTTAGAAAAGAAGGACTGTCCTCCCTAAAGGAGGACGATAGGTCACCTTAATACCAGGAGCTTTGGTGAGGATTTAGATTTACAGGGGTCTCCAACCTTGGCAACTTTAAGACTTGTGGACTTCAACTCCCAGAATTCCTCAGCCAGGGAGTTAAAGTCCACAAGTCTTAAAGTTGCCAAGGTTGGAGACCCCTGATTTAGAAAGTGATTTTGAGGATAAGAGGACCCAGCTTATTCCTTTGTTTGCCTGGGCAGCCTTTCTAAATTCTTGGAGATGAGATGTTAAATCTTTATCACCTTGTGGGGGAGGACTTCCTTTGTTGACACCTTGGCAAGAGAATGCCTCCAGCCTTCTTAATTACCTGAGAAATGACAACCTTCTGGGCTGCACCTCCTGCCGTGAAGGGAAAAAAGCAGCAGGAAAAAGAAGGTGTTTAGATTCCTTCAAAGTATTGCTCTGTTTACACTTTGATCACCTCAGTGATCAAAGTAACTGGAGGACTTTCTGATTGCACTGAATGATTCCATTCTCACGGCAAAGAACTTTAGTTGCCCAGAGGAAGTATGGGGAAACAGGACTTCCACAAAGCTTACCAGGATGTTATTTCTGTTCCACCTTGGACTCACTTGAGTAACAGAATAACAGAGTTGGAAGAAGGTCTTCTAGTCCAACCCCCTCTTCAAGCAGGAGACCCTGGCCTATACCATTCCAGATAAATAGCTATCCATTCTCTTTTTAAAAGCCTCCAGTGATGGAGCACCCAGAGCTTTAGATTTATTATTAGAGTTGGAAGGGACATTGTAGGTCATCTAGTCCAACCCACTGCTCAAGCAGGAGATCCTACACCATTTGAGACAGATGGCAGTCCAGTCATTCCTTGAAGGTCACAAGTGTTGGGGCTCTCACAACCTCCGCTGGCAAGCTGTTCCACTGGTTGATCGCTCTCACCGTCAGAAAGTTTCTCCTCACTTCCAGCTTGAATCTCTCCTTGGTCAACTTCCATCCATTATTCCTTGTTTGGCTTTCTGGTGCCATAGAGAACAGCCTGACCCCCTCCTCTCTGTGGCATCCCCTCAAGTATTGGAACACTGCTATCATGTCACCCCTGGTCCTTCTATTTGCCAGACTGGCCAAGCTCAGTTCCTGAAACCGCTCTTTGTATGTTTTATTTTCCAGACCCTTATCATCCTGGTTGCTCTCTTCTGCACTTTCTCTAGGGTTTCAATGTCTTTTTTGTAGTGTGGTGACCAAAACTGGATGCAGTACTCTAGGTGTGGTCTGACCAAGGCTTTATAGAGTGGTACTAGTACCTCTCTGGTCCTTCTGAAGGCAAGCTGTTCCATTGGTTCATTGTTCTCTCAGGAAATTTCTCCTTAGTTTTATTTATTTATTTATTTATTTATTTATTTATTTATTTATTTATTTATTTATTTATTTATTTATTTATTTATTTATTTATTTATTTATTTATTTATTTATTTATTTATCTATCTATCTATCTATCTATCTATCTATCTATCTATCTATCTATCTATCTATCTATCTATCTATCTATCTATCTATCTATCTATCTATCTATCTATCTATTTTTGTCAAGTACATGTTGGTAATATACATAGATATAACATTGTTTATATACATAAGATGAGTACTGATAAGAGGGAACATTAGGACAGGACGGTAGGCACGCTAGTGCACTTCTGCAGTCGAGTTTGGAGCGGCTCACTTTGAGTTTATATCTGTTGTGTGCTCGTGTATTGTTGTGGTTGAAGCTGAAGTAGTCGTTGACAGGAAGGACGTTGTAGCAGATAATTTTATGAGCTATGCTTAGGTCGTGCCGAAGGCGACGTAGTTCTAAGCTTTCTAAGCCCAGGATTTCAAGTCTGGTTGCGTAAGGCATTCTGTTGTGAGTAGAGGAGTGGAGGACTCTTCTTGTAAAGTATCTCTGGACACTTTCTAATGTATTTATGTCCGATATGCGGTGTGGGTTCCAGACAGATGAGCTGTATTCGAGGATTGGTCTGGCGAATGTTTTGTATGCTCTGGTTAGTAGTGTGATATTACCGGAGAAGGTTCCAGGTTGAATCTCTCCTTGATTAGTTCCCATCCGTTGCGTCTTATTCTGCCTTCAAGTGCTCTGGAGAACAGGTTGATCCCCTCTTCTTTGTGGTAACCCCTCAATATTGGAAGACTGCTATCATGTCATTTCTAGTCCTTCTTTTGAAATCACTGATGTTATTGGTCCATTAGCTTGGAAGTCCATCCAAGCAGAGGTGGCATTACTTTCCTCCTAGTGGTGCCTCTTCCTTGGTACTCAGTCATTTGAGCTCAACAGCTTATCAATGTACCACATGGACATGTCCAATCCTTTTTCATAAACATCATACCATCTTATAGTGTTGCAGAGGTAGGATATCAGGAGGGCACTCTTTAGTGCTGGGGAAACTCTTGAGTTTTACCTGACCAACCATTGATTTTGCAGAGTGAGAACTGGCTAAAAACATAACCTAAAGATTTGGCCTTTATGTGTGTGTGTAACTACATGAGAGTTGGGTTCATGCAGAACATTTTAAAAATAATTCTTGTATTTGTTTAATTTATATTCAGAATAGAATTGGAAGGGACTTCGAAGTTCTTCTAATCTAATGCAACCCCCTGCTCAGGCAGGAAACCCTACACCACTTCAGACAAATGGTTGTCCAATCTCTTCTTAAAAACTTCTAGTGTTGGAACATTCACAAGTTCTGGAGGCAAGCTGTTCCACTGATTAATTGTTCTAACTGTCAGGAAATTTATTTTTAGTTCTAGGTTGCTTCTCTCCTTGATTAGTTTCCATCCATTGCTTCTTGTCCTGCCCTCAGGTGCTTTGGAGAATAGCTTGATTCCCTCTTCTTTGTGGCAACCCCTGAGATATTGGAAGACTGCTGTCATGTCTCCCCTGGTCCTTCTTTTCATTAACTTAGACATAGTTAATTAACTTAGACATAGCCGAGGTGGCGCAGCGGTTAGAGGCAGGTAGTGCAGGCCACTTTAGCTGACTGTGATCCGCAGTTCAGCGGTTCAAATCTCACCGGCTCAAGGTTGACTCAGCCTTCCATCCTTCCGAGGTAGGTAAAATGAGGACCCAGATTGTTGGGGGCAATATAAATATACATTGCTTACTGGTGTAAACCGCTTAGAGAGTGCTTACACTGTGAGGCGGTATATAAATCTCACAAATAAACAAACAAACAATAATAATAAATAATAAATAATACATAATAAATAATACATAATAAATAATACATAAATACATACATAAATACATACATAAATACATACATAAATACATAAATAAAAATAAATAAATACCCTATTCCAGCAACCATTTTTTATATGTTTTCTTTATATATTCCACTTAATCTGGAGGAATAGATACATGTCTTCCAATATCTGAGGGGCTGCTACAAAGAAGAGGGGGTCAACCTATTCTCCAAAGCACCTGAATGCAGAACAAGGAAGCAATGGATGGAAACTTATCAAGGAGAGAAGCAACTTAGAATTAAAGAGAAGTTTCCTGTCAGTGAGAACAATTAATCAGTGGAACAACTTCCCTCCAGAAGTTGTAGGTGCTCCATCACCAGAGGGTTTTAAAGAAGAGATTGGACAGCTATTTGTCCAGAATGATATAGAGACTCCTACTTGGACAAGGGGTTGGATTAGAAAGCCTCCAAGGTCCCTTTCAATTTTGCTTCCCTGTATTCTGTACCAGAGGTGGGATTCAACAGGTTCTGACCAGTTCCAGAGAACCGGTAGCGGAAATTTTGAGTAGTTCGAAGAACAGGTAAATACCACCTCTGACTGGCCCCACCCCACCTCCATCTATTCTCTGCCTCCCGAGTCCCAGCTGATCGGGAGGGAATGGGGATTTCGTAGTAACCTTCCCCTGCCACGCCCACCAAGCCATACCACGCCCACCAAGCCATACCACGCCCACAGAACCGGTAGTAAAAAATTTGAAACCCACCACTGTTCTGTATATTCTGGAGCAACTTGAGGCAACTTACAATAAACATCTTCTCTCAGATTGAATGGACCCCTTTTTTGTTAATTATAATATTGAATGTTCTAATGCTTTAATCATGTTGATTTATCAATCAAATAAATAAATAAATTATAAAGCCATTTTCTGGATTTGTCCAATTACAGCAGATCATAAACTGGCAAGCAACGCTTCTCATAAGTGTCCCAAAAGTGTTATTTTTTTCAAGAGGCAACTGGACTTTCTGGTTTTTCTTTGAAGACGTTTCGCTTCTCATCCAAGAAGCTTCTTCAGCTTCAGATGAGTAGATGAGAAGCGAAACGTCTTCAAAGAAAAAGAAAGAAAGTCCAGTTACCTCTTGAAAAAATAGCACTTTTGGGACAACCATGACCTGGATGACTGAGAATCTCCACAGACATTTGACTTCTCACAAGTGCTAAGGAACAAAATACCGAAGCAAGGTTAAAATGAAGGTTGTCAAGTCATATAAGAGATACATCTCGGGTTTTAATTGACTTAGTTAAGCTTGTGGTATAAGCACAGCCCAAGTCCACTTCCAGTTAATTGGATATGCTTCCCCTTAGTTTCTAGAGCAGTGATGGCGAACCTATGGCACGGGTGCCACATGTGGCACGTGGAGCCATATCTGCCGGCACGCGAGCTGTTGCCCTAGCTCAGCTCCAGCGCGCATGTGTATGCCCGCCAGCTGATTTTTGGCTCATGCAGAGGCTCTGGGGGGGGCGATTTTGGCCTCCGGAGGGCCTCCAGGGTGGCAGGGGGAGCATTTTCACCCTCCCCAAGCTCCAAGAGAGCCTCTGGAGCCTGGGGAGGGCAAAAAATGGGCCTACCAGGCCCACTGGAAGTCGGGAAATGGGGGAGTGGGGGGGGGTGTCACACACGCATGCGCAGGGGTGGGTGGGGCGAGGGGGGCCTTTGAATTATGGGTGTGGGCACACACGCGTGTGTGATAGCACGCGCACGCGCTATTTCGGCACCTGAGGGAAAAAAGGTTCGCCATCGCTGTTCTAGAGTATGTGGAAGCTAACTAGGACAGATCTGTGGTAAAACCTTACCCTACCCATTATTTCATTAGTGGTGGTTCAGGAGACAGATGGTGCTTAGCACAAATAAACAGTTGATGCGATTCCATCTTACCTTCCTTAAAATATGTTTTTCTTTTTTTCTTTTTTGCCATGAAAAAGTGGCTGATGCAATGGGAAGGCATTTTTGCATCAGTGAACATCACCATGGCATAATAAAACACTGATCCCGAAAGATCCCAATACATAGCTTATAATCAGCATATAGCCGTGATGGCGAACCTATGGCACGTGTGCTGGAAGTGGCACGCAGAACCATCTCTCCGGGCACGCGAGCCAGCGCCCGTTACTCTTCCGGGTCCCGGCATGCCAGCCAGCTGGTCTTCACACATGCTGGAGTGCCGGAAAGCGGAAGAGCAGCCACCCGGTGCGCATGTCTGCACCTGGAAGAGGATCTTCCAGTTTCTGACACGCACATGCACGCCAGCTAGCTGGTCTTCACATGAGCACGTCAGAAACCGGAAGAGCAGGTGGCCGGTGCGCATGCGTGTACTGGAAACCGGAAGATCATCTTCCCGGCGCGCATGCGCACTGGGTGGCTGCTCTTCTAATTTCCGGCACCTGGGCACACGCACACGCGTGGGCAGCCCTATTTCAGCACTCGGTGCCGAAAAGATTCGCCAACACTGGCATATAGTGTAAACCAGGGGTAGGTTCCTCCCGGTTCGGATCAGATCTTCCGAACCGTTATTTATTTATTTATTGGTATTTCTTATATGCCGCCCAACTCCCGGAGGACTCCGGGCGGCGTACAACAGAAAAAATACAAGAAACCAATATAAGCATTTAAAACAAATATAAACATTAAAAACCATAATCTTAAAAACATTTCATATCAATTCGACTTCATACATACTTGGGGGTGAGCTCAGATGGATTACGCTCTACCCCCTGCCTGCAGGAAAAGCCATGTCTTAACAGCTTTCCGGAAGGCCAGCAGGGCGGGGATAGTTCGGGTCTCTGGGGGAAGTTGGTTCCAGAGCGTGGGGCCTGCCACAGAGAAGGCTCTCCCCCTAGGGCCCGCCAGGTCACATTGCTTAGCCGATGGGACCTGGAGGAGGCCAACTCTGTGGGCCCTAACCGGTCGAAGGGAAGTGTGAGGCAGAATGCGGTCCCGGAGATAACCTGGTCCTAAGCCATGAAGGGCTTTAAAGATGGTGATCAACACCTTGAATTGGACCCGGAGACCAATGGGCAACCAGTGCAGCTGGCGGAGTAAGGGTGTCACATGGGTGTACCTTGGCACACCCACCACAACATGCGCAGCCGCATTTTGCACCAACTGAAGTCTCCGGATACTCTTCAAGGATAGCCCCATGTAGAGCGCGTTGCAGTAGTCCAGGCGCGAGGTAACAAGGGCATGAGTGACCGTGAGTAGAGCCTCCTTCTCCAAGTATGGCCGCAACTGGTGCACCAGGCGAACCTGTGCAAAGGCACTCCTAGCCACAGCAGAGAGATGGTGATCCAATTTTAGCTGTGGATCTAGGAGGACCCCCAAGTTGCGAGCCTGATCCTAGGGGGTCAGTTTCGCTCCCTCGAACGTCAAGGAGGGACAATTGTCATAGTCCTTAGGAGGCAATATCCAAAGCCACTCAGTCTTGTCGGGATTAAGTCTGTGTCTGTTCCTCCCCATCCAGATCCTAACGTCGTCCAGGCACCGGCACATTACATCAACTGCCTCTCTGAAATCAGACGGGGTGGTGATGTACAGCTGGGTGTCGTCAGCGTACTGATGGAAACGCACCCCATGCCTGTGGATGATCTCACCCAGCCATTAGCGACCCGCTGGTGATGTAATTTTGGCATCATGGATCCGGTTCTGTCTGTGCCGGTCCGTGCTCACCGCCATCTTTTTTTCTGAATTTTTGGCCGATTTTTCTGTGTTTGGATGGCTTCACAGCATGCTGTGCTTTGGAAAAAGCTCTCCCGCCCGCCCCCAAGTTAATACCGACCTTTATTTCTTCGCCCGAAGTACAGCTGATGAGCTCTCAGCTGTGTTTCGGGCTAAATCCACCTTCTGAGCATGCGCGGAAGTGAAATCACCCGAGGCGGCGTGCGCGAAACATCGCGACGCGAACCGGTGGTGAAGGTAAGTGAAACCCACCCCGATGTAAACTTACAAAATGGGTTAAGTACCGGTAAATAGGTTTCATGCACAATATACTCAACCGGCCCTAGTTTAACCTAAGTCTCTAGTGGTCACTGAGGAAGAGCTGATAGCTGATAGCTTGAGGGAGCTAAACTGTTGCAATGTATTTCCAAAATGAAAAGAAGAAAATCTTCTAGTCTTGTAACACCTACTGCTTACATCAGGGGCGGGTTCCTAATTTTTTTTACTACCACTCTGTGGGCATGGCTTATTTTGTGGGTGTGGCTTGCCAGCCATGTGACCAGGTGGGCGTGGCTTGCCGGTCATATATTAATTATTTCAAAGAGATGTTATTACTATTTTTGCTATTTTATACCTTACATGAAAAGCTTTGCATACAAAGTGTGTGTTACACCATGGCAACACAGCAACCTTTATATGCAGAAAATGCTATAGTTAAAAGACAAGCAAGTCTCATGCAGCATTTTTGGTTTCAGTCATGGATTCCTTAGACGAAAATATTGAGGACTGTTAAAAGAACAGTATCTTTTAACAGTCCTCAATGTTTTCGTCTAAAGAATAACAGTATAAAACTGTATAAAATTAACAGTATAAAAGCTTTTGGAAAACGCCCACTTTGGGAAGCTTTAGGCAAAAGTGAAGGAAAAGTGTCAAATGCGAGCTTCTTATTATTTTCAAGCAAAGGGACAGGGAAAGACTTAATTGTCAGGTTTCTCGGCATGCGCAGAAGAAATGTTTTAAAAAAAATTAATTTTTTTTTAAAAAAATGGCGGCCCCCAGGCACCGGCAACCGACCCACCAGTACTGTGACATCACCAGCGTGCCACTACCGGTGCTATAGAGTGGACCACAGTGGTAAGAACCCACCACTGGCTTACATCAAGGATCCCATAGTTTGTGTGCTGATTGTGTTCTTCTCTGCTGCTTGTACTCTCGCCTTTTCCCAAAAAAGGAAAAAGTGGGTTAAAAAAATCTTTAATCTCTGATGGGATTACCGGGGCATTAGTCATAATTCCAAAGCACTCGAAGACTTGGGCTGCATTCACATAATACGCTTAGTCTTATATAACAAGTTGCCACCAAGATTATAATGAATTAAATCGAGCGCCTTGTACAGCTAGACCACAATTGAGTCCCAAATTTCTGTTATTAAGTGAAACATTTGTTAGCTGAGTTTTGCCCCGTTTCGCGACCTTTCTTCACACGGTTGTTAAGTGAATCTGACTTCTCCATTGCCTTTGCTCATCAGAAGGTCGCAAAAGGGGATCATATGACCCCCAGGACACTGCAACAGTCATAAATATGAGTCAACTGCCAAGCATCTGAATTTTGAACATGTGATCAAGTGTGAGAAACAATCATAAGTCACTATTGTGCTATTGTACTGTAACTTGGAACAGTCACTAAAAGTACTGTTGTAAATTGAGGACTATCTATATACCTACCAGCTTCAGATTTTTAACTAGCACAGCCCAACATATTGTGTGAACCCAGCCACTGGTTCCTCGGAGAATGATTTCTAAGCTAGAGTAGAAATGGGGTAAACTTTATCCACCATCTTTTACTTTCCTCCTTTTCCATTGTCTCTTCTGCGCAATAGGTCTGGCCTTTAGATCTGTGAATCGACAGACGTGATGTCAGTAAACCATGATTAGATGAATAAATCATAATTGACCAGGTTGCTGCAAAAGATATACCATTGCCGCTGAGCGTAGGCACTATAATGGCTGAGTTCAGACATTTTCAAACAGAAAACAAACCATGATGATTTAGCACAGGGGTGGAGAACGATGGCCCCTTTATGACTTGTGGACTTCAACTCCCAGAATTCCTGACCAGCAGGGAATTCTGGGAGTTGAAGTCCACAAGTCATAAAAGGGCCATCGTTCCCCACCTCTGATTTAGCACAATATATGTGCCTTGTCACTCAGTTGGAGAAGAAAGAATGTCGTCCCTATAAAAGCATCTTTCAAAATGAAGAAGTATCTCCTCCGCATTTTTTAAAAATTATTTAAAAAGCGAATACCAATGGTTACAACAGAAAGAAAAAGATATTGATACAAAAGCAAAAAGGGGGAAACATCAATAAACACATTTTTAAGAAACCGCTTGGTGACAAAATACAGTAAATTCTTCCTTCTCATGTGCCCCAACTGAACATTTATAAGCATTTGCAATGGTTTCCGATTTCTTTTTAAGTCCTTTCATCTATTTTTTACCTTAGAAACTGTGCTGTATATGTCAAAGTTTGCCTTGTTGTGTATCAAGGATATATTTGCTTCTCTCGTGCATATATATGTTATGTTTGCCATTGTAGCATATTCTCCAGATTTAGTTTTCAGTCTTATATCATTCCTAAGAGGCCTTTTTTCCAAACTGGTGTCAGATTTATCTTTGCAGCTATCAAGATATAACTTAATAAATTATGATACGTCCTGGAATAATTCCTAGTAGAAATATTTGAGAGTTCAGTTCAAATTGTATTTGAAATTATTTTTGGTATATTTTATATTTCTTTTTGAGAGTGTTTTTTTTTTACATAGCCACCTCATATGATCAAATGTTCCTTTATGGTCATGTTATTTCCAAAAAATTTATTTCATGATTTTATCTATTTTTGTTATTATTGCTGAAGTTATATTGCAGGTAGGAAACAGTGTATACCATTTTTAAAGATCTTTGTTATCCTGCTTTCATAACTTTTTAATAAATAACTCAAAGTGGCGAACAAACATAACACTCCTTCCTCTTCCTTTTTTCCTCACAACAACTCTATGAGGTAGGCTGAGAGGGAATGGCTGGCTGAAAATCACCCAGCCGTCTTTCATGGCAAAGGCGGGATTAGAACTCACAGTCTCCTGGTGATTGGCCCAAAGTCTCCAGCCAGCTTTCATCTTAAAGCAGAACTAGAACTCACAGGCTCCTGGTTTCTAAGCCAGAAGTTTAACCATTAAACTCAACCGTTTCTCTTAATTTTCCCTTAAGTTATAGTTTGGGGGAAATTTAATAGATTTCCCCCCTAAATCTTTCCATTATTGTATTGTAATTGTTTCATTAAAAATTTTCATCCTCTTTATCTAAGGTGACCAGACGTCCCGCTTTTGGCGGGACAGTCCCGCTTTTTAATAATTTGTCCCGCATCCCGCGGCGTTTCAAAAAAGTCCGGCTTCTTGAATTTGAATTTGCCCTGCACACCCCTCTGCCTCCTGCCTTGCCTGCCTCCTCCTGCCAGGTGGGGAGGGAGGGCAGTGAGAAGGGCAGCGGAGGTCTTGCCTGTTCGTCGCCGCAGAGCCGAAGAAGCTGGTGGCGTTCGCAGCATGGGGTTTCCCCTGCCCGCTTTCCCCGGCCGCTGGGACGCTGCCATTTGCGTTCTTTTGCCCTCTGCACAAGCAGAACGCTTTGCGCATGCACAGAGGGCAAAAGATTGCAAATGGCGGCATCCCGGCGGCCGGGGAAAGCGGGCGGGGGAAGCCCCAGGCTGCGAACGCCACCAGCTTCTCCGGCTCTGCGGCGACGAACAGGCAAGACCGCACTGATAGGAACCCACCCCTGGCTGCGGTGAAGGGGGCGTGTTTGGGGGGATGCACAAAGCTGCAGGATAAGAGAGACGGACCCCTCCCGTCTTGCTCCCCTAGAAACCCCCCCCCCCGTCCCGTCAATGGTGTCCCGCTTTACAAATATTAAAATCTGGTCACCTTATCTTTATCCTACGTTTGTAGCACCGTAGCTTCTGCTAACTCCATGCTCAGACGATCTGTAGAATTATGACATGCAGGCTGGTTAGAAACCAGGTAATCCCGCAAAGGGAACCAGGTTTGGAGAATGTAAATAATAGATTATAAGGACTGAATGTGGTGCTGATCCGTCTTCCTTCCTGCCAGTTTCCAAGTTCTCTTTGTAACTCATTTCTGCACTTCAACAGTTAAGTTGGCTCACTGTGGCTTTTACAGTAACGTCATCTTATATCTTTTTCATAGCCCATAAAGCTAGATTGCTGTTGTCTATCAAAATACCTGCTTGGCTCAAACATCTTTTACATCTCTTTCCATTCTCTCGGCTCTTTAACATTTTAAAGACTTATTTTTCTGACATATTTTGCCCCTTTTTCGCTCTCAATTTGGAGAGCTTCCTCCCTTCTCTCTTTAGCTTTCCCAGTTCAGTTCTGCTTCTTAAGCACTTTAGAAAAGTTCTCTCTTCCGAGTAAAACAGAAAGCAGCAACTTCTTTTTCTTTTAGCAAATCCCTTGTTTTTATAGCTGAATGGCACCTGTTTGTTTCTGGGATGAATCCACCCCGCAAGAACATTAATCTTAATTGCTACTTTCTCCTCTTCTGAGATTTAGTGTCTTATCTGTAGTTCCTGTTTGGATCCAAGCGTGTTTGCTCCTTAACAACAGCTGACTCCAGCCTCTCCTTCCCTCCCTGCATTTGGAATGGGCTATTCCAAAGAGGCCATTCAGAAATCTGTGTCTCTCAATTTCATGTCCCCAACATTTTGTCAGCAAAAGGTCTAATATGCCCAATCATTGTCTATTTATTGAACTTGGACAGCTTCTCTGAAGTGATAGATGAAGGGGGGAGGAGGAGGAGGAGGAGGAAGAAGAAGAGGAAGAGGAGGAGGAGGAGGAGGAGGAGGAGGAGGAGAAGAAGAAGAAGAAGAAGAAGAAGAAGAAGAAGAAGAAGAAGAAGAAGAAGAAGAAGAAGAAGAAGAAGAGGAGGAGGAGGAGGAAGAGGAGGAGGAGGAGGAGGAGGAGGAGGAGGAGGAGGAAGGGATGAAGGAAGAGGAAGGAGGAAGGGATGAAGGAAGAGGAAGGAGGAAGGAGGAGGAAGAGGAGGAGGAGAAACAGGAGGAAGAGGAAGAAGAGGAGGAGGAGGAAGGAGGAGGAAGAGGAGGAGGAGGAGGAGAAACAGGACGAGGACAAAGGGATGATGGAGGAGGAGGAGGAGGAGGAGGAGACTTTGAACAGTTGCTAAATGAATGGTTGTAAGTCAAGGACTACCTGTAGCCTAGCAAAACCCACCCTTGTAAGAGAGGAAGGAAGTAGGGTAGGAGATGACAAAAGGAGCAGGATAATATTTCTGGTGCTTTCCAGAGGATGGGAAGGCAGGGATAAAGAAGAGTGATACATTTTTCCTCTACACATGCTTCGATGACATTCTGTAGTGCGGAATGAAGAATTCCATGAACATCTGGAAGAAGATGAGTGATGATATCATGTACAACAAGATGCTATCACCTGAATTCCCTACTTGTGCTATTTGCATAATGACGTCACACCATGTACTACGCCCCCATGTTACACTTTTTGACGGAATAAGAATATACGGTTAGAGGTGATAAGATCTTTTCCCCTTGAATCTAATCCTTGTCAAAAATAAAGCCCGAGAATATTGTCTAAGTAATAAAATATTTATTTCAGTATAAAAGAATATAAAACCTAAGAACTGCATCTCTGCAATCTAAACACGTCCTCCTTCGGAGAGGACACAGGCAGAAGAAAAAGAATGTAAAAGGAATGTTACACATGCGCAGATCACTCATCACATGTCGGCCTTGCTAGGAAGTCTGGGTACCATATACTTTGGTGTATGAGCACAGCTGACAATCAAAAATCACATCGTGACACTTTTGTACCTATACAGGTAACCCTCGACTTACAACAGTTCATTTACTGACCGTTCAAAGTTAGACTAGCACTGAAAAAAGTGACTTATGACCATTTTTCACACTTAATGACTGTTGCAGCATCCCCAAGATCATGGGGATCAAAATCCAGACTCTTGGCAACTGACTCACATTTATGACGATGTCTCAAAATCATGTGATCCTCTTTTGCGACCTTCTGACAAGCAAAGTCAACGGGGAAAGCCAGATTCACTTAACAACTAACTTACAGTAGCGATTCACTTTGCAACTGTGGCAAGAAAGGTCATAAAACGGGGCAATATTCCCTTAACAACAATATGATCCCACAAGCCCTCTCTGTTGCAATGTGAAGCTTTGGCATCCTTTGTGATTTGTTACTGCAGGGGTGAATGTGAGGGGGAAACGTGTAAAATTTTCAGGGGTCTCCAACCTTGGCAACTTTACGACTTGTGGACTTCAACTCCCAGAATTCCTCAGCCAGCGCATGGAATTCTGGGAGTTGAAGTCCACAAGTCGTAAAGTTGCCAAGGTTGGAAACCCCTGGAATCATCGGTGCAGCAAGATCTGGAACAGGGAGGCCTGCTGAACTCTGCTGCATTAATCCCCAAGGGAAGCAAACATTGAATTTCAGCCTGACTTCCACCATAAGAAAATATGAGCTTTGGAATGAACGTGAAGACTGAAGGTTGTTGCCCTGGCAAAAACCAGGCTGCTTAGATCGCACCTTGCCGTGCATGAAAGCTGGCTGATAAATCTCAACCCGACTGCCTGTGGAAATGTCATCCAAGCTTGGTTGCTCGGTGTATAAAAACTGTGTGCTGATGACACGTACGTAATGACTTTTAAAGAGAGAATCCCGAGGAGGAATCCTAAGGACTTAGAGATCCTGCCATTTGTGCTGCTGTAGGTCAACTTGTTTGCTTGATTATGTGCCATCGCATTGCTATCAACCCGTATTGATCACATAGATATATGTATATAACCAGGGGTGGGTTGCTCTCTAACTTGCTGCCGGTGCGCTGTGTGCGCATCTCCATATTCCATGCACATGGGCGTGCAACACACACGCGGCCCCTTACAAAATTTTGTTTCCACGCATGCGCAGGAAGCAAAAAATGCCCAAAAATTCTGAAAAAAGATGGTGACACGCAATGGACCGGTGAAGACGACGGACCGGTGTCGCGCGCAAATTACGTAATCGGCCAGCCGCTACCGGTGCGGTAGAGTGGACCACACCGCTAGGAACCCACCACTGTATATAACAGAATGATGGAGTTGGAAAGGATCTTGGAGGTCTTCTAGTCCAACCACCTGCTCATGTGCCGTGAGTGGCGGGAGCATGAGAGCGCAAGCACCTGCCACTCATGCAAGTGGAGCTGCACTCACATGCGCGATTGGCCATTGCTTGCACAACCCAGTTCCAAACGGGCCGGGAATTCAGACAAGTGGCTTGTCTGAATTCAGTCTCCTGGTGATTGACCCCAAGTTGTTCAGTTGGCTTTCATGCCTAAAGTGGGACTAGAATTCACAGTCTCCTGGTGTTTGGCTCAAAGTCACCCAGTTGGCTTTCATGCCTAAGCCGGGACTAGAACTCACAATCTCCTGGTTTCTAGGCTATCATTTAACCACTACACCAAACTCTATTATTCACTACTACTACTGCTGCTGCTGCTGCTGCTGCTGCTGCTGCTGCTGCTGCTGCTGCTGCTGCTGCTGCTACTACTACTACTACTACTACTACTACTACTACTACTACTACTATTATTATTATTATTATTATTATTATTATTATTATTATTATTATTATTATTATTATTATTATTTATTCACAAAAAATGTAATACACAGCAAACGAGATTTATATGCTGGATTTCGTATCACTATATCACAAGTCGAACACTTCCCAAGCGTCTAGGACTGTGTGATGTATTTTCGTATGATGCATGCAGATCCAAGTACGGTGGCCTTTTGCAACTGACAGATCATGATTTTGTCAATGTTTATTGTTTTCAAATGCCGGTTAAGGTCTTTTGGCACAGCACCCAGTGTGCCGATTACCACTGGGACCACCTGTACTGGTTTATGCCAGAGTCGTTGTAATTCGATTTTAAGGTCCTGATATCGGTTAAGTTTTTCTTGTTGTTTTTCATCAATTTGACTGTCACCTGGTATGGCGACATCAATGATCCACACTTTTTTCTTTTCCACAATCGTGAGGTCTGGCGTATTATGTTCCAAAACCTTGTCAGTCTGAATTCGAAAGTCCCAAAGTATTTTGGCATGTTTGTTTTCAACTACTTTCTCAGGTTTATGATCCCACCAGTTCTTTACCACTGGTAGGTGGTAGTTGTGGCACAGGTTCCAATGAAGCATCTGGGCCACGTAGTTGTGCCTCTGTTTGTAGTCCGTCTGTGTGATTTTCTTGTAGCTGCTGAGTATATGATCAATTGTTTCATCAGCTTCCTTGCAAAGTCTGCATTTTGGGTCATCAGCTGATTTTTCGATCTTGGCTTTGATTGCATTTGTTCTAATTGCTTGCTCCTGGGCTGCAAGAATCAAGCCTTCTGTCTCCTTCTTCAGTGTTCCATTAGTGAGCCATAACCAGATCTTTTCCATATCAACTTTTCCTATTATTATTATTATTATTATTATTATTATTATTATTATTATTATTATTATTATTATTATTATTATTATTATTATTATTATTATTATTATTATTATTATTATTATTATTATTATTATTATTATTATTATTATACAATTGTATCACAGCGGCCAGTTGTTTCGCCGGATTTGGCATTGATTACTAGTCGAGCCCCACCCAGGGGCCTAGGAAGTCATAATGTATTTTCGAAGTATATGTGCGGAACCGAGCAGTGCGGCTTTCTGCATTTGACTGATGGTGATTTTGTCAATTTTGAGCTGTTTTAAATGTAATTCTAGTGCTTTTGGGATAGCACGCAGTGTTCCAATCACTACTGGAATTACCACTGCTGGTTTGTGCCATAATCGTTGGATTTCGATTATTATTATTATTATTATTATTATTATTATTATTATTATTATTATTATTATTATTATTATTATTATTATTATTATTATTATTATTATTATTATTATTATTATTATTATTATTATTATTATTATTATTATTAGAGAAAAGCATATATGTATGCTATTGTGACTTCCTGGACAAACAGGGGATAGGAAGCTATCATAACTATCGTTGAGATGGCAAGGCAATTTCTGAGGGACTCCTGATTTTAAAAGCTGTTTAGACAAAGGTCTTGCCTGTGAAAAAGAAGCTATTTCCCATCCCCCTGGAGAGGAAAGCAAAAAGGAGGGGCTTTCCGGTTTGGAGGCTGTTACATTCCACGCAGAAGGCACAAAATTGATGTCTGGCAAAGCCCAAAGGTCAGTGGGATGCCATGGGGTGGTGTGAGGAAGTCGACAAGCTGGATTTAAAATGTGCAATTGAAACCAAGGCCAAGTCTTAATTGCCCAAAAGCATCTCTAGTGTATCTTCAGGAAGATAAGAATCCAATACAAGAGGAACATCCCCCCCCTCCAAGAAAAAACAAGAAAGATGCTCTCAAAAGCTAAAGACGAAAAAAAAATCGGCACCATCCACAATGGAGGGATGGTTGAAGATGATGACGCAACTTGCCGAGATGACTAAATTGACTTCTTTGATCAGAGAAAAGACTCTATCTACGTTTATTGCTGAAAATAAACCCCTTATAGACTTTTTTTATGTGAAACAGAAAACAAAATGAAGTTAGGATTTATGGTTTTAATGGTAAAACAGGATAGATTATGTGGGAGGGGGAGAAATGAGTTCTGTTGTAACCTTATACCAAGAGGTTTACCCGCTGTAAAGAAAATCGAAAGCTCCTTCTTTGTACTTTACAGATTTATAGAATAATAGCGTTGGAAGGAACTTTGGAGGTCTTTCTTTCTTTCTTTCTCTTTCCCTCTTTTCCTTTTTTATTTCTTTCTCTCTTTTCTTTCTTTCCTTCTTTCCTTTCCTTTCCTTTCTTTTTTCTTTTCCTTTCCTTTCCTTTCCTTTCCTTCTTTCCTTTCCTTTCCTTTCCTTTCCTTCTTTCCTTTCCTTTCCTTTCTTTTTTCTTTTCTTTTCCTTTCCTTTCCTTTCCTTTCCTTCTTTCCTTTCCTTTCCTTTCCTTTCCTTCTTTCCTTTCCTTTCCTTTCCTTTCCTTTCCTTTCCTTTCCTTTCTTTTTTCTTTTCTTTTCCTTTCCTTTCCTTCTTTCCTTTCCTTTCCTTCTTTCCTTTCCTTTCCTTTCCTTCTTTCCTTTCCTTTCCTTTCCTTTCTTTTTTCTTTTCTTTTCCTTTCCTTTCCTTTCCTTTCCTTTCCTTTCCTTTCCTTCTTTCCTTTCCTTTCCTTTCTTTTCCTTCTTTCCTTTCCTTTCCTTTCCTTTCCTTTCCTTTCTTTTTTCTTTTCTTTTCCTTTCCTTTCCTTCTTTCCTTTCCTTTCCTTCTTTCCTTTCCTTTCCTTTCCTTTCCTTTCCTTTCCTTTCCTTTCCTTTCTTTTTTCTTTTCTTTTCTTTTCCTTTCCTTTCCTTCTTTCCTTTCCTTTCCTTTCTTTTTTCTTTTCCTTTCCTTTCCTTTCCTTCTTTCCTTTCCTTTCTTTTTTCTTTTCTTTTCCTTTCCTTTCCTTTCCTTTCCTTTCCTTTCCTTCTTTCCTTTCCTTTCCTTTCCTTTCCTTCTTTCCTTTCCTTTCCTTTCCTTTCCTTTCTTTTTCCTTTCCTTTTCCTTTTCTTTCCTTTCCTTTTGCAGTCATAGCTTTCTTTCCCTTTTCCCTTTTTCTTTCTTTATATTCATTTCTATCAGTTCTTTTATCTTCTCTCTTAAAAGTTTTAATAAAAGTATACATATATATTTATAAAAAAAGGAAAGACACCCCAAAACTAAGCTAGAGCTCTGAACCCAGACTTGAAAATTGCATGAAATGTGATCCGGATGCTGCCTTCCTCCCTCCCCCCCCCCTTGCTTCCCTGGTCTGTCTTTGGTGAATACTACCATGCTAATGGTGCCCCCAAGGGAGGGGGACGGTGAGGGGTGGTGGAAATACCTGCTCAAAGCCATGCCTGATACATCTGGGGGGGGGGGGCGGTGGCACCTCCTGGCCTTCCCTTCCACCTGTAACAGCAGCGTCTTTCTTTTTCACTTGGCCACAACAAGGCCAAGTCTAAACCCATGGGAACCGGCCTTTCACTATCATGCCTTTTGAACAGGCATGGAATCTGACCTCAGGGACATTCTGGGGTTTCCCCCACCCCCTTTTGCTCAAAGGGCAGAGCAGGGCTGCCCCCCTCCCCCATCCTGACAGTGCATATGTGGGGCTCATCAGGTCATTACTCCATTGGCTCCTTTTAACTCATCTCCCCCCCCCCATCTTTCCAAAGGGGAAAAAAAATCAGTGCGGAGCGAATGCTGCTGGCTGTTGTTATCCTTGCAGTGATTGATGGCAGTTTTGGTCTAGGAATGCTGAGAGGAAGAAGTGGAGTTTAAAATACAAAGTTTGCCAGAGATAACGCGCTCGCAAGGATAATCTCAGTTGCAATTTCAGAAACATGGCAAGAAGAAACGGGAGCCGGACAGTTTTATCAGCAGCTTGGGCGTTAAGTCTTGAATGTTCAATGCCATAATATACAGCTCTCTCTCTCTCACATGTTTGCCGTCAAACAAAGCACATCAGCTCAGGAATTTGAAGAAGTTCGATCTGCATAGACGTTTGTGCCAGGCAATATAACAATCCTCCTCCTTTCTGAAGATTTATCTATGGCTGGTCCGACTCAAGGAAGCCCGCTAACGAAGAAAGAAAAATAAAACAAGTCATGGATTTGTCCCTTAAATAAAGACATTTTGCAGCAGAGAGGCTTATAAATTTCCTAATTCGGAAGAAACGAGTCCATCAAGGAAGCTTTAGTAGTTGCCCAGAAGGATCAATTTGCAGGATGTTGGTTGTTAACTGCATTTAACCACTTCTTTTGTATGGGAAGTTATAGGCAAGGAAGCTGCTGGACTTGATTGATCTGTGGCAGTAAGGTTTCCTTGTGTATTGTAGGAAGTTAGCACCCACCCCTCTCCTAGAAAAATGAAAAAATCCTAGGAAATATTAAAAGGCAGAATATATTCTATAGAATATCCCTGGAAACATGCTTTTAAGCAGACAAAAGACTCCTCTTAGAAACCCCCACCCTTTGCCAATGGGCCATTAAGGACTGGGCCCAGCTCACATATTCCTCTCACCTGGCCTGGAAGTCTTCTGCATAACAGAACCACAATAGGATTTGCCCAAGGCCCTTTCATTCAGCCAAAGCTGGGACAGACAAAAAACCTATAGAGTTGCCACTGCATGGCCTTCTGGGAGCCTGACCACCAATCAGTTGCATTATATACCCAGGAACAGGAAACTAAGAGGTGGGACCCAACAGAGAGTATAAAACAAGGAACTCAGCATCTTTTCTGCTTTTTTCTCTTCACCCACATCTGGAAACATGTGATCTACCTTTTCTGTACAGGGGCTCATGCCATGTGCTCCTGTCCACCATATTAAAACCTTCTTTCCAAGCAACTTCCATGAATCCAGTGTCTTTTTCCCCACTTGGAAATGAACCCAGAAGAATATTCCTTACAACAGTATTTCTCCAGAAATCAACACTTAAAAATAGCAATGCAGGTAATCCTCGACTTCTGACTGAAATCAAGCCCAAAATTTCTGTTGCTAAGCGAGACAGTTGTTAAGTGAGTGTTGGCCCATTTTACGACCTTTCTTGCCACAGCTGCTAAGTGAATCACTACAGTTCTTAAGTTAGTAACACGGCTGTAAGTAACACGGCTGGCTTCCCCATTGCCTTTCCTTGTCAGAAGGTCGCAAAAGGTCACATAACCTCAGGACACTGCAATCGTCATAAATATGAACCAGTTGCCAAGCGTCCAAATTTCAATCACGTGACCACGGTGATGCTGCAGCAGTCGTAAGTGTTAAAAATGGTCATAAGTCCCTTTTTTCAATACCGTTATGACTTCAAACGGTCACCAAATGAAAGGTTGCAATGAGGCATCCTCTCTTAGCTTGCTTGTTTTCTTGCAGACATTTCATTACCCTAACTAGTGTAGGAAGTTAGCACCCACTCCTCTCCCAGAAAAATGAAATATTCTAGGAAATATTAAAAAGACAGAATATTATTCTATATATCCCCGGAAACATGCTTTTAGGTAGACAAAAGACTCACTCTTAGTAGCCCCCACCATTGTCAATGTGCCAGCTCACTCTTAGTAGCCCCCACAGTTGTCAATGGGCCCAGCTCACTCATTCCCCCCACCTTTGTCAATGGGCAATCTATTCTACATAACAAGCATCTACAGGAAGAACCATAATAGGAATCCCAAGGTCTTTTCATTAAACCACCTGGGAAGGGACCTGGGAAGATTACATCAGCCAAGCCTGGGACTCAGGACAGCCCACAAGAGTTGCCCCAGCATGCCCCTGGGAGTCTGACAGCCAATGGGATACATTTCTGCACAGGAACAGGAAACTCTTAGGGCGGGGCCCAAGAGAGGGCATAAAACAAGGAAATTTCAGCATCTCGCCCTTTTCTCTGGACCCAACATCTGGAAGCATGTGATCCACCTTTTTGGTTCAGGAGCTCCTGCCATGTGCTCCTGTTCTCCATTAAACCTTCTTTCCAAGCAACTTCCATGAATCCAGTGTCTTTTTCCCCACTTGGAACTGAACCCAGAAGAATATTACTTCCAACATAAGGTAACATCATCAGTGTAGTAAGAAGAGGTTGTAAGAAAGGTTGTAAGTCGAGGACTACCTGTAGTGATTTACCACTGGGACTTCTCCCAGAAAGGAATTCCTGGATGGCATTAAACAATTTGGCCTAAGAAGGATTCGAACACCTCATCCATTATCCGTGAAAATTACAGCAAACTTTTGCAGTTGGTCCAAATTTATTTATTTATTTATTTATTTTTGTGAGATTTATATACCGCCTCACAGTGCGAGCACTCTCTAAGCGGTTTACACCAGTAAGCAATGTATATTTATATTGCCCCCAACAATCTGGGTCCTCATTTTACCTACCTCGGAAGGATGGAAGGCTGAGTCAACCTTGAGCCGGTGAGATTTGAACCGCTGACCTGCGGATCACAGTCAGCTAAAGTGGCCTGCAGTACTGCCTCTAACCGCTGCGCCACCTCGGCTCTTCTATCATGAATCCATCCTGGTCACGTGGGTGAATCAGGCCTTCTCATTCAGACTAGAAAAAAAATGCTCATTCTGAAGACACAGCAATTCCCATATTATTTCCGGAGGGTGTACTATGCTAATTATATATTCCAGCCTTCCGCCTGTGCACTTTGAGAAAGGATCCTTGGGTTTTCATGGGACGCTACTTGCTCGACTGGTTATATATTACCGAGCTGATCCAGGAGCATGGGAAAATGCCATTGTGACAAGCCCATGCTGTATCAAATCCCACGACAGTGCTCTTTTTGATACCTCCACTCAGACAACATCCAATCTTCCAGAACAGCTTATTATGAAAAGCATTTCTCACAACTTTTGACAGACATGCAGGCGCAAAGCCAGAAATGTCATCCCTCGTGGCGGGGAGATTTTAATGCAGTCTGTGGGATGGAGAGGGGGAATCGTAAGTCAAAACAACAAAAACCTGCCGACGAATAGTCTACAATACCAGTCCCTTTTCTGCTCTGGTCCTCAAGATGCAAGAGATGGGGATGTCTCAGGAGGACCGACTTTAAAACAGACAATGATAAGATGCACCCTTGCACTGATTAAATCCTTTAATAACATCTTATAGTGTCCTAATTGAAGACCCACAGAAGGAGTTGCCAAGTCTTGGAGCACTTTGTCGATCCTTTTTGCTCTTCTCTGAAGCACTGGAAACAATTAGGTAAAATACGACCCCTTTGCTTTCCCAGATATTTCCCTGGAAAGAAATAAAAAAAAAGAGGCAATATAATTCAATCTGTGCTACAGATTGACATGCCAGCTTAATTGCACTGGCATTTTCCCAACGAATCCAGAAAGCTGCAGTTTGGCAAAAGGGCTGAGAAATTTCAATTGTAGATCTTCCCGCTCCTCATCTTCCCATCCTGCACAGCCAGAACGGCAGTTACCAAGGTTTCCCCTGAGGGGGAAAAAAAAGGAAGGACAATTAAAGCAATTGAAGGCCATCATTGTTGCAAAATGAGCCCGACTCCACCGCAGCTCGGCTTGCTCATGTGGAGGCTGAAAGTGGAGAGAAGACACAGAAGTCCTTACAAATTGGGTTTCACAATGTATCCATCCCGACCCATTCACAGTCCCCCTTTTGCAATTGAAAGGGGAAGTCAAGGGGGCCTTCCTAATTGCGTTTGCTTGTCCTCCGGTTGAAATCCCTGCCCTTTAGGAGATGGGGGGCTTCCTAGTGTCGTCGTGTTTGACTGCTGATAATTGGTCCTTTTCTTAGCCGCAATGAAAAAATTGTTTAACGTTGCCTCTTTTACGTTTCTTTAAAAAAAAAACCCTTCTCAATCCAGTCGAATGTTTCTTAACTTCAGCTACCGCTGACTGGGGAACTCTGGGAATTGAAGTCCACGCATCCTATCTAATATGGTTGAGGTTGAGATAAGGGGAGGTCAAGCAATTGCGTAGCAGCTGTCCGAATGAAAGTCAGAGACACGGACACAAACTTGTAGTTTTATATAAATGAATGTATTTAGCATTTGTGTTTAGAGCAAGCAAGATAGTCAGGAACATCGTGAGGTAAATCAAACAGCATACAGAGCACCCAGAAGAAAAAGGCAGGAAAATAGAAACTCCCCCTTTACGTCACAACAACCAATCATAGCTCAGATTGCCTCATGCATGAGCCAGCACTCTCCAACTAATCAACTACAAGTGTGTGTTCTGGCCCATTGAACACTTTACTGTTCCAGCTACTAAATTAAATATCCTAACAGGTGATCTGGTCCAGGAGTGTCCAAATTTGGCAACTTTCAGATTTGTGGACTTCAACTCCCAGAATTCCCCAGCTAGCTGGCTGGGGAATTCTAGGAGTTTATTTATTTATTTATTTATTTATTTATTTATTTATTTATTGGTTCTTATATGCCGCCCTACTCCCGAGGGACTCAGGGCGGCGTACAGCAAATATACAAGAACACCAGTAAATAAACATTAATTAAAACCAAATACAAAATTAAAAAATTAATATTTACGAACATCCATCAACCAAACATACCCGGGGGAGAGCTCAGATGGATTAGTCTCTACCCCCTGCCTGCAGGAAAAGCCATGTCTTGACGGCTTTTCGGAAGGCCAGCAGGGTGGGGATGGTTCGGGTCTCTGGGGGAAGTTGGTTCCAGAGCGCGGCCCCCCCCACAGAGAAGGCCCTCCCCCTAGGGCCCGCCAGCTGGCATTGCTTGGCTGACGGGACCTGGAGGAGGCCAACTCTGTGGGCCATAACCGGTCGAAGGGAAGTATGAGGCAGAATGCGGTCCCGGAGATAGTTGAAGTCCACAAATCTGAAAGTTGCCAAGGTTGGATAGCCCTGATCTAATCTACAGCTCTACAATTTGGCTGGGGAATTCTGGGAATTGAAGTCCACAAATCTGAAAGTTGTCAAGGTTGGATACCCCTGAGATTCTAATCTATAGCTCTACGATTTTCTATCGGTACAGTTAGCCCTTGACTTACAACCATCTGTTTAGTAACTGTTCAAAGTTACAACGCCACTGAAAAAAAGTGACTTTTGATTGGCCTTACAAGTGCCGCAGCATCCATATGTTCATGTGATCAGAATTACGGGACCTGGCAACTGGCATGTATTTATGATGGTTGTAGCGTTCTGGGCTCACACGATCACCATATATAACCTTCCTAGCCAGTTTCAAGCAAACCCAATGGGGGAAGCTGGATTTGCTGAATGGTTGTGTTATTCATTTAACAGTGGTTCGCTTAACAACCGTGGTTAAAAAGGTCATAAAATCAGGCATGGCTCAGTTAACAACCACAGTGCTTATTAGTAGAAGTTCTGGTCTCAATTGTGGTTATAGGTTGAGAAATACCTGTACTTCATCCACGTGTTGATCCCCACTCTGCTTAATGTTCTTGAGTTCAACAATGGTAGCCAAGGTGACCTATGTATTAAGTATCCTGCTTTATTGCTAAAAATGGAAATCCATGGCCTAAAGTTTAGATTTTCCTATTATCCCCATACATACCACAGAATAGCCCTATACCATGCTGTTGCTGGGAAAAAACCACATATTTTTAATAGCATTTTTTATCTCCCATTACTTAGAATACTGTATCTAGTTTTCGTCGCCACAACATAAAAAAGGATGTTGAGACTCTAGAAAGAGTGCAGAGAAGAACAACCAAGAAGATTAGGGGACTGGAGGCTAAAACATATCAAGAACGGTTGCAGGAATTGGATATGTCTAGTTTGATAAGAAGAAGGACTGAGGGTGACATGATAGCAGTGTTGCAATGTTTTAGGGGCTGCCACAAAGAAGAGGGGGTCAACCCAGTGGTGAAATCCAATTTTTTTTACTACCGGTGGGCGTGGCTTGGTGGTCGTGGTAGGGGAAGGATACTGCAAAATGTCCATTCCCACCCCACTCCAGGGGATGTCATAACGGCCAGCCAGAGATTGTATTTGCCGGTTCTCTGAACTACTCCAAATTTCCGCTACTGGTTCTCCAGAACCTGTCAGAACCTGCTGGATTTCACCTCTGGGTCAACCTATTCTGCAAAGCACCTGAAGGCTGGACAAGAAGCAATGGATGAATACTAATCAAGAAGTGATGCAACCTAGAACTAAGGAGAAATTTCCTGACAGTGAGAACAATTAACCAGTGGAACAACTTACCTCCAGAAGTTGTGGAGTGCTCCATCACTAGAAGCTTTTAAGAAGAGATTGGACAACCATTTGTCTGAAGTGGTATAGGGTCTCCTACTGGAGCAGGGGTGGTGGATTAAAAGAGCTCCAAGGTACCTTTGAGCTTTGTTATTCTGTTACTAAAATCAATTTATTAATCTTGGATGTAACATACCGTACCTACTGAACACTTAAAAACAGATTTCCCCAGACCCCCGAAATTAAAAATAAAAGTGAGAAAGTGAAACATTCCCAGCCTGTTTTCCAATGTCAGACCACCAGAGATACCCTCTGTATTCTTGGGTGGTCTTAAAGTGCCAAAATAAAAACCACCCCTCCCATCATTACCCATTGTTGTATTTTACAAGGATTACAAAGAACCTACCTCCAATTCTTCATGGACATCTTCCAGGATTTTGTTTCCCCCCACTTGGGAAGATCACCAGCTAAGAAGCCTCAGAAGTGATAAGTGCTTCTCCTCCTCCTCCTCTTTGATTTTAGCCATCTTGTGGGCTGGCTGCAGGTTAGCATTCCAGAGGCATCTTCTCTGGGGCAACTTTAAGAATAGTTCTAGCTCTTTTTGAATTGACTTCAATGGTTAGTTGATATTTCACTATATACCGGAGGCCCTGAAATCCTTAGAGGCTGTGAAAAAAAAGACTGCGCTGTTTGGAGATTTCTCACCATAATTTTATTCAAAAAAAGTTAAAATATGACATTCCAAAAAAAAGAAAGTTTTTACAAAAACAAATATTTTTTTTAAAAAAATACAAACAAGTCATTCAGACAAACAAGACACTGCTGTTTGGAACAAGGAGTGTTTAATTTTCCTTCCTAGACAAGAGAGATGAATTAGGATGTTCTACTTCAGGGATGGTTTTCACTTACCTTCCTTACCGGTTCATAAATGTGAGTGCTCGCTTTGCTCGCACGCGCCACCTCCGCATATGCGCATGGCCTCCCGTGCATGCCCTTTAGTCATGTGCAAGCCATCCGCATATGCGCCCAGCCTCAAAGATGTGCACAAATAGGATACAATAGAACCGGGGTGGGTAGGCAGGCTCACCCGCGATTTCTGCTACCGGTTCGGGCGAACCAGTCCGAACAGGCTGAATACCACTTCTGTTCTACTTCCCTTGCTATCATTCATTGCAAATTCACTCTCTTCTTGTTTTTGCTTTTCTGTTTCTGACTTAGCTGTTGTTGTTGTTTTGTGCATTCACAAATCATTCTATATTTTAGTCTATTACAAATCTTCAGTTCCTGGAAACTCTATCTTTCTTTGGTTATCTTCCTTCCTTCCTTCCTTCCTTCCTTCCTTCCTTCCTTCCTTCCTTCCTTCCTTCCTTCCTTCCTTCCTTCCTTCCTTCCTTCCTTCCTTCCTCCCTCCCTCCCTTCCTTCCTTCCTTCCTTCCCTCCCTCCCTCCCTCCTTCCTTCCTTCCTTGCATTTCCAATACACATTTTTTCTTTCATTTCAGAGATCTTTATCTGCATCTATCCACAAGGTCTCTTGAGATCTTTCTCATTTTTCCTTCCAGTAGGAATTGTTTATGATTGCATCTTCAGTATCTTAGTTTTTGCAGGGTTTCCTGCACTTTTCTTCAGTGCTTCAAGCAACAGCAACTGACCTAACTTCCATCTGCAGCAGATCCATCAACATCTGTTTTTTGAAATCCGGATCTGAGTATGACTCTTTTTTTTGTTCCTCTCCACTTGTCACCATGAGTTTGAGAATAATATGGGCACTTGGCTTGCCCATCATTTTTAGTTCCTGGACCAATTCCTACCTGTTGGTGAGGATTTGGTTCAGGATAGCAGACCTGAGAATCAGTAGTACTTACCTTTGCTACCGGTTCGGAAGTCTCTGTGGAGTGGGCGGCATACAAATGCAACAAATGCAACAAACAAACAAACAAACAAACAAACAAACAAACAAACAAACAAATAAATAAATAAATAAATAAATAAATAAATAAATAAATAAATAAATAATAAATAAATAAATAAATAATAAATAAATAAATAAATAAATAAATAAATAAATAAATAAATAAACGGGAGCGCGCGGAGGCGCGCGCAAAGCTTCTGCACATGCACAGAGCATTTTTGATGACGTCCAGGTGGGTGGGTGGAGCCTTCCACTGTCGCCATGGGTTCGCCTGAACTGGTGCAAACTGGTAGCAACCCACCACTGCTGAGAATATGAAAGCTTGAATTGTTGCGTAGAACAACTAAGGTTTTCATTGCACAAGACCTGGTGATGAACACTGCTTTAGATGACTCCTTTAAAAAAACAATACATTGAAAAGAAATATTTTAGTTGCAATTTAGCCAGGATTATTAAAGGACTGGGAGTTTTAGTCCAAACACAGGTGTGAGAAGACCATTTTATATTAATTACCTGTTTGGTAAAGACCTACCTTTTTTCCCTCTGCTCAGTCCCATTGTCAGTCGACACAATTGGATGACTTAAGGCTACAATCCAAGGCCCATTTAATTAAGAATAAGCTCCATTCACACAATATGACTCACCTGGTTAGGGATTTAACCCCTTTTTCAGGATTTGCACAATACCTTAAACCTCAGATGAATCAACTGGATTGGCATCGTATAGCCCTCAAAACCACAAATCAAGCTAACCAGGGTTGACGTGAAACTAACCAAGTTTATTGTGCAAGTAGACAGCAGCTCAGTTTTCAGCCAGCCCAGTTGAGCGTGTTATCTGAGCTCTCAAGCCTGGTTGATGTTCTTTTCCTTCTTCAACTTGTCTAGACTTGTGCTGTCAGTGGCTTTAAAATGGCTCGGCCAGAATGCAGCGCTTGCAAGCAAAGGAAAACAGATAAGATAAAAATCACTTTAAATTTTTGAACACATTCATCATTTCATGGTTATGCCAGGAACACAAGGAAAAAAAAGTACAAATTCTGCCTTTTTTACAGGACGGCTTTTAAAGACACAGGATTGTTTTTTAACAGAATATACTGTAACAGAGCTGGAAAAGACGTTAGAGGTCTTTTCTTTGAAAAATCTTTGAAAAATCCTTCAGGACCAGCTCCTACTAAAACTATGGTCACTAGCCTCGGTCATCCCCATCTTCAAAAAGGGAGACCCCAGCCTAGTTGAAAATTACAGACCAATCTCTTTATGTTGCTTCACCTGCAAAGTCATGGAATCAATCATAAACCAACCCATTACCCTCCACCTAGAAACTAACAACCTACTCTCAAACAAGCAATTCGGTTTCAGAAAAAAATTATCCTGCAATGTACAGCTACTACACTGCAAAAACATATGGACCTCAAAACTTGACCAGGGCAAAACAATAGATGCAGTTTACAAAGCCTTTGACTCAGTGGTACATGACAAACTACTGCTGAAACTAAAATCCTATGGCATCTCTGGACCTCTACATAACTGGATAGCTGTATTCCTGTCAAACAGACAACAAGTGGTCAAAATAGGGAGTGCCCTATCAAATCCCATACCTGTTAACAGCGGTGTTCCCCAAGGCAGCATACTAGGACCAACACTCTTTATTCTTTATATAAATGACCTTTGCAATCACATTATAAGCAACTGCGTTCTCTTCGCCGATGATGTAAAACTTTTTAACACCACGGACAACACTGCTACCCTTCAAAAAGACCTCGACTTTGTGTCAGAATGGTCGAACAGCTGGCAACTCCAAATCTCAACCAACAAATGCTCTGTCCTACACATTGGCAAAAAGAATCAGAACACCAAATACAAGTTGAATGGACACGATCTTGCAGATGACCCTCACTCTGTCAAAGACCTTGGAGTACTCATATCTAATGATCTAAGTGCCAAACCCCACTGCAACAACACTGTCAAAAAGGCATTAACAGTTGTTAACCTAATCTTACGTAGCTTCTTTTCCAGTAATATTACAGTACTAACCAGAGCATATAAAACATTCGCCAGACCAATCCTTGAATACAGCTCATCTGTCTGGAATCCACACTGCATATCGGACATAAATACAATAGAGCGTGTCCAGAGATATTTTACGAGAAGAGTTCTCCACTCCTCTGCTCGCAACAGAATACCTTACGCAACCAGACTTGAAATCCTGGGCTTAGAAAGCTTAGAACTACATCGCCTTCGGCACAACCTAAGCATAGCTCATAAAATTATCTGCTACAATGTCCTTCCTGTCAACGACTACTTCAGCTTCAACCACAACAATACACGAGCACACAACAGATACAAACTCAAAGTGAACCGCTCCAAACTCGACTGCAGAAAATACGAATTCAGCAACAGAGTGGTAAATGTCTGGAACTCACTACCTGACTCTGTGGTTTCCTCCCCAAATCCCCAAAACTTTACCCTTAGACTGTCTACTGTTGACCTCACCCCATTCCTAAGAGGTCAGTAAGGGGCGTGCATAAGCGGACCAGCGTGCCTACCGTCCCTGTCCTAATGTTCCCTTTTGTTTGTACCCATCTAATGTATATAAATAATGTTATACTTATGTATATTACCAAATACGTACTTAACAAAATAAATAAATAAATAAAAATAAATAGTCCAACCCCCTGCTCAAGCAGGAAACCCTATAACAGTGGCTCTCAACTTGTGGTCCTCAGACCCCTTGGGAGGCCATGATATTATCACAGGGGGTCCGCAAAGGCTTGAAAAACTGTTATGATTTAAATCTTGAGTTAATTCTTTGAGGGGGGGGGGCATGCATGGCCATAATCCATGGCCACAAAAATTGTTAAAAGGGGCTTCATGTGAGGGACAGCTTGAGAATCACTGCCCTATACCATTTCAGACAAATGGTTGTCCAATTTCTTCTTAAAAACTTCCAGTGTTGGAGCATTCACACCTTCTGAAGGCAACCCATTACACTGATTAATTGTTCTAACTGTCAGGAAATTTCTCCCTAGTTCTAGATTGGTTCTCTCCTTGATTTTTGCACAAAATGCATTGCACAAAATGCATTGCACAAAATGCATTGATTTTTGCATAAAATTTGCATAAATTTTTTTGCATAATTTTTTTGCACAAAATGCATTGAGCCGAGGTGGCGCAGCAGTTAGAGTGCAGTACTGCAGGCTTGTTAAGGATGAGAATAAAATCTCATAGAGGCGATGTGGATCTTTTCTTGGAATTCAGACATTCAGAAATAAAGCCGAGATTAAAAGTCTAATAGAAAATATTTATTTCGGTACAAAAACAATAAATCATGAATAGTTACATCCTTGCTAATAAATCATGACCGCTCCCGATCAGAATCAAAGGCAGAATAATAATAATGGAGAATCAGGAATGCACACATGCGCAGGAGATCACATCACGTGTCCTGCTTGTATTGGAATGTACCATAATATTAGGATAGGGATGCATCAGCCTGCATAGACATACAACTGACAATATTCACTACGTGACAAGGCTACTTTAGCTGACTGTGATCAGCAGTTCAGCGGTTCAAATCTCACCGGCTCAAGGTTGACTCAGCCTTCCATCCTTCCGAGGTAGGTAAAATGAGGACACAGATTGTTGGGGGCAATGTAAATATACATTGCTTAATGGTGTAAACCGCTTAGAGAGTGCTTGCACGATGAGGCGGTATATAAGTCTCACTAATAAATAAACAAATAAATAAATAAAAAAGATTGGGCAACAGCAACAGTCTGTTAATTTTTCCTGGTTTTTTTTTTCCTTTTCTCCCCCACCTGACACACCAGTCCATGCTAAGCACAAGGAGGATATTCAAATGATAAGTAATCATTATCTTAGTGCAACTATAATTACAGAAGGACCATCCCAGAAAGATTTGGCAGGAATGTTTAAAGCATGAAGTAGACCTCCCTTAACAACAGCTCTCTCTTTCTCCGTTCCTCTGAAGTCCTAAAAGCTGGGCTTGCATTTTATTTATTTTATTTTTATTTATTTATTTATTTTGGTCCAACATGTACAGGATAGTAGTAGTTTGTATAAACATAAGTAAAAAGTAACGATAAAACAGGACAATAGGACAGTAGGACAGGGACGGTAGGCACGCTGGTGCGCTTATGTACGCCCCTTACAGACCTCTTAGGAATGGGGTGAGGTCGACTGTAGACCGTCTAAGGTTAAAGTTTTGGGGTTTAGGGGAAGAAACCACAGAGTCAGGTAGTGCATTCCAGGCATTGATCACTCTGTTGCTGAAGTCGTATTTTCTGCAGTCGAGTTTGGAGCGGTTTACCTTAAGTTTGAATCTATTACGTGCTCGTGTGTTGTTGCGGTTGATAACTTTTGCTATTTGGAAATATAATTTAGCTAGGAACTTGTTTTCTGTACAAGCAGTCCTCAACTTACAACGGTTTGTTTAGTGACTGTTTGAAGTTACAAGGGCCTTGCAAAAAATTAACTTACAACCATTCCTCACTCTTATCACCGTTGTGGCATTTCCCCCATGGTCATGGGATCAAAATTCAGGCACTTGGCAAACCGACATGTAATGGTTGCGGTCTCATAGGGTCATGTGATCGCCGTTTGAAACTTGCCTAGCTAGTTTCCAACTAGCATTCAGTGGGGGAACCTGAACTTGCTTAATGACCGTGTGATTCTTTATAAGAGACTGGAAGCCGTTTGTGGAGTTTCTGTAAGTTAAGTATAATAATGCACTGTTAACAGAGGATTTTGGAGTTTAATATATTAATATTTAATATATGTTAACAGTTTTTTATAGTAACAATCTGTACTTGGTTTGCGTTCCTATAGTTTAGGGTGCTATGTAAAATCAGCAAGCAGATTAGTTTATGGCTCGGTATAAACTGTGGGAACAGAGAAAATGGGTTGGAAAACAGAACAGAACAAGAAGAGAAGAGAGGGGAGGGGAGGGGAGGAGAGATAAGAGAAGAGAAGGGAAGGGAAGGGAAGGGAAGGGAAAGGGGAGAGGAGAGGAGAGGAGAGGAAAGAAGAGGAGAAGAGGAGAAGAGAAGGAGAGGAGAGAAGAGAATAGGAGAGAAGAGAAGAGAGGAGAAGAGGAGAGGAGAGGAGTGGAGAAAAGAGGAGAGGAGAGGAGAGGAGGAGAGGAGGAGAGGAGGAGAGGAGAAAAGGGAAGGGAAGGGAAGGGAAGGGAAGGGAAGAGGAGAGGAGAGGAGAGGAGAGGAGAGGAGAAGAGAAGAGAAGAGAAGAGAAGAGAAGAGAAGAGAAGAGAAGAGAAGAGAAGAGAAGAAGAGAAGAGAAGAGAAGGGAAGGGAAGGGAAGGGGAGAGGAGAGGAGAGGAGAGGAGAGGAAAGAAGAGGAGAAGAGGAGAAGAGAAGGAGAGGAGAGAAGAGAATAGGAGAGAAGAGAAGAGAGGAGAAGAGGAGAGGAGAGGAGTGGAGAAAAGAGGAGAGGAGAGGAGAGGAGGAGAGGAGGAGAGGAGGAGAGGAGAAAAGGGAAGGGAAGGGAAGGGAAGGGAAGAGGAGAGGAGAGGAGAGGAGAAGAGAAGAGAAGAGAAGAGAAGAGAAGAGAAGAGAAGAGAAGAGAAGAGAAGAGAAGAGAAGAGAAGAGAAGAGAAGGGAAGGGAAGGGAAGGGGAGAGGAGAGGAGAGGAGAGGAGAGGAAAGAAGAGGAGAAGAGGAGAAGAGAAGGAGAGGAGAGAAGAGAATAGGAGAGAAGAGAAGAGAGGAGAAGAGGAGAGGAGAGGAGTGGAGAAAAGAGGAGAGGAGAGGAGAGGAGGAGAGGAGGAGAGGAGGAGAGGAGAAAAGGGAAGGGAAGGGAAGGGAAGGGAGAGGAGAGGAGAGGAGAGGAGAGGAGAGGAGAGGAGAGGAGAGGAGAGGAGAAGAGAAGAGAAGAGAAGAGAAGAGAAGAGAAGAGAAGAGAAGAGAAGAGAAGAGAAGAGAAGAGAAGAGAAGAGAAGAGAAGTCAACCCTGAAGCTGTTTGCTATGGGTGTATTACTTGGAACCCTGACATTAGAATGGAATGGAATGGAAAGGAAAGGAAAGGAAAGGAAAGGAAAGGAAAGGAAAGGAAAGGAAATGAAAGGAAAGGAAAGGAAAGGAAAGGAAAGGAAAGGGGATAAAGGAAAGGAAAGGGGAGAAAGGAAAGGAAAGGAAAAGGAAAGGAAAGGAAAGGAAAGGAAAGGAAAGGAAAGGAGTGGAGTGGAGTGGAGTGGAGTGGAGTGGAGGGAATGGAATGGAATGGAATGGAAAGGAAAGGAAAGGAAAGGAAAGGAAAGGAAAGGAAAGGGAAAGGAAAGGAAAGGAAAGGAAAGGAAAGGGGATAAAGGAAAGGAAAGGAAAGGAGTGGAGTGGAGTGGAGTGGAGTGGAGTGGAATGGAATGGAATGGAATGGAATGGAATGGAATAGAATAGAATAGAATAGAATAGAATAGAATAGAATAGAATAGAATAGAATAGAATAGAATAGAATAGCAGAGTTGGAAGGGACCTTGGAGGTCTTCTAGCCCAACCACCTGCTCAGGCAGGAAACCCTATACCGGTGGCAAGAAAGGTCATAAAATGGGGCAACACTTCCTTCACAACTGTCTCACTTAGCCACAGAAATTTTGGACTCAACTGTGGTCGTAAATTGAGGGCGACGTGTATCGTTCCTCCTCTTGCACAAAAACTCCGCCTGTGCTGGCTGTTTAGGATAAGAGAAGTAGGCCAGCCTATTGTGAAACTACAGGCAGCAGACACGTCCTTGTGCAGCCTTTATGACTCTTGCCCAATAGTTTCCCCTTCTGGAGGAGACCGGGGTTGACTTCTGCTGAACTTCAGGCGACTTCTTGTTGGGAGGCATGATGGGACCATCTGTCTTCTGCTCTGCTTGGCCAGTGAGTCAATCGGTGTGTTTTTCTCTGAAAGTCTTCAACCTTGACTCACATCCCTGAATGACTCCCCAAAGCCTTTCTCTCCGCTGATGCTCTCATTTCTGAATTGAATTGAATTGAATTGAGTACTTTATTTGGACAAGCGTAATTAGGCACAAAAAGAATTTGTCTCCGGTGAAGAAGCTCCTGGCAACCAGAATTGGGATGATAATCACAATCGTAATACCAATAAAACAGGGAAGTAAAGAAGATAATAAGAAGGATAAATACTAATATTACAGCTGTACTACACGGGTAAATATACGTAGACATTAGACAGCACTGTGAGAATCAGGTGTTCAGCAAAGCGATGGCACGAGGGGGGGAAAACTGTCCTTGTGTCTAGTTCTTTTGGTATGTAGCAGTGTCCCGAAGGGAGGAGTTGAAACAGTTTATGTGCAGGATGTGAGGGGTCTGCAGATATCTTCTCAGCCCTCCTTCTCACCCACACAATACAGGCGGTCCTTGACCAGTAGTGAGTTTCACTTACCTTTGCTACCAGTTCGGGAACGGGAGCGCGCACTTTGCGCGTGCGCAACACTTCTGCACATGCAGGGGTGGGTTCCTCTTACCTGGCTACCGGTGCACTGCGTGCGCAATATCACGTTTCGCGTGTGCGCACTCTCATGCAATTTTGCTTCCGTGCAAGCGCAGGAAGCAAAAAAATCACCCAAATCTCACGCGCGAGAGCGTCCCCTCGTGAGATTTTGCTTCCGCGCATGCGCAAGAAGCAAAAAAAGGCCAAAAATTTGAAAAAAATATGGTGCCGCGTGACAGGCCGGCGAAGACAGCACCGGAGCCGTCGTGCGCAAATTGCACAATCGGCGGGTCCCTACTGGAATGGTGCTCTGGACTACGCCGGTAGGAACCCACCACTGTGCGCATGCGCAGAGCGTTTTTGATGACGTCTGGGTGGGTGGGCGGAGCCTCCCGCTGCTGCTGCTACCGGTTCTCCCAAACCGGTGCAAACCGGTGGCAACCCACCACTGTCCTTGACTTACAACCACAATTGAGCCCAAAATTTCTGTTCCTAATTGAGACATTTATTAAGTGAATTTTTATGACCTGTTCATTTAACAACCACGTTACTAACTTAACAACTGCAGTGATTCACCTAGCAACTGTGGCCAGATAGGTCGTTAAATGATGCAAAATTCACTTAGCAACAAAAATTTGGGGCTCAATTGTGGTCATAAGACGAGGACTACCTGTAGTTGATGAAAATCACTTAGAATCTCTCCAGACTGAGGTGGATAGAGGTTGCATAAATACATGAATGCACAAGTACGTAAAATAAACCAGTGGTCACCAACTGGTAGTCCGCAGGAAAATTATTTTCATTTTTTATATTGCACTAAATACTATTTATCTTTTTTTAAAAATCATATTAGTGGTCCGCGGGATTTAAAATTATGAATTTAGTGGTCCCTGAGGTCCGAAAAGTTGGTGACCCCTGAAATAAACAACAAAGTGTTGGATTGAAGAGTGACAACACATTTGAAAGTCAAGGGAGACACAGAGCTTTCTGCTCAAGGTGTGCCATGCGTTGGCAAGAAAGATGGTATCTCAATCAGAGCTGCCTCAGAACATGAAAGATCCAATACTTTTGCCTTCCATTCAGAAATGTAATAAATGACAGTGTGATTTTACATTGTGCGATGTGCATTTAGTATAGTTTACTATAGCATTTAGAATAGATAGTTTGGTGTAGCAATTAAGAAGCTGGTCTAGAAATCAGGAATCTGTGAGTTCTAGTCCGACCTTTGACATGAAAGACGTCTGGGTCACTTTGGGCCAATTACCAGGAGACAGTGAGTTCTAGTCCCGCCTTAGGCATAAAAGCTGGCTGAATCTGAGCCAATCACCAGGAGACTATGAGTTCTAGTCCGATATAAGGCATGAAAGACCTCTGGATGACTTTGGGCCAATAACCAGGAGATGGTGAGTTCTAGTTTCCCCCTTAGACATGAAAGCCATCTCGGTGACTCTGAGCCAATCGTCAGGAGACAGTGAGTTCTAGTCCCGCCTTAGGCATGAAAGCCAGCTGGCTGACTCTGGGCCAATCACCAGGAGACTATGAGTTCTAGTCCTATCTAAGGTATGAAAGACCTCTGGATGACTTTGGGCCAATAACCAGGAGATGGTGAGTTCTAGTCCCCCCCCCCTTAGACATGAAAGCTATCTGGGTGACTTTGAGCCAATCTGTCTCTTTCAGCCCAGCCTACCTCACAGGGTTGTTGCTGTTGTGGGAAAATAGGAGAAAGGAGGTGCATTAGGTATTTTGCTTAAGGAATTTATGCTAATCCCTTTCTGAGGATTGGCTAACTTCATTCGGAGACATCCATTTTGTTTTTTTCTGAGTCACAAACGAACATGCTACGGGTGTGTGTGTGCATGTATGTGTATATTTCTGCTCTTCCCCCATATTCTGGGTATGTAAAACACACCATGAGTTGCGTTCAGTTTGTTCCGAGCTGCTGCCCACCTGCTCTTCCCATGTGGGAGTGAGGGAGGGGAGAATTTAATTTAATTTAATTTTTGAAAGTTCCTTTCTGGAACTAACCCCCGTTTTGAACTTGATCCTTCTCTCACCAGCTTTTCCCACAATACCAAATTTGGTTTCCTTCTACTCAGTTTTCATAGAGTTATCCTGCTGATGGACGGATGGAGAGAGTCCCAACTTCCTCTCTGTAATTCCCTTCCAACATTCGGTTGAGTTGCAAACAATAAAAAGATTAATTTTACTGCCATTTCATATGTAGCCTATTTGAGCCAAGAAAAAAAGGAAAGAAAGAATTGACTCAGCTCTCAAATATAGCCCAAGTCCATGGAGTCCAAAATCTCAACCTATTGGCACAGAGTCCTTGTGTGTAATCTTTCACTCTTGTGAAGTTGCCAGGAGAGGACATCCATCATAGTACTGAGAGCCAGGAACTGCAGAGATCACTTCTAGAAGTTCTACAGTTGAGTAATACAATGTAATACAATGCAGTGACACATGTGCAGATCTATACATTGGAGAAACCAGGGGCGGGTTCCTAATTTTTTTACTACCACTCTTTGGGCATGGCTTATTTTGTGGGTGTGGCTTGCCAGCCATGTGACCGGGTGGGCGTGGCTTGCCAGCCATGTGACTGGGTGGGCGTGGCTTCTCGGGCTGCTGAAGGGAGGGGAACTGAGATAGGTCCTGCCGCCCATTCTCCCTCCCCTCAGCAGCTCGAGAAGCCTCAAACGTGCGAAAATGCCTAGGATCATCACCGCACGTTCGTGGCTTCTCGGACTGCTGAAGGGAGGGGAATGGAGATAGGTCCTGCCGCCCGTTCTTTCAGCGTCTCACGCGCTCCCTCAGCCATCCTCCCCTGCTTGGACTCACTGTGGGGTAGGAAGGCAGCGCATGCGCAGTGCCGGAAGCTCAGCTTCTGGGCATGTGCAGAAGAAAATTTTTTAAAATTTTTTTTTTAAAATTCTTTTTAAATGGCAGCGCCCAGGCACCGGCAACTGGCCGCACCGGTACTGTGACATCACCAGTGGGCCACTACCGGTGCTATAGAGTGGACCGCACTGGTAGGAACCCACCACTGAATGTAATACAATGCAGTGACACATATGCAGATCTATACATTGGAGAAACAAAACAACCACTTCACAAAAGCATGGCACAACATAGGAGAACAAACCTATTAGGACAAGAGTCGGCAGTCCATCTGCACTTGAAAGACAAATGTCACTCTTTTGAAGACAGCAAAGTCCACATCATTGGTTTGAGAGAGGGGTAAAAGAGACCATTTATGTTAGATTTGAACACCCCTCTCTCAACAGAGGGGGAGGAATACAACACTGCCTACCTCCTGTCTACAATGCAGTCCAGTGGTGAAATCCAATTTTTTTTTTTTACTACCGGTTCTGTGGGCTTGGCTTGGTGGGCATGGCAGGGGAAGGATACTGCAAAATATCTATTCCCACCCCACTCCAGGGGAAGGATACTACAAACTCATTCCTTCCCCACTCTTGGGGGAAGGATATTGCAAAATCTCCATTCCCACCCCACTCTGGGGCCAGCCAGAGGTGGCATTTGCCGGTTCTCCGAACTACTCAAAATTTTCCGCTACCGGTTCTCCGAACTACTCAAAATGTCTGCTACCGGTTCTCCAGAACCTGTCAGAACCTGCTGGATTTCACCCCTGATGCAGTCCTTTCAGCAGTTCCAAGATTCCGCAACCATTTGCACTCTGATTCAGCTGACCCTGGAGGCACAGATAAACCCCCAAATGGCCTCAATGGCTCTCAGAGAGAGTGCTAATGACCAGATGACCGCAATCCTTCCATCCACACACCGCATCACCATCCTGTCAGACCTATTCTTCCACCTTCCCACCATCCAATCACAACTGATGAAGCTTCTTGGATGAGAAGCAAAATTATTTCTTCTTCTTCTTCTTCTTCTTCTTCTTCTTCTTCTTCTTCTTCTTCTTCTTCTTCTTCTTCTTCTTCTTCTTCTTCTTCTTCTTCTTCTTCTTCTTCTTCTCCTCCTCCTCCTCCTCCTCCTTCTCCTCCTCCTCCTCTTCTTCCACTTCTCCTCCTCCTCCTTCGTCCTTCCTCTGTCTTCCAGCCCTTCCTCTGCCTCCTCTGCCTCCCCCTTCATCTTCCTCCATCCATTCCTGTTTCTCCTCCTCCTCCTCCTCCTCCTCCTCCTCCTCCTCCTCCTCCTCCTCCTCCTCCTCCTCCTCCTCCTCCCCGCCATCATCTAGCACTTCAGAGAAGCCGCCCAAGTTCAATAAAAAGACAATGATTGGGCACTTCTGGATGAAGCTTCTTGGATGAGAAGCAAAATTATTTCTTCTTCTTCTTCTTCTTCTTCTTCTTCTTCTTCTTCTTCTTCTTCTTCTTCTTCTTCTTCTTCTTCTTCTTCTTCTTCCTCCTCCTCCTCCTCCTCCTCCTTCCTCCTCCTCCTCCTCCTCCTCCTCCATCATCCCTTTCTCCTCCTCCTGTTTCTCCTCCTCCTCCTCCTCCTCTTCTTCTTCTTCCTCCTCCTCCTCCTCCTCTTCTTCTTCTTCCTCCTCCTGTTTCTCCTCCTCCTCTTCCTCCTCCTTCCTCCTCCTTCCTCTTCCTTCATCCCTTCCTCCTCCTCCTCCTCCTCCTCCTCCTCTTCTTCTTCTTCTTCTTCTTCTTCTTCTTCTTCTTCTTCTTCTTCTTCTTCTTCTTCCTCCTCCTCCTCTTCCTCTTCTTCCTCCTCCTCCTCCTCTTCCTCTTCTTCCTCCTCCTCCTTCCCCTTCCCCTTCCCCTTCTCCTTCTTCAATTGAGCCTTATTTATGTGCTTTTTTATCCTGCCTGTTTTAGACTATAAGTACCTGGTAGCAATGGTCCCTTTAATGTTAGAAAATGGCGCACGGCAATTGGAAACTGCTGCACACCATTCTCTAGTCATGTGCACGTGCGCACAGTCACGCAGCCTCTGATATTAGAAAATGGCATGCGGCAGTTGGAAACTGCTGTGCACCATTCTCTCGTTACGTGCATGTCTGCACGGCCGCGCAGCTTAGAGGAAACATTGCCGGGTAGTCCTCAACATACAATCACAACTGAACCCAACATTTCTGTTGTTAAGCAAGGCAGTTGTTAAGTGAGTTTTGCCCCATTTTATGACATTTTTTTGCCATCATTGTTAAGCAAATCACTGCAGTTATTAAGTGGCCATGAAGCTGTTAAGACAACCTGGCTCCCCCCCCCCCCATTGACTTTGCTTGTTAGAATTCTCCAAAAACTGTGAGAAAAGCAGGTCGTGCTTTCAAGAATCTGCTGATGGGTTGATGAACACTGGTGCATCACCCAAAATATTGTGGTGTGTCACCTTTAATACGTGTGATATAGATTCACCATCATTGTGTTCAATGCCTGTTGGCCCCCAGTGAAGTTGCTGAGCTGGGGGACAATGCAAGAGACCCTGGGAGAAGGAAGAAAAGAGAAGCATTCTTAATTCCTGGGATTTCAAAAATAAAACTCAAAACTTGGTGAAACTCTGCTTTGACTCCCCTGACTCATTCTTTCTCAAGAACCAGATGGGGCAGGTTGTGATGCCACAGCATTGGACACTGCAGAGTACAAAGAGGGTGGGGGCAAGAGGAAGAAAAAATACGAGGAGGAAAGGCTTGAAACATAACACGCTGGTGAGAAATTGCTGATGCGGATGTGTGGAAGAGAGAAACTGAGGAATGCTTCCTCCTCTGGGTTGTGTAGGAGTGTCGACTGTTTGTGTCTGTAGCTGATTCCTTCACAAAGGTGAGCAGGAGTGTGACTCAAGGCAACAGGGTGTGTTTTCAGGCTGAGGTATGCAAAGTGATGTTTTCATTGCTGAGCAAATAAGCCTTCATTCGGCAAGGATGATTTCCAGTTGAACAGGAGTGATGGGCTGTTTCTCCACAACCTGCTCTGTGGCTGCTGCCACGATCAGAGAGTCAGAGATAGGATCCTGGTTTGTCTGCAGGCACATTGAGGAAAAAGGCTTGATTTGGGTGGGTGGCTGTTTGTGAATGGTTACACCTGGGTACCCAGGAAAGGAATATCCCTTATGTCAGGGGTCCCCAACCCCTAGGCTGCATCCTGGTACCGGGCCACGGCCCATTCAGAACTGGGCTACATAAGTGGCAGGCGCGCACATACTTGCCCACTGCTCACGCAGAACCATCCCCTCTCCCAGAGGTGGGTTCCTGCTGGTTCGGACCGGTTCTATAGAATTTTCCCCCGCTTGCCAAACCGGCAGCGATGGCCAGCTGGACATGCCCCTGAACTGGCTCTCTCAGTGGTGCCATAGGCGGCGCCATCTTGTTTTTCACTTCTGTGCATGCGCAGAAACTGGGTTTTCAGCACTGCACATGTGTGCTCACGGTTGCGCACGCACCCATGCAGCACGGGAGGAAGCGAACCGGCAGTGAGGTAAGTCAGAACCCAGCCCTGCCCTCTCCCCCTCCACCACCGCTGCCACTGCCAATCCGCAAAGCCGGAAAGGTTGGGCACCACTACCTTATGGGATTTATTCCCCAAATTCACCTCATCTTTGTCAAGAAATATCAACCAGGTAGTAAGGAAGGGAGAGAATAATCCCAGCTAAAATTCCAGGGAGCTGCCGCCGTCATTAAATGATTTAACTGATATATATGTTTTGGTGGTTTATTTGCTCTAAAGCAATCATAATTTAAATGGTCTCCTCTCTCCCTCCACATATTTTATCAACCTAGTGAGATAGGTTAGATCAGTGTTTTTCAACCTCAGCTACTTTAAGATATATGGACTTCAACTCCCAGAATTCCCTAGGTAGTTGTGGAATCTTGGGAGTTGAAGGCCACATAGGTTAAAGTGGCCGAGGTTGAGAAACACTGGATTAGACAATCTCTGAGCCTAATTGCTAACAACATAGCTAGATATAAAATATGTTTCATGGGTTCTGAGTGAAAATGGCATCAATATAACAGGGGACTATAATTTTCTAAATTGGATTTACAAAAGAGTCTTGTTAAAGCTTTAAAGAATTTTGCGACAAGGGGAAAAGAAAAAATGAAAAGAAATCAAGTTCTAATTGAAGGAACTAAAGATCAAGATTGTTAAAAGTAACAGTAAGGAATATAAAGTTGGTTTCTTTGATCAAAATTAAAATATACACAGGGTTGTCTCTGGTAATGGGCTTTTGCTGATCTCAGGAATGAAATGATAATGTGTTATGGATTTCTTTATAGATAAGGGGTCTATATCAGAAGAAAAGATCATTTGTGTTATTTTAAGAATAGTAAGTTACGAAAGTGGTTATACTTGTGATGAAGGGAGGAGTCATTTCTTTATATGTTTCTTTTCTTTTTCTTTACTATATTCTTATTTTTTTTCTTTTCTTCTCCATTTTTCTATTTTTTCTGCACCTTCATTTTTTTTCTTTTATTTAGTCTGTATTAGTCTTTATTTTTTTAAATTGTCATGTTTAATAGAATGAAAATACTATGAAAATATAACACGGCAAAAATAACCTGGTGCCTGTTCCAAAACATGACAATATTGCCTGTTTTGCTCTAGAAACTCTTAACTTGGTGAGCTGTCATACATTCGAAGTTCACCCTATCAGTGTACTTGAAAACTAGAACTAGAAAATAGGAAACTAAAACTAGAACTAGAAAGTAGGATTTAAAAGATCTTCATAGGGTCTAGATCAGGGGCGGGTTCCTCTTACCTGCCTACCGGTGCGCTGTGCGTGCATCATCACATTTCATGCGTGCGTATGCTTGCTACGCGTGCGCGTCCCCTTGCACGATTTTGCTTCCGCACATGCGTGTGCATGAAATGTGATGATGCGCACGTAGCACACTGGTAGGCAGGTAAGAGGAACCCGCCCCTGATCTAGACCCTATGAAGATCTTTTAAATCCTACTTTAAAGGCCAAAAATTCGAAAAAAAAGATGATGCCGCGCGACAGACCGGCGAAGATGGTACCGGAGCTGTCGCGCGCAAATTGAGCAATCGGCGGGCCGCTACTAGAACAAAAGAGTGTATCGCACCTGTAGGAACCCACCCCTGGTCTAGATGTTGACATCTGGACACTCTAGATCTAGACCCTTCAGATGTCGACATCTAGACCCTATGAAGATCTTTTTTAATCCTCTTTTCTAAACTATCGCATCATGAAATCCTTCATGCCAAATATAGCAATGCTGAGAAGCAGGTTAGTACATTCAGCCGTGACAGAGATATTAATATTGAGCTGTCTATTTAATCAAGCCAGCAAAGATGTACATTTCCTGACAAAACAGCAGACATTGATGGACTGCCTTTTTTAATCCATTGGTTTCCTCATTATTTTTTTCATTCAAAGTCACAGGGGCAAGGAAGGAATTGTGGTATCGTTTTTGCTCAATAACACGGACTCTCTGTAATTTGTAAAACGTGGATTTGGCCAGCCCTTCTTGCAAAAGATTCTGTCACTGAAACTATATGTGGTCCTCAACCTATGACCACAACCGAGCTCAAAATTTATGTTGCTAAGCAAGACAGTTGTTAAGCGAGTTTTGCCCTACTTTACAACCTTCCTTGCCACAGTTTTTAACTGAATCACTGCAGCTGTTAAGTTAGTAACACGATTGTTAAATTAATCTGGATTCCCTAACTGAGTTTGCTGGTCAGAAGGTCGCAAAAGAGGATCCCATGACCGCAGGACACTGCAACCGTCATAAATGGGTGGAAACTAATCAAGGAGAGAAGCAACTTAGAACTTAGGAGAAATTTCCTGACAGTTAGAACAATTAATCCGTGGAACAGCTTGCCTCCAGAAGTTGTGAATGCTCCAACACTGAAAGTTTTTAAGAAGAGGTTGGATAACCATTTGTCTGAAGTAGTGTAGGGTTTCCTGCCTAAGCAGGCGGTTGGACTAGAAGACCTCCAAGGTCCCTTCCAACTCTGTTATTCTATTCTAAATATGAGTCAGTCGCCAAACGTCTGAATTTTGATCCCCTTACCATGGGGATGCAATGGTCGTAAGTGTGAAAAACGGTCATAAGTCACTTTTTTCAGCGGCGAACATTCACTAAACAATTGGTTGTAAGTTGAGGACTATCTATATATGGGAGGCCTGTGTAGGATTATCCCCTTTTTATTTTTTCCCCATTTTGCTGCTTGTTATTGTTTGAATTTCCCTACCTAAAGAAAAGCACAATCGTATTTCTGTATGCCGGTATGTTTACATTTGTATTTCTTGGCTTGGCCTTCGGTATTTGTGAAGAATGTAATTGAAGTAGGTGTACATTTTGCAGCAGCCACAAGTTTCTGCTCATTTTGTTTATGTTAAAACTCACACCCTGCTCTCTGCTTTAGCTGCATGCATAAGCAATCATGTGCTTTGGGAACATCCGGCTTTTTTTTTCTCCACGTGAAGTTATACAAAACCTCACACCACCTTTTCTTTTTGGTGAATGGAAGCCACACAATTGCATGTGGGCTGAAATTATTTCTACAAAGCTTTATTTGTGATCCATCTCACCAACTGATGCGTTTTATTTTTTGTGTTGCGTTCTACACGGGAGTCCAGATAGTTTTACTTTTTTTACTTTTTTATTTTTTTATTTTTTTATTTTTTATTTTTTTATTTTTTTATTTTTATTTTTTTATTTTTTTATTTTTTTATTTTTTATTTTTTATTTTTTTTATTTATTTATTTTTTATTTATTTATTTATTTATTTATTTATTTATTTATTTTTATTTTTATTTGTCAAAACGTGTACAAGATAACAGGTAAGGTATAAACATAAACAAAAGCAAAGTAGGTATAGGTAAATTTGGACAATAGGACAGAAGGACAGGGACGGTAGGCACGCTTGTGCGCTTATGCACGCCCCTTACAGACCTCTTAGGAATGGGGTGAGGTTGACTGTAGACAGTCTAAGGTTAAAGTTTTTGGGGTTTGGGGAAGAAACCACAGAGTCAGGTAGTGCATTCCAGTCCTTGATTTACGACTTTAATGAAGCTTGCCCATTGCAATCATAAGTCACGATGATCATAAAATGACCCGTGACTGACCTGATTTTATAACTGTTTTTGTAGTGGTCGTTAAGCGAACTAATGGTTCACTACAGGCCAGTTTTGCTGAAACTGGAAGTACACGCTCCCCCTTTTTTGGCAAAACCATAATAAAACATAGTCACATGACTACAGGACACTGCAACTGGCCTAAATGCGGATCGGTTGCTGAACTCCTATCAGACACTCATGGGGGTGGCAGCCATGCGAGCTGCAGAATTGGAATATAAGCATCCCTAGAAATGTCCGTTGTAACTTCAAAAGGTAGCTAAGTAACCGGTTGTAAGTCAAGGACTACCTATAGACCAGGGGTGGGGAATTACCTATAGAGCCGAGGTGGCGCAGTGGTTAAAATGCAGCACAGCAGTTCAGCAGTTCAGCTGTTCAAATCTCACCGGCTCAAGGTTGACTCAGCCTTCCATCCTTCCGAGGTGGGTAAAATGAGGACCCAGATTGTTGGGGGCAATATGCTGAACTCTGTAAACCGCTTAGAGAGGGCTGTAAAGCACTATGAAGCGGTATATAAGTCTAAGTGCTATTGCTATTATGGCCCCTTTATTACTTGTGGACTTCAACTCCCAGAAATCCTGAGCTAACATGGCTGGCTCAAGAATTCTGGGAGTTGAAGTTCACAAGTCATTCAAAGAGCCAGAGTTTCTCACCCTTGCTGTAGCTAGACCAAACTGATAAATAATTTGGTGGGATTAACATATTAACAGAGTTGGAAGGGACTTTACAGGTCATCTAGTCCAACCCCTTCCCCCGCCCCCCAGCCAAGCAGAAGAGCCTACACCATTTCTGACAGATGGCAGTCTAGTCTCTTCTTGAAAGCTTCCAGTGATGAAGCTCCCACAACTTCTGAATGGGCAGCTACATAAATTTGATATATAAATAAATGCGGAGGGGGAAAATTTTTTTTTGCTAACCTTACAAAGTTTCACAACTTGCTGAGCCATGAAAATCCTATGCTGCCCAAGTCAGCTAATTAAAGTGCAAAACAGAATTATTGGGATGGGCAAGTGATACTCTAATTGGTTTGGTCTTGGAAGTAGCAAACCTTCAAGGTTGGTTTACGATTCTTACTGAGGCCGTGCTCTTGTTTATTTACAGGTTCCCCCTCTGGATTAGTTGATTGTGAGACAGATTGGCAGTCAGGAAGGCCTCGTTGATATTAGCTCTTCTCTGGGAGCAATTACAGGTCGTCCTCGATTTACGACCAAAATTGAGCCCAGAATTTCTGTTGCTAAGTGACACATTTATTAAGTGAGCTCTGTCCCATTTTACGACCTTTCTTGCCTCAGAATCACTGCAGCGGTTAAGTTAATAACACGGTTGTTCAGTGAATCTGGCTTCTCCCTTGACTTTGCTTGTCAGTAGGTCGCAAAAGAGGATCACAGGACCCCGGGACAATGTAGAATCGTCGTAAATATGAGTCAGTGGACAAGCGTCTGAATTTGGATCATGTGACCATGGGGATGCTGCAACGGTCGTGTGAAAAATGATCATAAGTGACTTTTGGGTGAGGGGCTGCTTCTAATCCTATCACTCTGCTTTTGTTAGCTGTCAAACTTTGCTGCAAGCAGTTTCAAAATACCCTGTCTTGAATGGATTTCTGCCTGCGGTGTTTGCTTTGCTTATGAATAGAGCCATCTAGATAGTTGGCTTCGTCTTTCAATAAGCTCTTTATTTCTTAAGTGCTGGCATCTTCACTGGGCTCTTAAGAAAGACTTGGGGGCTGCTTCCTGCTTCTAAAAACACATTTCTCCAGGGGTGGGTTCCTCCCGGTTTGGACAGGTTTGCCCGAACCGGTAGCAACCCACTGGTGATGTCACGATGACGTCGCTGACCCAGTTCGGTCGGTGCCGGTCCGTGGGTGCCGCCATCTTTTTTTTGAATTTTTTTTGAATTTTTCCCCCTGAATTTTTTTTTCTTCTAAGCATGTGCAGAAGGCAAGTTTCCGGCACTGTGCATGCAGTCGCCATCTTGTTTTTGGCTTTTTTCCCCCTGGGTTTTTCGGCACTGCGCATGCGCGTGCGTGCCCACGAGATGCGCCCATGCGGCGAGGGAGGAAGCGAACCGGCAGCGAGGTAAGTTGGAACCCACCCCTGTGTTTCTCCATTGCTCCTTTAGGGAAATATAATATTCTGCCTTTTTAATATTTCCCAAAATATTTCATTCTTCTGGTGGGTTTGGTTCTGTCAGTGAAGCAAGCACAACACGTTTGAGGCTGTCCATTCTGCGGCTATCTGAGGCATTCTTCTCATACCTGGCTTCGCTCCAAGGCTCTGGCATGGTTGCTTCATTTTTCCGGGACAAAATGGCTTCCTGAGCACCGCATAACCAAGAGACAATGAATGGCGCGTGTCCCTGGAGTCAGGGCGTCTGAGCTTCCCTGTAGCATCGTTTGCTCAATCTTGAGTTTTCTTCCTTTTGATAAGAGGCTGATGTCAGGGAACTGGAGAAAGAGGCAATGAGCAAGTGATATCATAATGTCTCAAGAATGGGGAACTAAATTGGCATTAATAGAGCCAGGGGAGAAACATGCATGACAGGAAAGCTAGAAATGGCTTAAAGCAGACTTACAACCACAATTGGGATTGGATCAGGGGTGAAATGCTCCCGGTTCGCTCGTGCCTATTGGTCGTCGGAGAGCCGGTCGCGAAGGCAGCGCGAGGCTCTGCCCACCCGCCGGGACACCGCCATTTGGGTTCTTTTACCCTCTGCGCATGCGCAAAGTATTCTGTGCATGCGCAGAGGGTAAAAGAACTCAAATGGCAGCGTCCGGGCAGGTGGGCGGAGCCTCACGCTGCCTTCGCGATCGGCTCTCCAACGACCGACAGGCACGAGCAAACCGGGAGCATTTCACCCCTGGATTGGACCTTCTGCGGCCAATCAAGCTGGTTGTTAAGTAAGTCCTGCCCAATTTTACAACCTTTTTTCCCCTGCAGTTGTTAAGTTGAACCACACGGCCATTAAGCGAGCTTGGTTCCCCCATTGACTTTGCTTGTTGGAAGCCAGCTAGGAACGTCACAAACGGTGAACATGTAACCCTGGGATACTGCAAGTGTTGTAAATACACGCTGGTGGTTAAGAAACCAGAGTTGTGATTATGGGGGTTGCAGGGAATCTGTGATGGACGTAACTTTTTTTTCAGTGCTGTTGTAGCTTCAAATGGTCGTTGAATGGACGGTCGTAAGTCAATAACTACCTGTATTTCAGAGAATTGGTTATAGGAGCCCTGGTGGCTCAATGGTTAAGTGCAGTACTGCAGGCTAACTCTGCCCACAGCCTGGAGTTCGATCCTGACGGGGCTCAAGGTTGACTCAGCCTTCCATCCTTCCGAGATGGGTTAAATAAGGACCCAGATTGTTGGGGGCAATATGCTGAACTCTGTAAACCACTTAGAGAGGGCTGTAAAGTACTATGAAGAGGTATATAAGTGCTATTCCTTCCTTCCTTTCCTTTCCTTTCCTTTAATTTCCTTTAATTTGACAAATTTGAAGTCTTCTTTTTTTTCTGCTGAACTTCAGAGATTTGGGCAGTAGTCATTTGGCTTGCTTGATGCTTGAGTGAAAAACATTCTTCTTCCCCTTCCCCTTCCCCTTCCCCCCCACCCCTCCTCCTCCTCCTCCTCCTCCTCCTCCTCCTCCTCCTCCTCTTCCTCTTCCTCTTCCTCTTCCTCTTCCTCTTCCTCTTCCTCTTCCTCTTCTTCTTCTTCTTTCTAATAATAATAATAATAATAATAATAATAATAATAATAATAATAATAATAATAATAATAATAATAATAATAATAATAATAATAATAATAATAACAACAGAGTTGGAAGGTACCTTGGAGGTCTTCTAGTCCAACCCCCTGCTTACGCAGGAAACCCTACACTACTTCAGACAGATGGTTATCCAACATCTTCTTAAAAATGTCTAGTGTTGGAGCATTCACAACTTCTGGAGGTAAGCTGTTCCACTGATTAATTGTTCTAACTGTCAGGAAATTTCTCCTTAGTTCTAAGTTGCTTCTTTCCTTGATTAGTTTCCACCCATTGCTTCTTGTTCTACCCCCAGGTGCCTTGGAGAAAAGTTTGATTCCCTCTTCTTTGTGGCAACCCCTGAGATATTGGAACACTGCTATCATGTCACCCCTGGTCCTTCTTTTCATTAAACTAGACATACCCAGTTCCTGCAACCGTTCTTCATATGTTTTAGCCTCCAGTCCCCTAATCATTTTTGTTGCTCTTCTCTGCACTCTTTCTAGAGTCTCAACATCCTTTTTACATCGTGGCGACCAAAACTGTATGCAGTATTCCAAGTGTGGCCTTACCAAGGCATTATAAAGTGGTATTAACACTTCGCGTGATCTTGATTTTATCCCTCTGTTAATGCAGCCTAGAACTGTGTTGGCTTCCCCAAAAAACAGCCCAGTTGCCTTTAAAAAAGTAAAAGCACTTTTGAGACAACTATGACCTGGGTGACTGAAAATCTCCATAGACAGATCTTAAAGTTGATAAGGTTGGGAACACTGATCTAGCTGATGAGTTGATGGCAACAACAAGATATACGAAACATTTGTTTGCAGATGGTATGAGTAATTAAACCAAGAAGGATAGTTAAAGTGTTGTAAAATTCACATATGTATCTTTGCAAAAGGTCCCTTAGGAACAATTACTGTAGTTTAATTTGAAAACATTCCTTTCCAATTCCCACCGGATCTATATTTCCAGACTCCTGGAATGCTACTTTAAACTCCCATAGATCACTGCAGAACAGACCTTAGAGATTTTTTAGATTTTTAAAGATTTATTATTAGAGTTGGAAGGGACCTTGTAGGTCATCTAGTCCAACCCTCTGCTCAAGCAGGAGTTCCTACACCTACATTAGAAGTAACATGTTGTAGACTCTTGAATGTGGGACCAGCCCCATTCTTTAGTGAATGTGGTGATCAAAAGCTGGATAGTCGCGAATTCTATCACTAAACCGAAATTAGTGGTAGAACTTCAGCTTGTTTACTTCTACAGCTACTTTTGCAAAGGTTTGAAGGGCTTCCAGAATGTCTCAAGGATTACATCTGGCAGAACATGTCACATAATGAGATTCCATACAGGAAGATTCCCCAAGACTTATTAAAGAACCAACAAAACACCGGAGCAGGCTGGAGTGGAGACAAGAATAAAGAACATCCAGAGAACAAACTAGTTTCCATATTGACTTCCATCATCTCCTGGGTTGGCCAGTAGAGAAGACTACCAATGAGGAATGTTATAGGTCACCTGAGCATACTCACTGCAGAAGCAGACTTGGCCCGCAGACCAGAAAATGTAAACACAAGAAGACAGAATAAAATGAGTATTTCTTGGATCCACAACGTCCGAGCTTTGGGTAAGGAAGAGGTTTGTATGCAGATGACTCTCAGAGGTCATTTAAACTACTCCATCTGTTGGCTCCTCCGTATCTGAGGACAGAGAGTTGTGTGAAATCCTCTTCCACATTTGTGAGAAACCTCATTCAGTAACGTCCGTTGGCCTCAAACACCATGTCCCTGTCCAATTCTGAGCAGCCACAACTTTCCCAGAAGTCAAGATGGAGACTGTGTGTCTTGTAACTATGGCACAATCATTCCTTGATGAACCTGCGTTTGGGAGGAACTACAAATTTAACCGCAGCAAGAGTTCCTAAGAACACTGCAAAAATATTTGTGCAAATTTTGCAACTTTTTAAGTCTTCTCCTTCTCCTCCAACTACCCATGTGATTTGGAAATAAATGTTTGTTACGAATGAAGGCTAATATATTTGTCTCAGGACATTGTTGCAGGATTCAATCTAGGTCAGTCACTGGAACCAGCGGTTTAGTCTTCCAAGCTTTCATAATTTTAGATTTAGATTTATTATTAGAGTTGGAAGGGACCATGTAGGTTATCTAGTCCAACCCCCTGCTCAAGCAGGAGTTCCTACACCCTTTGAGACAGATGGCAGTCCAGTCTCCCCTTGAAGGTCGCAAGTGTTGGGGCTCTCACAACCTCTGCTGGCAAGCTGTTCCACTGGTTGATCGCTCTCACAGTCAGAAAGTTTCTCCTCACTTCCAGGTTGAATCTCTCCTTGGTCAGCTTCCATCCGTTATTCCTTGTTTGGCTTTCTGGTGCCATAGAGAACAGCCTGACCCCCTCCTCTCTGTGGCATCCCCTCAAGTATTGGAACACTGCTATCATGTCACCCCTGGTCCTTCTCTTCGCCAGACTGGCCAAGCTCAGTTCCTGCAACCGCTCTTTGTATGTTTTATTTTCCAAACCCTTTATCATCCTGGTTGCTCTCTTCTGCACTTTCTCTAGGGTTTCAATGTCTTTTTTGTAGTGTGGTGATTCTATCAACTGGGTTGAAGCCCAGCTGCTGTGGCCTAGAGGTGGAGCTCTTGCCTCACAATCAGGAGGTTGTGAGTTCGATCCTAGGTAGAGGCCGATGTAGGGTCTCCTGCTTGGGCAGGGGGTTGGATTAGATGACCTGCAAGGTCCTTTCCAACTCTGTTAATCTGTTAAGCTCTGAATCTGGAAAAAGATCATGCGTAGATCCTTGAAGTTCTACAAAAAGACCAGAAAGGATTCAAGACTGGATTATTTAGATTTTTCTAAGCTCCCATTTTCACATCCCGTTCTTCCTGCATTTAGTCCCTACAAGGTTGCCTTCGTCTCTTCTCTAGGCTCACTGGCGAAGCAACCTTGAGATCACATCCTGACAGCCAATTTAATGTGTTTTCTTCTGGTATCCGAGGTGACACAAAAAGTATGCTGGCACAGTTTGCGCTGTCTCAACTTCTTCATTTTGCCTTGATAATGAAACTGGCAGGTGCTGCTGATAGCATTAACATGGAACAAGGTGTAACAATTGGTGGGTTTCCTTCCAGTTGAAAAACATCCTTCAATTGCTCTCCTGAACAAGGGTTGGGGACAGGGGCGGGTTCCTAGTTTTTTTACTACCACTCTGTGGGCGTGGCTTATTTTGTGGGTGTGGCTTGCCAGCCATGTGACCGGGTGGGCGTGGACTCGGGAGCTTTGCAGCGGCTGGAGAAGCGGAGGGGCATTGCCCCCCCGCAACGCAGCCCCCCCGCAGCGGGAGCAACAAGACTGCGGCAGCGGTTCTTCTAGGAGGCTCCGTCCAGCCTGAATGCTTCTCCCCATTCGATGATCCTAGGCTCCTGCCGCCTGTTCCCCCTCCCCTCAGCAGCTCGAGAAGCCTCAAACGTGCAAAAATGCCTAGGATCATCACCGCACGTTCGTGGCTTCTCGGACTGCTGAAGGGAGGGGAACTGAGATAGGTCCTGCCGCCCATTCCCCCTCCCCTCAGCAGCTCGAGAAGCCTCAAATGTGCGAAAATGCCTGGGATCATCACCGCACGTTCGTGGCTTCTTGGACTGCTGAAGGGAGGGGAATGGAGATAGCTCCTGCCGCCCGTTCTTTCAGCGTCTCACGCGCTCCCTCAGCCATCCTCCTCTGCTTGGACTCACTGTGGGGTAGGAAGGCAACGCATGTGCAGTGCCGGAAGCTCGGCTTCTGGGCATGCGCAGAATAATTTTTTTAAAAAAAATTACGTTTTTTTTTAAAAATGGCGGCGCCCAGGCACCGGCAACCGACCACACCGGTACTGTGACATCACCAGCGGGCCGCTACCGGTGCTATAGAGTGGACCGCACTGGTAGGAACCCACCACTGGTTGGGGACAATGCAGGTTTTGAGACTTGGATAGACTCCAGAATGGGTGGGTTGGCTGACTGTTTTTTTTTTTTTTTGCTATTCAGTTGCTAAGTCATGTCCGACTGTTGATGACCCAATGGACTATGGTCTATGGAGCATGGTCCATAGTCCATAGACCATAGACTAATCATGGACCCCATGCACCCCATGGACCATGATTAGGACTAAATAAACCATGGACTAAATGATTAATGAATGAAAAGACTAGGGGTGACATGATTCCAATATATCAGGGATTGCAACAAAGAAGAGGGGGTCAGCCTATTCTCCAGAGCACCTGAGGGCAGGACATGAAGCCATGGATGAAAACTCATCAAGGAGAGAAGCAACCTAGAACTAAGGAGAAATTTCCTGACAGTGAGAACCATCAACCAGTGGAACAATTTGTCTCCAGAAGTTGTGGATGCTCCAACACTGGAAGTTTTTAAGAAGAGATTGGGCAACCATTTGTCTGAAATGGTATGGGGTTTTACTGCCTGAGCAGGAGGTTGGACTAGAAGACCTCCCAGATCCTTTCAAACTCTATTATTCTATATTCTATTAGGAACCTAGAAGCTAAAACATATGCAAAATGGTTGCAGGAATTGGTAATGTCTAGTCTAGGGAAAAGAAGGACCAGGGGTCACATGATTGCAGTCTTCCAATACTTGAAGGGCTGCCACAAGGAAGAATGGGTCAAGGGGTCACTCTGAATGGACTTGCTCCTGTTTGTTTGTTTTCTTGGGTGCCCATGGTGTTCTCAAGTGGCTTCTCCAACACCAACATTCAAAAGAATCAGTAGTCTTACTAACCTACTTCTTAAAAGCCAAGATTGTTGAGTTTAGTCACCTTTCAACATTTGATCTGCAGGACTCTATGATCCTGCCTTCAATGGGACTTGCAGAGAATGAAGGTAAACATGTGTCAAGGTTCCAAATAGTAGTCGAGCAGAAATCAGAGTCCAAGGCAAAGAGTTCACCAAAGTTCCAATTTAATGCAGACACCATGTTGGCAATGCATGGGAAACCCAAATCTAACTTTTCTCCCAAGTTCCCACTTGTCAGGCTGTGATTTTATGTTGCCTGTTACATGTATATGCTGGGAGATGCATCCCTATCAAATATAATGGTTTATTCCTGAGCACGTGATTAATATGTTCCTAGTACGCATGTGTACATTCCTTTCTTTCGATCTTCCCTTTTGTCTTCTGCTTCTGCATGAAGCAACACCTATGTTTATAGCCAGAATGTGATTTATTATTTTTGTAAAGAAATAAATATCTTATAAGTTAGCATTTGAACTGCGGTTTATTTTGATAATGTCAGAGTTTCAGGAGAAGATTCATTTCGTCTCTGATGAGAGTAATTCTTATCTCAACACCACTCAATAGGAACTGGGCACTCCTTTTCCCCCCACCCCCATCAGGGTCACATTGCCCACTCATCTTCTGCCAGCGTGGCAACGTCTCCTCCCAGCTTCTTGCAGGTGCTGGACAAAAGATGACCTTGGAGAAGTAACGAAGAATGTGATATCTCTAACTTCTCACCCTCACTGTATTCCCCCTCCCCACTCCATAGTCTTTTATGTAGAATGGTGACAAACGATGCTTTGTCAACATGCATGTCCCGGGACAATGTTGCAGGAGCCAATCTGAGTCAGTCACCGGGACCAACGGTTCCAAGCTTTTGGGCTTGTGCTGGAGCCCATCATCAGGGAACTTCTCTCTCTCCAGAATAGGCGCCAGATTGCATCCTGGGACCTGCGGTGACTGCAAATGAAGGCAACAGAGGTAGGATAGTGATCAACCACGGGGACAGGACCTTTCATGCTGGTATAATTTTCCTCTACTGAAGGATGGGACAGGAGTCATCCATTCAGCAATAGAAGATAGACCCTGAATTAAGTGAGGAATATCTATCTGTCTATCTGTCTGTCTATCATCTGTCTGTCTGTCTTTCTGTCTGTCGTCATCTATCTATCTATCTATCTATCTATCTATCTATCTATCTATCTATCTATCTATCTATCTATCTATCTATCTATCATCATCTATCTATCTATATCCATCTACCCACCCATCCCTCTGTCTGTCTGTCTGTCTGTCTGTCTGTCTGTCTGTCTGTCTGTCTGTCTGTCTGTCTGTCTGTCTGTCTATCTATCTATCTATCTATCTATCTATCTATCTATCTATCTATCTATCATCTACCTATCTTTCTGTCATCTATCTAGCCATCCATCCATCCATTCACATATCCATCCATCCATCCATCCATCCATCCATCCATCCATCCATCCATCCATCCATCCATCCATCCATATCTATCTATCTATCTATCTATCTATCTATCTATCTATCTATCTATCTATCTATCTATCTATCTATCTATCTATCTATCTATCTATCTACCTACCTACCTACCTACCTACCTACCTACCTACCTATCCATCCATCCATCCATCCATTCACATATCCATCCATCCATCCATCCATCCATCCATCCATCCATCCATCCATCCATCCCTATCTATCTATCTATCTATCTATCTATCTATCTATCTATCTATCTATCTATCTATCTATCTATCTATCTATCTATCTATCTATCATCTATCATCTATCATCTATCTATCTATCTATCTATCTATCTATCTATCTATCTATCTATCTATCTATCTATCTATCTATCTATCTATCTATCTATCTATCTATCTATCTATCTATCTATCTATCTATCTATCTATCTATCTCTATCATCTACCTAACTATCTTTCTGTCATCTATCTATCTATCTATCTATCTATCTATCTATCTATCTATCTATCTATCTATCTATCTATCTATCTATCTATCTATCACCTAATTTATTGGCTGCCCATCTTACCACAGGTAACTCTGAGCAGTTTACAATGTTTAAAATAAAGCTATTGAAAACCTGCATAAAATATGAATAAAATACTATAAAAATACAAATGATCAACCCTAACTAAAAGATGGGGAGGAAAGGAGTAGGATGAGCAGGTGGGGAAGTGGGATCAGTTATTAATCTATCAGCCACCTCCAATGTGAAACTCCTCCATTGTAGCCCCATGTCAACTAGCAGAGCCAGTCCTCCCCTTCTTGTTTTAAAAGGTTTTGAAGAACAAGGATTTGACATCTCCTTGGGAATTTTGGCCCAGAGAATGACTTACAGATACAGATAAACAGAGTTGGAAGGGACCTTGTAGGTCATCTAGTCCAACCCCCTGCTCAAGCAGGAGACCCTACACCATATCTGACAAATGGCAGTCCAATCTCTTCTTGAAAGCCTCCAGTGATGAAGCTCCCACAACTTCTGTTTTCCATTGGTTGATTGCTCTCACTGTCAGAAAGTTTCTCCTTATTTCCAGGTTGAATCTCTCCTTCATCAGTTTCCATCCATTATTCCTTGTCTGGCCTTCAGGTGCTTTGGAAAACAGCTTGACCCCCTCCTCTCTGTGGCAGCCCCTCAAATATTGGAACACTGCTATCATTTGTCTCCTGGTCCTTCTCTTCACTAGACTAGCCATGCCCAGTTCCTGCAACCGTTCTTCATATGTTATAGTTTCCAGTCCCCTAATCATCTTTGTTGCTCTTCTCTGCACTCTTTCTAGAGTCTCAACATCTTATTTATAGTGTGGTAATCAAAACTGGATTCAGTACTCTAGGTGTGGGCCTACTAAGGCTTTATAGAGTGGTATTAGTACCTCACTTGATCTTGATTGTATCCCTCTGTTAATGCAATTTAGGACTGTTTGGCTCATATTTAATTGGTTGTCCACTAAGACTCCAAGATTTGTCTCACTCTTACTTCAGTAGGTTCCTTCACAAAGTAACTCTGGGATGTGCTCATGTCTCCTGATCTGTGACTTCCTTGTTGGGACCAAAATCCAGAGGGGTGGTGCTGCTGCAAAACCGACACCTTGCAAAAGTCCATAGGTCTATGCCTTGGTGTAAATTCCATTTTTTTCTCCAGTTGCATTCCCTTGTTTTAGTGGCCCGGCCAGCCAGAATGGAGCCGAGAAGGCAGGACAGAGGAATCCACACTGCCAAAGATACTGTTCCTGCCCATTTTGTGATGCAGATGTTAGCTAAAGAAGAACACCAGCAGCAGATGCTGGCATGTTTCTCCCCTGGGCCAGTGGGAAATTCCCTGCCAAGCTGTTTTCCAGCTTTCCAGTTTTTTTCAAGACTGTGTGCCATCACTTCCCTCTGCTGGCAAAATCAAAAGAACCATCTGCCTGAGAAGCATGAAACCCACCTAACCACCCCTTGGCCTTTTGGTGAGCAGAAGTCATATCTACCATTTCGGGAAGGGAACTCAGAGAACCCTCATATGCCAAAACGGGCAGAATCCTGCTATTCTCACAACCCACCTGTTTCGTTTGGAGATTCGGCTAGATTTTGGCAGGAGTGGAAGCCCAGCCTTCCTCCTGACACATTGTGTGAACCAGCCGTCCATCCGTGTCAAATCTCTGTTGGAAGAAATGTCCATCTGGGCTCAGTTCCAAGTGGGGAGAAAGACACTGGAAACACGGAGCTGCTTGGAAAGCTGGTTTAATGGAACAGAACCATTAAGCCCATGGTCCTGGTGCAGCTGGAGTGGAGAGTGAGTGTTATTTATACCTTCTCTTGGGCTTTGAACTTGAGCTTCCTATTCCTGTGGCAATGGCAGGTATTCTATTGGTTGCTGTAGGGTCGTGTGCAAATCCTAGGAGTTTGTCTGAGATAAGTCTGGTTGAACTGTGCTGGGTGATGTAATATCCCCAGGTGCCATGTGGTGAGCTCTGCTACTAGATCGGTAGGAGGGCTAATCCTATTATTTATTTATTTTATTTATTTATTTTAGTGTTCTTATATGCCGCCCTACTCCCTGGGGACTCAGGGCGGCGTACAACATTTAAAGAACAACTACTATGTCCTGGAGGGCGAAGGTCTTTTGTTTTGTAGCTAGTCTGGCCCAGTTGTCAGCCCTGGAAGCCATCTTTACCGCTGGAGCTTCAGGGCTGCCACATTTAGTGCCTGGGAAAACGGGAGGGGGGTTTGCACGGAGTGGTGGAGGATTAGCCATAACAACATTCCTTTCTCTGGGAGTCAAGGGCGTTCGGCCTGCACCTGGATGGGAGAGACTGGGGGTTGTCTCCAATTGGGGACAGTAAATTGATTGGACCATGTGATGGACTTGTGGGTGCAGGGGATGGATCTTTGACTTTCTTTTGGGTGGGAAAAACCCGGAAACTCTCAGATTCGGATTGTCCCAGATGTGCCAATATGACATCTCTAATAAAATGGAACTTTGAGGAACTTCAAGCCTTGGAATCTTCTTTCGTTGGGGGTGTTACTTGGAACCCTGACACCAGTCTTTTGTCTTGTAGATAAGCTGGCCCCACAATATCTGCTAGGGGCAGGGAGCTGGGACTGATTTTCTGTTTTCTTTAAGATTTTAATTTCTCTTTTAGGGGAAATATTCTGCCTTTTTAATATTTCCTAGAAGATTTCATTCTTCTACGAGAGGGCTGGGTACCAACTTTCTTCATCTCCATAAGTTTTACATGTTTGCATGTCCCGTGTTATGTGAATTCAACAATTGTGTCTTGGGAACCAACATTTGCAAACAAGTGTGTTGAATATGCCCAGGCGCCTAATCTGTCCTAGGGTGTCGTTCTCCCAATTCATACCTAGAGTGTGACAAACACCAGGGACCCATGAACTAAGGGCCTTTCACCCTTTATTTTTTTTTTGTTCTTCAAGAATTTCAGGAGCAAAACTGGAACAGGATTAGCAATACTCTGAATGGCCACTAGAGGGCAGCAATGAGATAACAAAAGTCTAACTCCTTGCTGCCCTCCAGTGGTTCCCAGGAGTTTTGCAGCTCATATGTGTTAGTGCTAATAAGACCCTTCCCTTGCTCGCCTCTTGTGAGGAAGAAACACAATCTCTTCTTTTGGTGCCCAGAATTTGTTTGGGAAGCAGAACATTCAGTGTCAAAAACCAATGCCCTCTTCTCCAGACATCCCCTGCCTGTCACTGACATTTCAACTCAACAGAAGGCAGCACTGCGATATGGCTGACTGCCCAAAGATAGACTGTCTGTTTTCCCCCCCCACCCTAAAGAATGTCTTTCTTTTTTCTTGAATAAACTCCTGGATTAAAAGTAAGGGAAGCATTTCTTTGAGACTAGATAGCTGACTCTTTCCATCAGGGATGGAAACTACCCCCTTAGAACAGGGGTCTCCAATCTTGGCAACTTTAAGACTTGTGGACTTCAACTCCTAGAGCAGTGATGGGGAACCTTTTTTGGTTCGCGTGCCAAAAGGGAATATGTGCGCACGCTAGCGCGCGCACATGTCCCCACACCCATTCCCCCCACGCATGCGCACAACCCCCCCACCCCCGTGCAAAGGCCTTACTGAGGCCTGGGACAGTGAAAAACGGCAAACCGGACGTTCGGAAAAACGCACTTCCGGTTTGAGCGTTGGGCTGTTTTTCGCACTCCGGGGTTTCAGGAAGCTTCCCTGAACCCTCTGGAGTGCTAAAAACAGCCCAACGGCAAACCGGAAGTGCGTTTTTCCGAACTTCCGTTTTGCCCATTTTGCCCTTTTTCTCATTCCGGGGCTTCAGGAAGCTTCCCTGAACCCTCCGGAATGCGAAAAACAGTCCCAACGGTAAACCGGAAGTGCGTTTTTCTGAACTTCTGGTTTGCCCATTGGGCTGTTTTTCACATTCCGGGGCTTCAGGAAGTTTCCCTGAACCCTCCGGAGTGCGAAAAACAGCCCAACGGCAAACCGGAAGTGCGTTTTTCCAAACTTCCGATTTGCCCCTGGAGCTGACATAGGGCAACGCCTCGCGTGCCCTCCGATATGGCTCCGCGTGCCACCTGTGGCACGCGTGCCATAGGTTCGCCATCTCTGTCCTAGAGTTTCTCAGCTAGAGTTTTCTCAGACCGCTGCCATAGAAACCTTGTGAATGTGGTCCTTGAAAAGGCTAAGCAGGAGACAAGAGACTAGCTGAATTCTCCCTGTTTTTCCCCTCTTAATTTAGTGCTCAGATTTCATCAAGAGACTTTTTCACCCACAAAGGTGCTCTACCTGTGCTTCGGCTTGAAAAGGCAGCGGGGTGCAACTGTTAGGGTGTCAAACTAGGAAAACAGGGCTTCAGCTCTCCAATCCTGTCCTGGTAATTCTCAACTTAAGACCACAGTTTATGCTAAAATTTCTTGTGTCCCCAAACCCCGGATTAATCAGGTCTGAATACAGGTAATCCTTGTGGCACAGTTATTATTATTATTATTATTATTATTATTATTATTATTATTATTATTATTATTATTATTATTATTATTATTATTATTATTATTATTATTATTATTATTATTATTATTATTATTATTATTATTATTATTATTATTATTATTATTATTATTTCATCATCATCATCATCATCATCATCATCATCATCATCATCATCATCATCATCATTATTATTATTATTATTATTGTTATTGTTATTATTATTATTATTATTATTATTATTATTATTATTATTATTATTATTATTATTATTATTATTATTATTATTATTATTATTATTATTATTATTATTATTATTATTATTATTATTATTATTATTATTATTATTATTATTTTCTCCAAAATGGCAAACTGACTTTGCCTGGTTTTATCATTTTTTCACTGCTACATTTGCTGCGGAGATCGGGGACGATTGACCTGTTGCCTCTGAGCGAGGGGCAGAGCCAGAGAGACATTTGTGCCAGCTCACCTTTGCCACAAGGGCTGCTGTTGCAAAAGGCCGAAAGGTGCAGTCACAGCTGCGGTTTCTCTGGTCTGCTCTCCCTGCCTTTAGCATGTCGGGAATGATCTGATGGTGCAACTTTGCCCTTATGAGTAAAGCGAAGATTAGGGCTGGGATGGCGCCATCCACCTCTTGCTTTTGCAGCCTGTGATGGGTGGCATTTTCAGCTCAGCATGGTTCCTGTGCCAGCCTGAGATATAGGTAGTCCTTGACTTAAGACCATAAATAAACCTTGGATTGCGGTCGTAAGTGAAGGCATCACGAGACTGGACTTGAATTTTTCAACATGTTTTGCAGTGATTATTAAGCAGCCCAACCCTGAACTAATCAGTCTAACCAGTAAAACCCAAAACCAAGGTTTCATTTTTTTTCCACTTCGAGCACAAAGTCCAGAAGCGACATGCTCCTTTTTCAGCCAGTAGGGAAGCCGCCTAAAATCCTGAGAAATGGAAGAGAGAGAGAGAGAGAGAGAGAGAGAGAGAGAGAGAGAGAGAGAGAGAGAGAGAGAGAGAGAGAGAGAGAGAGAGAGAGAGAGAGAGAGAGAGAGATATTATGGGAAGAAAAAGCCTCACTATCCACATCCTGATATCTCCATTTCTGAAGCTCCAAAGCTTAGCCTTTGGAGGGAAAGAAGAAATAGTGAGGCAGGATGTTGAATTAGGGGAGAGATCAAACCCACTTCTCCCAAGATCAAGGGACAGATGAGTCAGTCTCTACCAGTGGCTGGTTTGCAAATCCTCAGCGGCTCTTTATCTTCCCTGATGTCACCCTCTGGATTCCCGGAGAAGGCTCTCACTCGTCAATCTCACCTTCCTCCATCCAGCCCGTTCCTTTCCTTGCAAAGGTCTTTTATGGTAGCCGCGTTATTTATCCATGCTGGCTGGAACTTGGAGAAACCTTGGCTATATTTAGCAGTTAACAAACATGGCATCTACACAGGGAAGGGCTGAGCAACAGTTCTGGATGGAAGGCAAAACAGATGATTCAGAGTTTCACCTGGCTACAGCTCCAGTGGTGGGTTCCTACCAGTGCGGTCCACTCTATAGCACCGGTAGCGGCCCGCTGGTGACATCACAGTACCGGTGCGGTCGGTTGCCAGTGCCTGGGCGCCACCATTTTTTTTAAAAAAAAAAGTTAATTTTTTTAAAAATTTTCTTCTGCGCATGCCCAGAAGCTGAGCTTCCGGCACTGCGCATGCGCTGCCTTTCTACCTCACAGTGAGTCCAAGCAGGGGAGGATGGCTGAGGGAGCGCGTGAGACGCTGAAAGAACGGGCGGCAGGAGCTATCTCCATTCCCCTCCCTTCAGCAGTCCGAGAAGCCACGCCCACCTGGTCACATGGCTGGCAAGCCACACCCACAAAATAAGCCACGCCCACAGAGTGGTAGTAAAAAAATTAGGAACCCGCCCCTGTGCAGCTCCCTAAACCGAGGGAATTGTTTCCCATGATCCCCAGCAGTTTTGCCACAGGTCTGCCTTGGTAAGAGACCACACTTGGAATACTGCATCCAGTATTGGTCACCGCGATATAAAACAGATTCAAATAAATATATTTGTTTTTTTTAAAAAAATATTTATCTAAAAAAAATTTTTTCAGAAGTTGTGGGTGCTTCATCACTGGAGGGGTTTTGTTTTTTAAAGGAAAGACTGGACAACCACTTGTTTGCAATGAAAAGAAGGACTAGGGGGTGACATGATAGCACTTTTTCGATATCTGAGGGGTTGCCACAAAGAAGAGGGGGTCCACCTATTCTCCAAAGCCCCTGAAGGCAGGACAAGAAGCAACGGATGGAAACAAATCTAGGAGAGAAGCAACCTAGAAATAAGGAGAACTTTCCTGACAGTTTATTTTTATTTATTTTATTTATTTGTCAAACATGTATAGTAGTAATTTGTATAAACATAAGTAAAAAGTAACAATAAAAGAGGACAGTAGGACAGGGACGGTAGGCATGGTGGTGCGCTTATGCACGCCCCTTACAGACCTCTTAGAAACGGGGAGAGGTCGACTGTAGACAGTCTAAGGTTAAAGTTTTTGGGGTTTGGGGAAGAAACCACAGAGTCAGGTAGTGCATTCCAGGCATTGATCACTCTGTTGCTGAAGTCGTATTTTCTGCAGTCGAGTTTGGAGCGCTTTACATTTAGTTTGAATCTATTACGTGCTCGTGTATTGTTGCGGTTGAAGCTGAAGTAGTCATTAACAGGAAGGACATTTTGGTATATGATTTTAGGAACTACATTTAGATTAGATCGGAGGCGACGTAGTTGTAAATTGTCTAATCCCAGTATTTCAAGTCTGGTGGAATAAGGTATTTTGTTGTGAGCGGAGGAGTGGAGGACTCTTCTTGTGAAATATTTCTGGACTCTCTCGATTGTATTTATGTCTGATATGCAGTGCGGGTTCCAGACAGGTGAGCTGTATTCCAGAATTAGTGTAACAAATGTTTTCTATGCTCTGGTTAGTAATGTAATATTACCAGAGAAGAAGCTACGCAAGATTAGATTAACATCTCTCAGAGCCTTTTTGGCAATGTTGTTACAGTGGGCTCTAGCACTTAGGTCGTTGGATATGAGTACTCCAAGGTCTTTGACAGTTAGAGCAATTGACCAGTTGAACGGCTTGCCTTCAAAAATTGTGGGTGCTTCATCATTGGAGGTTTTTAAGAAGAGACTGGACAGCCACTTGTCTGAAATGGTATAGGGTCTCCTCCTGCTTGAGCACGGACTAGAAGACCTCCATGGTCTCTTCCAGCTCTATTCTGATTGATTGATATGTTGAGACTCTAGACCAGTGGTCCTCAACCTTCCTAATGCTGCGACCCTTTAATACAATTCCTCATGTTGTGGTGACCCCCAACCATAAAATAATAAAATTATTAGGAAACTCAGGGGTGGGTTCTAACTTACCTCGCTGCCAGTTCGCTTCCTCCTGCGCTGCGTGGCCATGCCTCGTGGCCACGTGTGCGCTTTGCACGCGCACACATGCGCAGTGCTGAATTTAAAAAAAAATTGCAAAAAAAGAAGAAGCTGAAAACAAGATGGCAACGCATGCGCAGTGTCGGAAATTCATATTCTGCGCATGCTCAGAAGTTCCCATGTGATGGGGTTGGCGCGACGATGTCATCACGCCGGGTACTTGTATGTGGGCATATCTGCATGTGGACGTATCTGCATGTGGACCCGCCTGGAGACGGATAGAGGAGAGGTGTTTCGGTTCCTAAGACTATCGGAAATATGTGTTTTCCGATGGTCTTAGGCGACCCCTGTGAAAGGGTCGTTCGACCCCCAAAGGAGTCGCGACCCACAGGTTGAGAACCTAGGGTCTAGAAAGAGTGCAGAGAAGAGCAACAAAGGTGATTAGGGAATTGAAGGCTAAAACATACGAAGAACGGTTGCAGGAATTGGGTATGTCTAGTTTAATGAAAAGAAGGACCAGGGGTGACATCATAGCACTCTTCCAATATTTGAGGGGCTGCCGCAAAAAAGAGGGGGTCAACCTATTCTCCAAAGCACCAGAAGGCAGGAGAAGAAGCAACAATGGATGGAAACTAATCAAGGAGAGAACCAACCTAGAACTAAGGAGAAATTTCCTGACAGTGAGAACAATTAATCCGTGGAGTGATTTGCCTCCAGAATGTCTATGTAGTCATCTCAGTCATCATCTCAGTTTCCTACAGAAATTGTGGGTTGCTCCAACATTGGAGGTTTTTTTAAAGAAGAGATCGGACAGCCATTTGTCTGGAATGGTGTAGGATCTCCTGCTTGAACAGGGGGTTGGACTAGATGACCTCCAAGGTCCCCTTCCAACCCTGTTATTCTATCATTCTTCTCATGAAGATTAATACCATGCCTCCACCATTCCTGGACTTTCTTGGTTCAAACCTTTCCAACCCACGGCTGGTCCACAGAGATTTTTTTTGGGACAATCCTTGAGAAGCAGACCTCTTTTTGTGCAAAGGATGGCAGACCCCCTCCCCACTTTCGCTCAAGGCCGCTGGCGGATTATTTGGGGATCAGATGTTCCCCCCCCCGCACCTCCCTGTTCTCTGTCCTCAATTCCCCAGATTCATGGCTAGCTTTACTGTGCTCCATCCAGTCTTTGTTTTCTGCAGGAACTAGACAAAGAGGCGGGCTGTGGATCTTTAAGCTTCTTCAGTGGTCTTCAGGACACAGAGACGGGTTTTTTTTTTCATCCCCAAAGGCTGGAACAGCAGGAGGTACAGAAATGGAGGACAGCAAAGGCTCTGTGTGTTGGGAAGGATCCTTCAGTGATGTCAACAGGGTGGAATTTGATGATCCAAACATCGGGTGGGCCTAGTCCAAATAAGAAATGTTTGGGATCTTCTTCCCTCTCCTCCCGCCCCACCGCCCCTCACACTCGAACCCAAAAGCAACATCATTTGTTAATGCATTTTCATCAAAGGGCATTGTGTACTGCTGCTAAACCTGATCCTGTTAGAAGCGGGGTGGGGGGGGTGGGGAGTCCAGCGAGAAGCAGAAAACAAACACAAATGAAACAAGCAGAGCCTCTCCGGAGCAGAGACAGGGAGACACGGAGCTGGTGGTGGGGATGGTAGTGCCCAGGAGGCGTGCTTAATTCTTCACATTGCCAGGATGGCAAGGGGATGGAGTAGAGTAGAGTAGAGTAGAGTACTCTTTCCCCACTAGAAAGACTTTCTAGGGGTGCTCCATTGGGGTGCCCCATTGTCATAAGCCTTGAAATGGTCTGCTTGTCAGATAAACTGGAATGGAATGGAATGGAATAGAATGGAATGGAGTGGAGTGGAGTGGCATAGAATAGAATAGAATAGAATAGAATAGAATAGAATAGAATAGAATAGAATAGAATAGAATAGAATAGAATAGAATAAAAGAGTAGAGTAGAAGAGTAGACGAGTAGAAGAGAAGAGTAGAAGAGCAGAGTAGAGTAGAGTAGAGTAGAGTAGAGTAGAGTAGAATAGAATAGAATAGTAGAGTAGAGTAGAGTAGAGTAGAAGAGAAGAGTAGTAGAGTAGTAGAGTAGTAGAGTAGAGTAGAGTAGAGTAGAGTAGAGTAGAGTAGAGTAGAGTAGAGTAGAGTAGAGTAGAATAGAATAGAATAGAACAGAACAGGGGAGAGGAGAGGAGAGGAGAGGAGAGGAGAGGAGAGGAGAGGAGAGGAGAGGAGAGGAGAGGAGAGGAGAGGAGAGGAGAGAGGAGGAAGGGACCTTGGAGGTCTTCTTGTTCAACCCCCTGCTCAAGCAGGAGACCCTATACCATTTCAGACAAATGGCTATTCAATCTCTTCTTAAAAGCCTTCAGTGATGGAGCTCCCACAACTTCTGAAGGAAAGCGGTTCCACAGATTACTTGTCCTCACTGTTAGGAAGTTTCTCCTTAATTCCAGGTTCCTTCTCTCCTTGATTAGTTTCTATCCATTGTTTCTTGTCCTGTCAAAATAAGTTGACCTCCTCTTCTTTGTAGTAGGCTCTCAAATTGCTACTCGAGTATTTGGAATACAGTATTCCAAATACTGGAACACAATATTGTGGTATTTGGAAGAGGAAGGAAGAAGAGGAAGAAGTTGAGGAGAAATCAGAAGAAAGGGGAAGAAGAGGAAGGAGAAGGAGAAGAGGAGGAAGGAGAAGGAGAAGGTGAAGGAGAAGGAAGTGGAGGGGCAAGAGGAAAGGGGAGGGAAGATGAACCCTGGCTAGGTTCACTTAGAACCTTAGGATTCCAAATCAGGCCCTACTGATTGCATTAAAGCTGATTTGCAAATCAAGTCCCAGCAATTTGATTCACACATACCCCATCAGGCTAGGTCAGGGGTCAGCAACCCGCGGCTCTGGAGCCACATGTGGCTCTTTCATCCCTCTGCTGCGGCTCCCTGTCACCAGTCGGCTCCACAATTGATAGGGCTTTCGGTTAGGACAGGTAGAGGAAAAAGGACACTGCGCAGGAGACTCTATGGTGGGGGAACCAGACTTCTGGTCGGCAGAGGAAAAAGGACGCCGTGCTAGGAGGAGACTCTATGGTGGGGGAACCAGACTTCCGGTCGGCTCCAGAATTGAACGGGGGGCTTCCGGTTAGGACCTTTGTGGCTCTTTGAGTGTTTAAGGTTGCCGACCCCTGGGCTAGGTTATAAGGAGACAAAATCACCCAACCAGGGTATCTGCAGAATATGATCATCTAAAAATGGGCGGAGCTTCCATCACACCCTTGGAGCTGCCATCTTGACTTTTTTACTGCATCCTGCAGAGTCCCCAATTGAAGACATATTGATGCTTGCTACTTTGGTTTGCTTCTGTTCTTGGGGTAGGGGGTTCTCTTGGAGGAGGATAGTGCTTAGAAGTGGGCTAATTGAGAACCAGTTTGGTGGTTAAGATGCCAGGCTAGAAACTGGGAGACAGTGAGTTCTAGCCCCACCTTAGGGATGAAAGCCAACTGAGTGACTTTGGGCCAATCACCAGGAGACTGTGAATTCTAGTACCGCTTTAGGCATGAAAGCCAACTGAGTGACTTTGGGCCAATCACCAGGAGACTGTGAGTTCTAGTACCGCTTTAGGCATGAAAGCCAACTGAGTGACTTTGGGCCAATCACCAGGAGACTGTGAGTTCTAGTACCGCTTTAGGCATGAAAGCCAACTGAGTGACTTTGGGCCAATTACTAGGAGACTGTGAGTTCTAGTACCGCTTTAGGCATGAAAGCCAACTGAGTGACTTTGGGCCAATCACCAGGAGACTGTGAGTTCTAGTACCGCTTTAGGCATGAAAGCCAACTGAGTGACTTTGGGCCAATTACTAGGAGACTGTGAGTTCTAGTACCGCTTTAGGCATGAAAGCCAACTGAGTGACTTTGGGCCAATCACCAGGAGACTGTGAGTTCTAGTACCGCTTTAGGCATGAAAGCCAACTGAGTGACTTTGGGCCAATCACCAGGAGACTGTGAGTTCTAGTACCGCTTTAGGCATGAAAGCCAACTGAGTGACTTTGGGCCAATTACTAGGAGACTGTGAGTTCTAGTCCCGCTTTAGGCATTGAAACCAGCTGGGTTAGTCGCTCACTTTCAGCTGAACCCACTTCACAGGGTTGTTGTGGTGTGGAAAATGGGAGAAGGAAGGTGTATCAAGTACGTTTACTGCCTTGAGTTACTTATAAAAATAATAAAGGCAGGATATCAATAAAATAAAATAAATAAAAAATAACATAATGTATAACTCCAGGCAAGTGAGAAGTTTGCACTTAATTCTTACAGAAAACGCTTTCAAGCATTTTTTCTTTTTTCTTTTCTTTTTACCTGTTCTGTTAGAAACCCAGAAGTGAATATCGAATACACCAAGAAATGGGGCTTAGGGAACTCAGGATATTAATATCTCTCTTTTGCTAAGTGCTCACTATAATATGATAGACAGTTGGAGCACTCCCTGCGGATAGAAAAGCTCTGAATAATGATATCCTCTTAGATTGCTATTTTTATAGCTGAAAGATTAATAGGACAAAGTAGGTTTTCTCACCCCATCACCTCAGCTCTGGACTTCTGATACCAAAATGTCAGTCTCCAGGCCCAGATTTCAAACTGGGACTGAGAAATGGTGTTTAATGTCTAAAAGTGTCTCCAAGATTTCTACCAAGCCTGTTCCTTTTACGTCAAAGGACTCTGCACATGCTCCGAAGAAACTCTTCGCCTTTTTGCGGAAAGAAATGAAATGCTGATTTATGAGTTTGGAGAGTAAGATGGACTCGGATGAAATGAGGGCTGAAGGGATTTATATAATATCTAAGAGAGAGACGGGATTATAAAAGTGCAACTATCTGTTGAAAAAAAAGGTCGGAAGTCATTATATTTCTTAACTTTATTTCTTTTCTTTCCCACACTTTCCTGTTTCTTGCTCTTTTTCGTTCTTCCCTTTTCTTGTTTTTTTTATTTGTCCTCCTGGTGCAATCTTAATAAATAATTAAAAAAATTACAAAGAAAAAGAATCTCTTTCCAGTGGCAAATGGTGTTTCAGGATGGAAAGTTGGATTTTAATAAAATGCCAAACACACCAGGCATTTGTGAAGTTTCCGAAAGATGCCCTAATTAATTCATGAGCCACGAGCCAAGCTTCAAAAGAAATACAGTCATTTATTGGGAGCAACATTCTGGCAATATTCCGATGGAGTCAGAACTCACCTCACATAATTTACGGGGCCCCATGACCCTGTCTCCCCCCTCCTTCCTGGGCATGTCATAAATCACATTCTCCAATGAAGCAGGTTGGCGGGCTGTGAAACCCACACCCCTCCTGCTGACTCCGGTAACCTAGGACACAATCTGTAGAAAGGCATTTGTGAAATGTAGTTTCAGTTAGGGCAACCAAATCAGTTCTCCCTCACCCTCCTGCTTCTGACAACTTGAAAGCTTTGCAAGTTGACAGCATGTGCATTACAGGTAGTCCTCGACTTACAACCATTCATTTAGTGACCATTCAAAGTTACAACAACACTGAAAAAAGTGACTTATGACCGGTTGCCATACTTATGAGCTTTGCAGCATCCTCATGATCACATGATCAAAATTCGGGTGCTTGGCAAATGGCATCTATAGGTAGTCCTCGACTTACGACCAAAATTGAGCCCAAAATGTCTCTTGTTAAGCGAGACATTTGTTAAGTGAGTCTAGTCCTGTTTTGTGACCTTTCTTGCCACAGTTGTCAAGTGAATCACTGCAGTTGTTAAGTTAGTAACAAGGTTGTTAAGTGAATCTGGATTCCCTGTTAACTTTGCTTGACAGTAGGTCACAAAAGATGGTCACATGACCCCAGGACTCTGCAACCGTCATAAATATGAGTCAGTTGTCAATCATCTGAATTATGATCACGTGATCATGGGGCTGCTGCAATGGCCATGTGTAAAACAGTCATATGTCACTTTTTTCAGTGCCGTTGTAACTTTTTTAAAATATATTTTTTTATTTTTTCACCAAACTTACACAAACATCCATACATATACCATATTATCAAAACATCCATAATTATATATTTCTATCCAAAATATCATAAACACATATCCTTAGTTTGCTCCTTTTATACTTTTATCTCCAGTCTGCTTTCTTTCTACATTTCATACTACTCCCCTACCTCTATCTCCCTCTCTCCCCTAGTGCCGTTGTAACTTTGAATGGTCACTAAACGAACTGCTGTAAGTCGAGGACTACCTGTATTTATGACGGTTGCAGTGTCTTGAGGTCACGTGATTGACAAGTGAAGTCAGTGGGGAAGCCGGATTCACTTAACAAACCCATGATTCACTTAACAGCTGCTGTGATTCACTTGTGGCAAGAAAGGTCATAAAATGGGGCGCAACTCACATAATCACTTGTCCTGCTTAGCAATGGAAATTTCGGACTCAATTGTGGTTGTAAGTCGAGGACTACCTGTACTTGACGGTAGGCCTGCCGCTCGTTAAAAGCACAGTTAGAGTCTTCAGTTTAGAACCTGTGTGTTTTTTTCCCCCAACATTGGCAACTTGAGTGGACTTCAACTCCCAGAATTCCTCAGCCAGCAAGCTGTTACCTTAAGCTCATAGGTGCAACCTGGCAAGGCAAGTGGCTGCCAGGCATGGCCACCCAAACCAGCCATTGCAACCCCTGGCTGGGTTTTCAATCTTCTCATCATGTCGTAGCCACTAATCTTAAAAGAGAAATAAGCTAAGGAAATGCAGATTAAAAGGCTATTGATTAAATGTCGGGAGAAGAATTACAGATCTAATAAATGATGGTCTTCTCCAGCTTTTTTGGGGAGGGGGAAGGCGGGGGCTGCCTTTATGAGGCTGTTTCAACTTTATTACCAAAAAGTGTATTAAAAACCATAAAAGCAGAAACGGGGCTCCTGCAATAAATCCTCCTCTAGTGAGAAGCAGGATGGCACTTAAAAAACATAGCAAGCCCTTGGCTAGATCGCAAAGTTTCAATATCCCTTCTTGGGAATGCTATATCCTACATGATAGGTCTAAAAGCTTGTGAGGGATTAAAGGAAAAACCTGGGTTCATGTGTGTCAGATTAGAGCTGGAAGGGACCTTGGAGGTCTTCTAGTCCAACCCTTGCTCAAGCAGGAATCTCTATATCATTTCAGACAAATGGTTGTCCAATCTCTGCTTCAAAACCTCCAGTGATGGAGCACCCACAACTTCTGAAGGCAAGCTGTTCCATTGGTTAATTGTCCTCACTCTTAGGAAGTTTCTCCCTAATTCCAGGTTGAATCTCTCCTTGATTAGCTTCCATTCCATCCATTGTTTCTTGTCTTGCCTTCTGGTGCTTTGGAAAATAAATTAAACCCCTCTTCTTTGTGGCACCCCTTCAAATACTAGAATATTTAATCTATTTAAAGTCATCAGTTGCAGCTAACAAGCTGCAGAGAACAACCTTTGAAAAAGAGACCTGTCTGATCATAGCTTGCTCCCTGAATCTTGTTTTGGCATTCTCTGCGTTGGCTTGGATTATCAAGGACTAATTTCTAGGAACTTTGCCAACTCTTGGAAATCTCTGTAAGATAACTGGACTTAATTTACTCATCATTGTTTGTGACCTCTTTGAACTAATACCAGCTATTAATGAAGTTAATTACCGTGTTTCCCCGAAAATAAGACAGGGGCTTATATTTTTTTGACCCCCCAAAAATGCCCCTGGCCTTATTTTCAGGGGTGGCTTATTATTTTTGGGGTGCAGACGGGGCAGGGAACGAGGCGCACCACTTACTGGAGTTTGCCAGCTCCATGGTCTCTCGGCTAGTCTCTTTAGGGGAAAAAACTTGCAAACAGACAAGCCGAGAGACCACGGAGCTGCAAAATTCCAGTAAGTGGTGTGTCTCTCTTGGCTGGGTGGGGCAGGGTGGGGCGGGGCAGGCGTCCTACCTGGGACTTGTCCCAGGACCTCTGTCACGTTCTTACGGTCTTCTCTCCATGGCAACCCATTCTAAAAGAACGCCGCGCAAGTTCGAGAAGTTTGGACTCGCGAGATGTTCTTTTGGAACGGGCTGCCGTGAAGAGAAGATCGTAAGAACGCGACCGAGGTATCGGGACAAGTCCTAGGTAGGAGGGGCGTCTCGCACTGGGGTTTGGCAGGGCGGGTGTGCGTGGCGTGGCGGCCATCCTACCTGGGACTTGTCCTGATACCTCGGTCGCGTTCTTACGGTCTTCTCTCCATGGCAGCCCATTCCAAAAGAGAACGTCTCGCGAGTTCAAGAAGTTTGAACTCGCGAGACTTTCTTTTGGAACGGGCTGCTGTGGAGAGAAGACCGTAAGAACGCGGCCGAGGTATCGGGACAAGTCCTAGGTAGGAGGGGCTTCTCGCGCTGGGGTTTGGCAGGGTGGGCAGGGGTGGCGTGGCGGGCGTCCCTTCTTCAGGGAACATCGGTTCCCTTCATGGCAGGCAAAACTCACCCCTTCAAAATGCTTCGAAGGACTTTGTGGGTTTAGGGCAGGGGATGGGCGGGGCGTCCCTGTCGCTGCTGACTTCCTCACTCGCGTCGTGCCACGCCCCATCCCCCGCCCGAAACCCTCAAAGTCCTTTGAAGTGTTTTGAAGGGATGCGTTTTGCCTGCCATGAAGGGAACCGATGTTCCCCGAAGAACAGGAGGCAAGCATCGGTTCCCTTCATGGCAGGTTCCCTTCTGGGGAAGTCAGCTGGGGAATTCTGGGAGTTGAAGTCCACGAGTCTTAAAATTGCCAAGTTTGGAGAGCCCTGAAGTAAATCTATCAATCTCCACAGACAATGGCCATGCCTCGATATACTCCATTAATTTCCTAGTACGATTTGATAGCTTATTAGTAACCTTGACTATCACTAAGTGTTGTATCTTTGTATTCTTGATGAATGTATTTTATTCTCCTCATGTACACTGAGAGCATATGCACCAAAGACAAATTCCTTGTGTGTCTAATCACACTGGGCTAATAAAGAATTCTATTCTATTCTATTCTATTCTATTCTATTCTATTCTATTCTATTCTATTCTATTCTATTCTATTCTATTCTATTCTATTCACATAGGACCATTGGGTTCTGGGAATGTCAATGGGACAGGGGTGGTAAGAAAAAATCAGAATGGAGGCCAAACCTGTTCCCTTTTTATGGGTGATACAGCCACCCATGTTTATTTATCTTTGACTCCCCCAAAGGACGTTCCTTGTCCCCACCATGTTCACTTCACTTCCTTCCAGCCGATATTTGAGAGAATCTTAGGCCACTGACTGAACCACTATAAAAGTGGCTTTTTCCTCCTGATTCTAAGACCAGGCAGCCTCCAGGCAGGCGAAATTTGTTACACATCACCACCCATTACAGTAGTAGTAAGAATGTGAGGAGATGAAAAGACCCTCTCTTTGGTGATTAGGCCTTCTTCCACTGGAGATCTTTCTCTCCAGGCATTTCCTTCGCATTTACACATTTTTCCTCAGCTCCTTTCAGAGCCATCACTCAGGCTTTTCTTTCTTTTTTCTTCTTTTCTTCTTCTTTCACAGCAATTTCTTTCCAGGCTTCTGACAGAGCAGAGCAGATTGCCGATGTTTTATTTGGGGAAGAAGAGACAATATGTTTGGACTGACCCACTTCACAGGATTTTGAAAATTATCTGTCACTTTATCATCTCTCTCTTTCTCCCATCTATTTTTCTTTTTTTCTCTCCCTCCCTCCCTCCCTCCCTCCCTCTCTCTCTCTCTGTGTGAGAGTGTGTGTGTGTGTGTGTGTGTGTGTGTGTGTGTCTGTCTCTCTGTGTCTCTGTCTCTTTCTCTCATCTCTCTCTCTCTCTCTCTCTCTCATCTATTTCTCTTCCTCTCTCTCTTATATCATCTATCTGTCATCTGTCTGTCTGCCTGTCTGTCATGTATATACCAGTCTATATATCATCTGTCTATCTTCTTTGTCTCTGCTTGCCTGCCTGCCTGCCTGCCTGCTTGCCTACCTACCTACCTACCTACCTACCTACCTACCTACCTACCTACCTACCTACCTACCTACCTATCTATCTATCTATCTATCTATCTATCTATCTATCTATCTATCTATCTATCTATCTATCTATCTATCTATCTATCTATCTATCATCTCTCTCCCTCTCTGATTGGGGCTCTAATAAAGGGATTTCATGTAGGGGTTGTTGACAGAATATTTATTTATTTATTTATTTATTTTGTGAGATTTATATACCGCCTCAGAGTGCAAGCACTCTCTAAGCAGTTTACACCAGTAAGCAATGTATATTTATATTGCCCCCAACAATCTGGGTCCTCATTTTACCCACCTCGGAAGGATGGAAGGCTGAGTCAACCTTGAGCCGGTGAGATTTGAACCGCTGACCTGCGGATCACAGTCAGCTAAAGTGACCTGCAGTACTGCCTCCAACCGCTGTGCCACCTCGGCTCTATCTGTTGAATAACAACAGATCCCCCCTCCCCCCCTCATCCTACTCCGACCCTCCCCATCTTTTAATTGGGGTGCAGCATTTGGATCTTCACATTATTTTATCTGTATCTTTTATTAGTGTTTGTATCATTTTTATCTTTTTAAGAGTGTAAGCTGTCCAGAGATATCCTGTGGTAAGATGAGTGGCCAAAAAACGAACAAACTAATAAATAAAACTCGTATCTATCTTTCTGTCTATCATCTATCTCATCTATTATCTATCTAGTTCTCTATTATTTACCTATGTTTCTATTCTCTCTCTCTCTCTCTCTCTCTCTCTCTCTCTCTCTCTCTCTCTCTCTCTCTCTCTCTCTCTCTCACACACACACACACACACACACACACACACACACACACACGTCTATCTGTCTGTCTGTCTGTCTGTCTCTCTCTCTCTCTCTTTCTATCTATCTATCTATATATCATCTATTCATTTATGCACTCTGAATGCTGCCAAATCAGTAGAGATTTACTGCATTTGAAAAACAATCAACTAAAACTTTTGTCAACAGAGAAACACATCCACACAGTACGTATACATGAACTGAAACAACCCACAACTAATCCACACGACAGCTGTTGGGAAAAATCCCAACTTCAGGCATCACTGGAATGTGAGAAGGATTAAAAGTCATGCTCAGAGGTAAGCAGCACAACTTTTCCTCATTGTAATGTGCAAGCAAATAAGGGAAGATGTTCTTTTGTTGCCAAGGTGCCAGGTTCCTTGAACCGGTCAGTTTCCCTGAATTTCTCCCCTCCCCTCCTGCTACTGGAGGAGGAGAGTTGGCCAGCAGCTAATCAATTTCAGTTCTGCTGGTCAACCTCTCCTCAGTTCTGGCTGGCTCAGGAATTCTGGGAGTTGAAGTCCACAAGTTATAAAAGGGCCATCATTCCACATCCCTGTGATAGAGGATAATGTGTCTAAAGGTTAGAGAAATACAGGTCCAGATCTCTAACGATGAGGAAAATAGCCAGGAGGGGTCAAAAAAGTCAAGATGGTGGCTGTGGTTCTGCAATTGTGGCTGTGGTTCAGTACTGCAGGCCACTTTAGCTGACTGTGATCCACAGGTCAGCGGTTCAAATCTCACCGGCTCAAGGTTGGCTCAGCCTTCCATCCTTCCGAGGTAGGTAAAATGAGGACCCAGATTGTTGGGGGCAATATAAATATACATTGCTGACTGGTGTAAACTGCTTAGAGAGTGCTTGCACTGTGAGGCGGTATATAAATGTCACTAATAAATAAATAAATAAATAAATAAATAAATTGAAGCCCGAGCCCTTTTTAAGTGCATAGGGTAGCTATGGGACAATCTTTGTTACCTCATAATTCTTACAAATATTTATTTATTTATTTATTTATTTGGTATTCTTATATGCCGCCCAACTCCCGGAGGACTCCGGGCAGCGTACAACAGAGAAAATATAAAAGAGGTAAGGTACAATTTTCAGAAAGCGAAGCTTTAAACCGTCATGTGAACTCGGTAAAAAAGTATATGAATAATATATGTTTAATAATCAGAAAATATTCGCCAAGGGCACACTGCAACAAATAATACACACTCCTTTAAGTTCTCTGCTCTGTTCTCAGAGTTCTTTCATGAAAAATGGTACAGAAACACGTTAAATAAATCAAAAACTATATGTTTTTGGAATGGGCAATCTGTAGCTCACAGTCCCCGATCCTTTTCCAACTGGCCCATCAACTTTCAGGCCCATTTCATCACCTGAAATTGGAAATGAAGATCCTAAGCTCTAAAATACTCTCCACGTAAGCTGTTAGAAAATGCCTCCCCGGACCGGGAGCAAAAATAAGAAACCTACCACCATCTGCTTAGTCTGTCAGAAACAATTGTGCAGCTCCGGTGTAAAGGCAGAAGGACCAAAGGAAGAGAGATACCAGAACACACTTGGCCATTGTCGTGTCTGGCTCACGGTGTGCATACAGAGCGGGCTTCACTTTTGATCAATGGAGTTCTTAGACAAGGCTTTGGCGCAGTCGCTGCGAATGTACTTCGGTTCAATCACATCAGCCCCAAACGGCGGCTTTCTTGTCGGCTGCCGATCAGGCGTTTTGGCAGAAGCGGCCTGCGTGAGTAAAGTTTGAACGCACAGAGAATCGGTCCAGAGATTGTCCGTTGCGTACCCACAGAACAGAGGCAGTATTTGCAAGTACACTGCAGACATTGTGAACATCTCCACAGAGCGGGTGTCTCTCACGTCAGCATACCAGAGGGGTCAAGGGCCAAAGCAGATGGCACTGATGTGATTATACACGAAGAATGCTATGATTGTCTGGAGAGACATTCTCTGCCAAAGGAGTTAAAGACCTCCATTTTGAACATTCTGGCATCTTCTACTCTCTTCATCACCCTTCTCCACCCAAATGCGCTCGGCTCCGGATCCCAGAATCCATGCGCTTGAGGAGGTATGTAAAGTCTACAAAGGCTACTTCTGAGATGAAATGTGACATGCAAGGTAGTCCTTGACAACGGAGGACAAAAGTCCTGTTGCTAAGCGAGACAGTTATTAAGTGAATTTGGCCCCATTTTACGACCTTTCTTGACACCGTTGTTAAGTGACTCACTACAGTTGTTAAATTGGTAACACGGTTGTTAAATGGGTCTGGTTTCCCCATTGACTTTGCTTGTCATGGAGGAAGAAGAAAAAATGTAAGCATTTCCTATAACATTGGAACAAGATGCTCTAGACTGGGGTGTCAAATACAAGGCCCACCGGCTGGATCCGGCCCACGATGTTGTCAGATCCGGCCTGCGGGGCCATCATAGAAAATGTAAGGGGCTGGCCTGCATTGCTTCATCCCGGTCTACCCAATGCAAAGAGGAAACATGCCAGAAGTTTGGGGAGTGGCATCAAGCTGGCCCGCCCACCTAGTTGGCCAAACCCACCCAGTCAGCCACGCCCAGTGAGTGGTGTCAAGCTGGCCACACCCACCCAGTTGGCCACACCCACCCAGTCGGCCATGCCTGCCCAGCCCCCCCGAGGTCAACCACAGCCCTGATGCGGCCCTCAATGAAATTGAGTTTGACACCCCTACTCTAGACTTAGAACTTAGAATAACTTTATTGTCACTTTAAATGTACACTAATAGGCATACATTAAAATGAAATTTCATTGCATTCAGCTCTCAAAGGGTCACCACCTCCAATATACACTATATAAGAGGTGAGAGCCGAGGTGGCGCAGCGGTTAGAGAGCAGAACTGCAGGCCACTTTAGCTGACTGTGATCCGGAGGTCAGCGGTTCATATCTCACCGGCTCAAGGTTGACTCAGCCTTCCATCCTTCCGAGGTAGGTAAAATGAGGACCCAGATGGTTGGGGGCAATGTAAATATACATTGCTTACTGGTGTACACCGCTTAGAGAGTGCTTGCACTGTGAGGCGGTATATAAATCTCACAAATAAATAAATAAATAAATAAATAAATAAATAAATACATACATACATACATACATACATACATACATACATACATACATACCAGTAGTGGGTTCCTACCGGTGCGCTTTCCGCTGTTCTTCGCCGCCGAGCCGAAGACGCTGGCGGCATTTGCGGCGCGGGGCTTCCCCCGCCCGCTTTCCCAGGACGCCGGGATGCCGCCATTTGCGTTCTTCTGCACTCTGCGTAAGCGCAGAGGGCAGAAGAACGCAAATGGCAGCATCCCGGCGTCCCGGGAAAGCGGGCGGGGGAAGCCCCGCGCCGCAAACGCCGCCAGCGTCTTCGGCTCGGCGGCGAAGAACAGCGGAAAGCGCACGGGTAGGAACCCACTACTGATACATACATACATACATACATAAATACATAAATACATAAATACATAAATACATAAATACATAAATACATAAATACATAAATAAATAAATAAATAAACATGATAAAAAATAAAAAAACTATGCATATAACCACATACCCACACATATTAGAGTCCCCTGGGAGTTGGGCGGCATATAAATCCATTTAAATAAAATAAATAAATAAATTATATGACAGAGAGAAACAACACAGTCTAGTTCAGATGTACAGCATACTCTACTGTTTCTGTGTGCCTCTTTTCTCCTCCTCCTCTGCTTACATCCGCCTCTAGCCCACCTATGATTTTTGCATCCTTGAGGGATGATACAAGGATGAACTTCGTCTGATTACTGTTATCCCTACCATAAAGCCATCCATTGACTTCCTTTCTTGCTCCGGACTTCCTTCTCGCACCGGTGATACACTGTCTGGGCTCTGTGGGACAACTCTTTCCGTTACATGTGGGCAAAGCTCGCTTTAATTGCAAAGAGCTCCGGGGATTAAGGAGCCCTTATCACGTCATGTCTTTCTTATCTCCTAACTTCATACGAGCTATACCCTCAACCAAGGAAGGATGGTCCTGTACCAGCATTTTGGAACGGATGAGGTAAACTCTGTTATCCAGCGCTTTCTCATCCATGCCCTGGGGAGGTGCGGAGAGATACACACGGAGAGAGAAAAAAAAACCCCTCTTGATCTACCTTCTCTGGGATTAGAAGCTAAGCATGGTTGGGCCTGATAGTACTTGGAAGGGAAAGCCCCAAGGCAATAGGCTGGAGGGGGAATTTGCAAAGCATCACAGAAAGAAGACAGTGCTAAAGCTCTTCTGAACCGCTGCCAAGAACACAGCATGGAAGTGTTCGTGAAATTTCAAGATTGACTCGGAGGAGAAGTTACCTTTAATTTCCTGGCCAAATCAGAGGACTTTAAACTTTGCCCTGGGAAGGGGAGGCACAATGGCTCAATGTCTATGGAGATTCTCAGTCATCCAGGTCACGGTTGACCCAAAGGTGCTTTTTCAAGAGGCAACTGGACTTTCTGGTTTTTCTTTGAAGACGTTTCGCTTCTCATCCAAGAGGCTTCTGGATGGTGGGGAATGGAAGGATTTATATTCCTTGCAGACACCTGGTCATTTTCATTGAAAGGGTTCCAGTTTCGGCAGTTCCAAGAAGGCTCCACACCCATTTGCACCACTCCGGTGACCCTGAGGACATCAACCTCCAAGTGACCTCAACGGCTCTCTAAAAGAATGCAAATGACCAGCTGTCTGCAAGGAATATAAATCCTTCCATTCCCCACCATCTGGTCAGAGCTGAAGAAGCTTCTTGGATGAGAAGCGAAATGCCTTTGAAGAAAAACCAGAAAGTCCAGTTGCCTCTTGAAAAAAGCACCTTTGGGACAAGGGCTCAATGGTTAAAGACGCTGAGCCTGTCAGAAATCTGTCAGCCCAGGTTCGAGACCCGAGCGCTGCATGACAGGGGTGAGCTCTCGTTCCTTGTGTCAGCTCCTGCCCACTAGCAGTTCGAAAGCATGCAATGCGAGTAGATCAATAGGTACCACTTCGGTGGGAAGGTAACACTGTTCCGTGATTCTTGGCTGGTCACATGACCATGGACGTGACTTTGGACAATGCTGGCTCCCTTGGTTAAGAAATGGAGATGAACACTACCCCCTAAAGTCAGATATGACCAGACAGGGGAAACCTTTACCATTATCTTTAAACTTGCCCAGGGAAAATTGGAAGAGAGAACCATTCCGTAAGTTGATACAGGTAGTCCACGACTTATGACCACAATTGGGACAGGAACTTCTATTGCTAAACAATGCAGTCATTAAGTGTGTTATGTATTAAAGGTTTGAATCTGAGTTACTGCTTACACCAAGGTCCGCTTTGCAGAGCTGGAAAATAGTGATCGCTTGATTGGTTAACTCAGCCGACAGCCCTCTATTTAAAGAGAGCCTTGCTGGCTGGGTCTTTGTTAGAAGCCGAGGTGGCGCAGTGGTTAGAGTGCAGCACTGCAAGCTACTTCAGCTGATTGCTAGCTGCAGTTCGGCAGTTCAAATCTCACCGGCTCAAGGTTGACTCAGCCTTCCATCCTTCCGAGGTGGGTAAAATGAGGACCCAGATTGTTGGGGGCAAATATGCTGACTCTGTAAACCGCTTAGAGAGGGCTGTAAAAGCACTATGAAGTGGTATATAAGTCTAAGTGCTATTCCAATTGCTATTGCTGGTTTTTTTCCCCATTACTTCAATAAAGAGCTGTTAGTCACACTACGGTCTCCAGTCTCTTCAGTATGAGAACTTTACAAAGTGTCTGGTTTTACAACTTATTTTGCTGGGTTGTTTAGCAGATCCCATGGTTGGTAAATGAATCCAGATATCCCCATTGATTTTGCCTGTCAGAACCCTGCTGGGGATGTTGCAAATGGGGATCACATGACCCCGGGATGCTACAACTGTTTTAATACATGCGGTTGCCAAGGACCTGAATTTTAATTACTTCTGTGAGCAAATGATTGTAAGTCGAGGACTATCTACCCTTTCCATTTTCATCTTACACACACACACACACACACACACACACACACACACACACACACACAAACACACCCACACACCCACACACACACACCATATTTTTGCTGATAAATGAAAATGAAGGGAGACTAGTATAGATCTATTTCAAGCTATTTAGCTCTCATCAGCTAGCCATACCCTTACTGGGATTTGAACCTGGGCAGCCTGCCTATAAGGCAGTAGCTTTAACCTCTAAACCACAGGCTCTCCTCCTATATCAGCTTGTACCAGGGAAGGTTTATATATGTTTTTTTTTCCTGTCGAATCACCCTGGTATACCCAAATATGGGAGAGAGCATACTGCTTCCTTTTTGCCTTTCGGCCTCTCCAGGGGCCATCCAGGCAGTTGCTATGGATGACAAACTATTTTCTCTATGTGTAGCATATTTTTGCTGATAAATGAAAATGAAGAGAGACTAGTATAGATCTATTTCAAACAATTTAGCTCTCATCAGCTAGCTGTGTGTGTGTGTGTGTGTGTGTGTGTGTGTGTGTGTGTGTGTGTGTGTGTGTGTGTTCTTATATGCCACCCTACTCCCTGGGGACTCAGGGCGGCTTACAACATGTAAAGAACAACTATAAAAAACAGTATCAATAAAAATAATAACAGTTTAAAATTTTTAAAAAACATTCAAACCATCCATTCATGGGGGAGACCTAAGATATTAATTGGTCTCCAATCACCCCGCCTGCAGGAAGAGCCATGTCTTAATGGCTTTTCGGAAGGCCAGCAAGATGGAGATGATTCGGATTTCTGGGGGTAGTCGGTTCCAGAGAACAGGGCCCCCCACAGAGAAAGCTCTACCCCTAGGCCCCACCAGCCGACATTGTTTGGTTGACGGGACCTGGAGGAGACCCACTCTGTGGGACCTAACCGGTCGAAGGGAAGTGTGAGGTAGGATGCGGTCCCAGAGGTAACCTGGTCCCAAGCCATGTAGGGCTTTAAAGATGATAATCAACAACTTGAATTGCACCCGGAGACCAATGGGCAACCAGTGCAGCTGGCGAAGTATGGGTGTTACATGGGTGTATCTTGAGACACCCACCACAGCTCGCGCAGCCACATTTTCCACCAATTGAAGTCTCCGGATACTCTTCAAGGGTAGCCCCATGTAGAGCGCATTACAGTAGTCCAATCAAGAGGTGAAAAGGGCATGAGTGACCGTGAGTAGAGCCTCCTTCTCCAAGTATGGTCGCAATTGGTGCACCAGGCGGACCTGTGCAAAAGCCCCCCTAACCACAGCTGTAAGATGTTGGTCTAATTTCAGCTGTGGATCTAGGAGAACTCTCAAATTGCGAACCCGTTCCGAGGGAGCTAAATTTTCTCCCCCAAGAACCAAGGAGGGACAGTCGGAATAGTCCTTGGGGGGCAATATACAGAGCCACTCAGTCTTGTCTGGGTTAAGGTTGGGCCTGTTCCTCCCCATCTAGATCCTGACATCGTCCAGGCATCGGCACATTACATCCACTGCCTATATATTGTTAATATTGTGTTTTTAGAATCTCTCTCTTAAGGAAAAGCTTCCCAAAACATCTCAAAATTGCTTCATGCTTCATCTTTCCTTCCAAAGCTGAATTGGCCTTCCATGCGTTATCAGGTTATCCAATTAATGCATTTTCTGCACTCACCAACTATGTTGAATCTTAAACCCATCCAGCTGGCTGAGATGGAACAAAACCCCAAGCTCTCCCCAGAATTAATCTAGGATAAAAGCAACACAACTTAGCATGCTCTATAAATAAAGGCATTCCAGTTTCAGCCAGCCTTGATGCAATATGATATCTAACCCGTCAATTGGAGCATTACAATTTTTTTAATGCATGCCTAGCAGTCTTAGCTGTGGCCCTTATAACGTAGAGAAAGATCTACAAGATCACGTGAAGTGTTAGTACCACTTTATAATGCTTTGGTAAGACCACGTTTGGAAATATTGCATCCAGTTTTGGTCTCCATGATATATATAAAAAAGATGTTGACATTCTAGAAAGAGTGTAGAGAAGAGCAGCGAGATTAGGGGGCTGGAGGATAAACAGTTGCAGGAATTGGGCATGTCTAGCTTAATGAAAAGAAAGACAGAGGTGACATGACAGCAGTTTCCCAATATTTGAGGGGCTACAACAAAGAGGAAGTCAACCTATTCTCCAAAGTGCCAGAATGCAGGACAAGAAGCAATGGATGGAAACTAATCAAGGGGAAAACCAACCTAGAACCAAGGAGAAATCTCCTAACAGTGAAAATAGCACTAGCAATAGCACTTAGACTTATATACCACTTTGCAGTGCTTTACAGCCCTCTCTAAGCGGTTTACAGAGTCAGCATACTGCCCCCAACAATCTGGGTCCTTATTTTGTCGACCTCAGAAGGATGGAAGGCTGAGTCAACCTTGAGCCTGGCGAGAATTGAACTGCCAAATTGCAGGCAGCCCGCAGTCAGCAGAAGTAGCCTGCAATACTGCACTCTAACCACTGTGCCATCGAAGCTCTTAAAAGCCTTATTTTCTTAAAAGAAAATAATTAACTAGTGGAACAGCTTGCCTTCAGAAGTTGTAGGTGCTTCATCACTGGAGGTTTTTAAGAAGAGACTGGACAACCATTTGTCTGAAATGGTATAGCGTCTCCTGCTTGAGCAGGTGGGTTGGACTAGATAACCTCCAAGGTCCCTTCTAACTCCCTTATCCTGTTAATTGTTTTCTGTTTAGATATATTCTCCTCTGTGATGTACTGGTCAGATATGATGCAGGCATGTGCTGGGATCTGATCTCTCCAGCAGCCAAAATGGTCATGAGAAGTTGTCACTGGCACACAGATCTGATAGGGTTATGCCCATAAGCAGCCTAAACCAGCCACAATGAGCTGGGCAGGATTGAGCCCCTGCCATGTTATCGCCACACTTTCTATTGTGCCACAAATCATGAATTGAGGAAAAGATATGCTGGGAGAACACAGAGAAGACATTGGAGCAACTACAGTCAAGGTTAAGTGGTTTCATCTATGGGCAAGGGTTGAGACCAAGGCTTGGTCACAAAGACAGGACCTCAGAGAATGGTTAGAACAGGGGTTGGCAACCTTAAACACTCAAAGAGCCACAAAAGTCCTAACCGGAAGCCCCCTGTTCAATTCTGGAGCCGATCGGAAGTCCAGTTCCCCCACCATAGAGTCTCCTCCTAGCACGGTATCCTTTTTCCTCTACCTGTCCTAACCGAAAGCCCTATCAATTGTGGAGCCAATCAGTGACAGGGAGCCGCAGCAGAGGGATGAAAGAGCCACATGCGGCTCCAGAGCTGCAGGTTGCCGACCCCTGAGTTAGAGAAATCTCTAAATAGCAGTCATGGGCACATTTCAATGATGTCTCATATTTAAGGAATTTGGAGTAGAGTTCTTTAATTTCTAAGCTGACCCAAAGATGGTGAAGACCTCAACTCATCAGAATGAAAAGGTCTTTAAATTCTTTTCTGTTTGTAGAAATTCTCAGTCATCCAGGTCATGGTTGTCCCAAAGGTGCTTTATCAGGAGGCAACTGGACTTTCTTGTTTTTTTCTTTTGAAGACATTTTGCTTCTTATCCAAGAGGCTTCTTCAGCTCCATTCCCCACTATCCTGTGAGAAGCTGAAGAAGCTTCTTGGATGAGAAGCGGAACGTCTTCAAAAGAAAAAAACAAGAAAGTCCAGTTGCCTCCTGAAAAAGCACCTTTGGGACAATCCTTCTCTGTGTTTTCTTTTAATTCCATCTGAGGTTGATTCTCTTGTGTGAAATGATTTGGATCTAATAAATTAACATTGACTCCATCGGTTTTCCACATCCCATGCAACAGGGCGAAGAGTGCGTGTGTTACATATTTGAAAACAATATTTTCTAAGCAGAGTGGAAAGTTTTGGAGCAAATCTGGTCTGCAATGCAAGGAATGTTTAGAGGAACCCACCAAAGGGAACCGAACAATGAACAAAGAGCTATTGCCAAAACTTTGAGCTCTAGCAAACAGTTCGTCAAGTCCTGTCATGTGACTCGGGGCCCACTTCTAAGTGTACTCAGGCTTTTATCCCATACGTCCTTCCAAGAAACTGGATAAAAAGTTAGGGAATGTGCAGATTGCTCTAAATCCAGGTCCTGCCAGTGTTGACTTTATTCATTAATCCATTCCAACCGTTTGTCCCTGATCTTTGTTTAAAGCCCAATTTGTTGTCACATGTAACTTTTCTCTAATAAATTCAGACATCAGGCGACTTTTTGGCAAGCTCGCACAACACAATTGTTCAGGCTGCATGAATAGTGACAACACAGAAGTCATTCTCAACCCAAAACATAAGCCCAGGAAAATTGCATCCTATGCATAAAGCTCAACATTACAGGTTTGTTAGGGAAGATTGCATTAAAAAAAAACCCGAAGAAGTATAATTTACTGAAACGTGTGCCTTAACAAGGGCTACGTCAGGGGAAGCTGGGTTAAAAATTGCATATATTAGCATAGTGCCTATTAACACAACAGCCTTAACCCGGGCTGTTTACAATCTACTGGCACCTTTCTCGCAACACGTAAGATCTTTGTGGCTTAGCACCTTGTGTGAATCCAGCCCATCTAATTTGTTTATGGTTTGATATATTACGTGAACCCTGAAACCAGGTTAAGTCATTAACCAGGTTTATTATATTATGTTGGGTGACCCTAAAGAACAGAATAACAGAGTTGGAAGGGACCTGGGAGGTCTTCTACTCCACCACAAATGGGTGTCCAATCTCTTCTTATAAGCCTCCCTGTTGGAGCACCCACAACTTCTGAAGGCAAGCCGTTCCACTGATTAATTGTCCTCACTGTCAGGAAACTTCTCCTTAATTCTAGAATTGCTTCTCTCCTTGATCAGTTTCCATCCACTGTTTCTTGTCTTGCTTTCAGGTGCTTTTGAAAATAAGTTGCCCCCCCCTCTTCTTTGTGGCAGCCCTTCAAATATTGGAACAGAAGAAGTTCTTCATGCTTTCTATACAATGGATCGTTGATACATGTGCTGTCGCTGACAATTACAATGGCCATCATTGTTAATTTTATTAGTTCTCAGGTGGCGACACGTAGCTGAATACAGAAAACTGAGCAGAGTGGATCTGGTTCATATTTTGAGAGAAGACCACAAGGAAATCCCCAAGCTGCAGGCTACACCGAGAACATGAAATAGCAATTGAGAAGCAGGCGGGGGCAAATAATTTCTATATTGTTGCCAAGATATGAATGATCCATGAAATCACTTGGAGTCAAGCCCCATTAGGAGGAGACCAGTTGACCAATGACTTCACATCTTCCAGGGCCTTAGAGAAATCGCCAGCCGCCACCAGATGGTTTATTAGCTGATTCTCTTGGCTTCCTGTGATAACTGCCTCCCTCCTCAAATTCCAAAAAGCAAAGCCGTTCAGACCAGCTCCTTCCTCCCTCTCTGCTTTTCGTCCGGCTCCTGTTCCACTCCACGCCTATGCAGGAGCTTAGCTTCCACACCTCTCGCCCCAGAGAGTCAAATCTTGCTGGGGTAGCAGAGCAGGAAAATTCTCATTAATCTTCATAGACGGGGTGTGGAAGTGGCAGATTGGAGATGAGGCGAGAAGGGGGGGGGGAAAGCCAGCTCAGCAGAAGACGAGAGAGCTCCCAACCCCTGCAAGAGTTCTGCAAGTGACTTGCCAAGATACTTAAATTCGGCTTTGGTCCTCTGGCAGGGGTCTCCAACCTTGGCAACTTTAAGACGTGTGGACTTCAACTCCCAGAAGTCCTCAGCCAGCTTTGCTGGCTGAGGAATTCTGGGAGTTGAAGTCCACACGTCTTAAAGTTGCCAAGGTTGGAGACCCCTGCGAGGATTGAAAGCCTTTGGGAGCAGGCCAAGCTATCTTTTGGAGGGCCAGGAGGAAAAAAGGAAGAGGTCTGTTTCAAAATAGAGCATCCTTCGCCCCATCATCATCTATTCTAAGATAACAGAATAACAAACTTGGAAGGGACGTTGGAGGTCTTCTAGCACAGGGGTCACCAACCTTTTGGACCTCAGGGACCACTAAATTCATAATTATAAATCCCGCAGACCACTAATACGATCTGCCGAATGACCAGGTGGGCGTGGCTAGGTGGTCATGTGACTGGGTGGGCGTGGCCAACTCAATGTCACTCACGTCAAGGGGCGCCTTGCCAGCCTCTACTCGCCCCTCCCCTCCCAGCCACTCTGCCTGCCCGCCCAGGCTCCTTAGGATCCCAACAGGAAGCAGTTGTTGGAGCTAAGCAGCCACCATGAGAAAGAGTTGGCAAAACAGCTGGCTCAGTTCAAATTGGATCTGACTGAGGTGGCTCAGCAGAAGCACCTCACTGAGGACTACGAGCATAGGCTTTCCAAGCAGAGGGAAGACCTGTGGGAGTGCAAGGCCAGGTACCAGCGGCTGGAGGGTCAGCGGGCTGAGATGGTCAGCCAGTTCAAGGCCATGATGCAGTGCAGTCCCACTGGAACAAGACCCTCCGGCTCTTCGCTACCAGTGGTACTTCCCTCCAGCCTTCGCCCAAAGCCCTGCACCAGGAGGCTGAAGCAGACCCCGAGTCGGAATTTCTGCCCCCCTCTGACCCACACAAAAAGACCCCGAAGGGGAAGACTCTCTGCAGGAACACAAACATTCATTGCAGGTATCCAACCCAGGGACCGTAGTTTGAGGACCCTTGCTTTAGTGCAATAAAAAAATGCAAATAATTTTTCTGTGGACCACCAAAATTTTCTTGCGGACCACCAATGGTCCACGGACCACCAGTTGGTGACCGCTGTTCTAGTCCAACCCCCTGCTCAACAGGAGACTCTATAATATTCCGGTTAAATGGCTATCCAATTTCTTCTTAAAAGCCTCCAGTGTTGGAGCATTCACAACTTCTGGAGGCAAGCAGTACCACTGATTACTGTATTTTTTGGAGTATAAGACGCACCGCAGTATAAGATGCACCTTAGTTTTGGGGGAGGAAAACAAGGAAAAAAGGCCTCTACCTCCAAGCAATTTGCCAAACAGCAAACAGCAAACAGTACAGATGATATACACTGTTTGCTGTGTATTTCTGTGCATGTGTGCCTGACCCATAGAAATGGCAAAGAATTGGAGAAATGTACATTATGGCAGTATATTAATCCCAGAAAGTTTTCTTAAATGTAATCACACTAACTTATCCCAATTATTTAAATAGATCTACTCCAAACATGACTAAGTCAGGTTTAATTCAGCTGCCTTATTTTAATACTAATACTTAATACTAATACTTAATACTAATACTTAATACTAAAACAGGACATTTCAGATTATACTTTTACAGATCTTTAAAATTGATGTGGCTTTCTGGAAGTATTCTCTGCTATTAATAATAATAATAATAATAATAATAATAATAATAATAATAATAATAATAATAATAATAATAATAATAATAATAATAATAATAATAATAATAATAATAATAATAATAATAATAATAATAACAGAGTTGGAAGGGACCTTGGAGGTCTTCTAGTCCAACCCCCTGCTTACGCAGGAAACCCTACACTACTTCAGACAGATGGTTATCCAACATCTTCTTAAAAATGTCTAGTGTTGGAGCATTCACAACTTCTGGAGATAAGCTGTTCCACTGATTAATTGTTCTAACTGTCAGGAAATTTCTCCTTAGTTCTAAGTTGCTTCTCTCCTTGATTAGTTTCCACCCATTGCTTCTTGTTCTACCCCCAGGTGCCTTGGAGAAAAGTTTGACTCCCTCTTCTTTGTGGCGACCCCTGAGATATTGGAACACTGCTATCATGTCACCCCTGGTCCTTCTTTTCATTAAACTAGACATACCCAGTTCCTGCAACCGTTCTTCATATGTTTTAGCCTCCAGTCCCCTAATCATTTTTGTTGCTCTTCTCTGCACTCTTTCTAGAGTCTCAACATCCTTTTTACATCGTGGCGACCAAAACTGTATGCAGTATTCCAAGTGTGGCCTTACCAAGGCATTATAAAGTGGTATTAACACTTCGCGTGATCTTGATTCTATCCCGCTGTTAATGCAGCCTAGAACTGTGTTGGCTTTTTTGGCAGCTGCTGCACACTGCTGGCTCATATTTAAATGGTTGTCCACTAGGACTCCAAGATCCCTCTCACAGTTACTGCTGTTGAGCAAGGTACCACATATACTGTACCTGTGCATTTTGTTTTTCTTGCCTAAATGTAGAACCTTACTTTTTTCACCACTGAATTTCATTTTGTTAGATAGCGCCCAATGTTCAAGTCTGTCAAGATCCTTCTGTATCTTGAGCCTATCTTCTGGAGAGTTGGCTATTCCTGCCAGTTTGGTGTCATCTGCAAATTTGATGAGTTCCCCATCTATCCCCTCGTCCAAGTCATTGATGAAGATGTTGAAGAGTACTGGGCCTAAAACAGAGCCTTGGGGTACTCCACTGCATACTTCCCTCCATGTAGATGCAGTTCCATTGAGCACTACACGTTGAGTGCGGTTGGTTAGCCAATTTCGAATCCATCTGGTGGTGATGCTGTCTAACCCACATTTTTCTACTTTATCTAGTAGTAGGTTATGATCTACTTTGTCAAATGCCTTACTGAAGTCCAAGTAAACCACATCGACAGCATTCCTCTGGTCCACTAATTTTGTCACTTTATCAAAGAATGCAATAAGATTAGTCTGGCATGATCTGTTTTTGACAAACCCATGTTGGCTTTTGGTTATTACTTTGTTTGCTTCTAGGTGGTCATTGATTCGTTGCTTGATTATCTTTTCCAAAATCTTCCCTGGTATTGAGGTCAGGCTGATAGGTCTGTAGTTTCCTGGATCTGTTTTTTTTCCTTTTTTGAAGATGGGAACTACATCAGCTCTTTTCCAGTCCTCTGGCAGTTCCCCGGTGCTCCAGGATCTTTGAAAGATATAGTTCAGTGGTTCTGAGATCTCGTCTGCCAGTTCCTTCAGAACCTTGGGGTGTAATCCATCTGGTCCTGGTGATTTGAATTCATCTAGGGTAGACAGGTGTTCACTTACCATTTTCTTCCCTATTTTAACTTGTGTTCCTAATATGTTTTTTGTGATGCTGTTTTTGATAGGTTGGACTGTTTTCTCCCTTTGTGTAAAGACAGATGCAAAAAATGTGTTAAGTAGCTCTGCTTTCTCCCTGTTGCTTGTCATCTTCTTGCCACTTTCTCCCTGTAATGGACCAATTGTTTCCTTGACTTTTTTCTTGTTTTTAATATGTTGGAAGAAGCTTTTTTTGTTACTTTGTACTTTTGTCGCAAGCCTTTGTTCATTGTGAGCCTTAGCTTTCCTCACTTCATCTTTACAGGCTCCAGCTATTTGCTGATATTCTGCCTTAGTTATTTCCCCTTCTTTTAAAATTTAAAAGAAGATACAATAGCACTGGGCCTCTTCAGAGCAAGCATTTATTTTAAAAAGCTTCTTCATTTTGTTAAGTTGTCTAGAACAATAATAAAGCAGTCTTTAAAAAATAAGTCTAATAATTTGAACACTCTACAAACATTTAACAAAATAACATATTAACAGAATCTGCCTCTACCTAAAATAGAACTCACAACCTCCTGATTGTGAGGCAAGAGCTCTAGCTCTGAGCCATAGCAGCTATAGCTTGCCTCCTTGCAATTTCAGCAGTCTAATATTGCCAGCAGTTTATCTCCCAGCAATTTGTCACATTACAGCCACAGTAGTTAGTTCATTTTACCACGTGGCTTGCAAGCCTCCATCAGCTGTAGGTCGGGAGGCAGTTTATCTCTTCTTGTGCTCTTCTTGTGCTTTGCCCTGTTTGCTGCAAAGAGGTAAATTGCTGGCAGGCAGAGGCCAAAGGGTAGGGGTGGCTGGGTGGGTCTACATTCGGTGTATGAGACGCACCCAAGTTTTCACCCTCTTTTTGAGGGTAAAAAGGTGCAAAATACGGTAATTGTTCTCACTGTCAAGAAATTTCTCCTTACTTTTAGGTTGGTTCTCTCCTTGATTAGTTTCCACCCATTGTTTCTTGTCCTGCCTTCAGGTGCTTTGGAGGATAGGTTGATCTCATCTTCTTTTTGGCAGCCCCTTAGATATTGGAAGATATCTGTCATGTCACCCCTAGTCCTTCTTTTCATCGAACCAGACATACCCAATTTCTGCAATTGTTCTTCATGTGCTTCAGCCTCCAGTCCCCTGATCATCTTTGTTGCTCTTCTCGGGACTCTTTCTAGAGTCTCAACATCTTTTTTTACATCATGGTGACCAAAACTGGATGCAGTATTCTAAGTGTGGCCTTACAAAGGCATTATAAAGCAGTACTAACTCTTCACATTGATTTTCTTCCTCTGTTAATGAGGTCTAGGATTGTGTTGGCTTTTTTAGCGGCTGCAGCACACTGCTGGCTCATATGTAAACGATTGTCCACTATGACTCCAAGATCCCTCTCGCAGTTCACTTCTATTGAGCCAGGTACCACCTATTCTATACCTGTGCATTTAGTTTTTCTTGGCTAAATGATACCTTGGTCTTCTTCTAGATCCAGGGGTGTAGGCAAGTTGTGGTCAAAATGCCAAGATAGTGGCATCAAAACTCCCTGAAGCACATCACAATGGGGCAGGAGTTTGGTTTTTCTTTTATTTATTAAATTGGCATGCTGTCTCCATCGCTGTCACATGACTCGGGGTGGCTTACAATCCAATATAACAATGTTGTCAAAGATTTAAAAAAGTAAAAGAATAACGAATAAAGGAGACTATTTGTAGCTTGTTTAATTTCTTCATTCCATTTGTTGAAAGAGGGGGGCATTGGTCTGAACTTGGCTGTTTCCTTGGGTAGTTTGGGTAATGAAAACGATTGCAAGAATCGTTTTATGAAGTAGTTCATAAAATCATATACCAAAATGTCCTTCCTGTTAATGACTACTTCAGCTTCAACCGCAACAATACACGAGCACGTAATAGATTCAAACTAAATGTAAAGCGCTCCAAACTCGATTGCAGAAAATACGACTTCAGCAACAGAGTGATCAATGCCTGGAATGCACTACCTGACTCTGTGGTTTCTTCCCCAAACCCCAAAACTTTAACCTTAGACTGCCTACAGTTGACCTCTCCCCCTTTCTAAGAGGTCTGTAAGGGGCGTGCATAAGCGTGCCTACCGTCCCTGTCCTACTGTCCTATTGTCCTCTTTTATCGTTACTTTTTACTTATGTTTATACAAATTACTACTATACATGTTTGACAAATAAATAAAATAAAAAATAAATAAATAAAAAGACAACATCCAAGCTCAGAGAGCACCTTGTAAAAGAATAAATATAACATGAATCTAAAATTAGCAAAGTAATAGTTAAGATTATGGTGTTCTCCTCAAGGGAGTGGAGGTGGGATCCTCTCTTTAATCCATTAGCCACCTCCAGGTTGACATGCCACCATCCAGGTCTCTGGCCAAACTCAGAGCTAGGTTTTGAGGTTCCTCTGGAAGGCCAAGATGGTGGGAGTGGATCTCACCTCAGAGGAGGTGTGGGTCATGATATTCCAGAGGTTGGCAGCTGCAGGAGTAAAGGGTCTTTTGGATCCCACCAACTGGGATTCCTTGGTTGACAGAGTCCACAGCATGCCCCTTCTGCCTGCGCGAGTGGGTAGGGTCGATCCCATTGGGGGGGCGGAGATGGTTCCTCAGGTAGCCTAGACCCATGCCAGGAAGGGCTTTAAAGGTGATGACTAACATCTTGAATTGGACCTGGAAGCAAACTGGCAGCTAGTGCAGCACACATAACAGAGGTGTAGCATGGACTACTTTAGGGGTCCCCAAGAATTGTCTGCACAGTTGCGTTCTGTGTCAGCTTCTGAATACTCTTCAAGGGTAGCCCCAAATGGAGCACATTGCAGTAGTCCAACTGAGAGATGAGCAGGGCCTGAGTGACTGAGCGCAATTTGCACCCTTGTGTCCCCCATTGGCCATTCCTGCAGGGGGGCCCAGTCCCCATCCAACCTTTTCCACCACCTCACCTCCATTCCTTCTTGTCACCCTTAACCACCATCGTGCCAAACTCATCTTCCCTTTGATTTTCTGCCACCTGCCTTTGTCCCTTTCTGTTACTTTCCCTGAAGGCTTGCAAGATTTGCTGAGAGAGAGGGGGGAGAGGGAGAGGGAGAGACAGACAGACAGACAGTCAGACAGACAGAGGGAGAGAGAGGGGGGGAGAGAGAGAGAGAAAAAGAGAGAGAGAGAGAGAGAGAAACACACACAGAGAGGGACAGAGACAGAAAGAGAGACAGAGAGAGAGAGACAGGGACAGAAACAGAGAGACAGAGACAGAGACAGAGACAGAGACAGAGACAGAGACAGACAGACAGACAGACAGACAGACAGACAGACAGACAGACAGACAGACAGACAGACAGACAGACAGAGGGAGAGAGAGAGAGAGAAAGAGAGAGAGAGAGAGAGAGAGAGGGACAGAGACAGAGAGAGAGACAGAGAGAGAGAGAGAGGGACAGAAACAGAGACAGAGACACACAGAGAGAGACAGAGACACACAGAGAGACGGAGAGACAGACAGAAACAGAGAATGTTGGGATGAGAATAAAATCTCATAGAAGTGATTTAGATCTTTTCTTGGAATTCAGATTAGAAATAAAGCCGAGATTAAAAGTGTAATAGAAAATATTTATTTCAGTACAAAAACAATAAATCCTGAATAAACTACATTTTGCTGAGTAACACGACCGTTCAGGTCAAGAGCCAAGTAAGAAGAGAATTAATGGTGGATAGGAATGCACACATGCACAAAGAACATCATATCACGTGTTCTGCTTATGTTGGAATGTACCATAATATTAGATAGGGGTGCATCACCCTACATAGACATACAACTGACAATATTCACACCGTGACAGAGAGAGAGACAGAGAGACAGAGAGAGAGACAGAGAGACAGAGAGAGACACACACAGAGAGAGAACAGACAGAGAGAGAGAGAGGGGGAGAGAGAGGGGGGGAGGGGGAGGGAGGGGGAGAGAGAGAAGAGAGAGAGAGAGAGAGAGAGAGAGAGAGAGAGAGAGAGAGAGAGAGAGAGAGAGAGAGAGAGAGAGAGAGAGAGAGAGAGAGAGAGAGAGAAACACACACAGAGAGGGACAGAGACAGAGAGAGAGACAGAGAGAGAGACAGGGAGAGAAACAGAGACAGAGAGAGAGACAGGGACAGAGAGAGAGAGACAGGGACACACAGAGAGAGACAGAGACACAGAGAGAGAGAGACACATACACACAGAGAGAGATGGAGAGACAGACAGAAACAGAGAGACAGAGAGACACACACATAGAGACAGAAACACACACACAGAGATGGGGAGATAGAGAAAGGGGAGAGAGAGAGAGAGAGAGAGAGAGAGAGAGAGAGAGAGAGAGAGAGAGAGAGAGAGAGAGAGAGAGAGAGAGAGAGAGAGAGAGAGAGAGAGAGAGACTTTTTCCATCCATCCTGGTTTCCCTGATGGAAAACAGATCAACCCCCAAGTTCTCTGCTTTCTTTAATCATCCTGAGGCACCCTTGGAGAATTTCCTTCACGGGGGCCCTGTGGGCTGACCTCCTGGTGACCCTTCCCGGTCGAAAGAGCTGCAGGAGCAGAGAAAAGTCACCACGGCTTTTTCATGCCTGACATTTGTCCCTCGGTCGCAGCCCTTCCCACCTTCCTGAAACCTTATCAGCTTGAGTTACTGAGTGGCGCAAGAGATGTAACCCATCGCGGGGGCCCTAAAGTCACCAGAGAGCAACTTTTAAGGATGGAGCCTTGACCTCGGTCTCAGGGCCCATCCATAGCTCCGTCCCTTTCACACCCTCTGGGCTAAATACGGCTCTTTGTCTGCAGTCAAAGAGGGGACTGAAACGAAGGGACCAGCTCTGAGGAAGAGGAGGAGGAGGAGAAGGAAGAATGCAGTGTTAATCTTTGCAACTGGTTAAAGGAGAGCTACGGAGTTAAAGGCTTAATTCTTACAAGGAATGTTTGACGAAAAGTCACTCTGCTCCCTTTCCCCCTCTCAGTTCTTGTTGAATTCAGTGCATTTGCTTCCTTCTTCTCCTTCTTCTCCCAAAGGAGCTTTTTCAAAAGGCAACTGGACTTTCTGGTTTTTTTTCTCTGAAGACGTTTTGCTTCTCATCCAAGAAGCTTCTTCAGCTCTGACTGGATGGTGGGAAGCCATCTAATCAGAGCTGAAGAAGCTTCTTGGATGAGAAGCGAAACGTCTTCAAAGAAAAACGAGAAAGTCCAGTTCCTTTTTGAAAAAGCTCCTTTGGGACAACCACGACCTGGATAACTGAGAATCTTCATAGACATCCTCCTTCTCCTTCTCCTTCTCCTTCTCTGTCACGTAGTGAATATTGTCAGTTGTATGTCTATGCAGGGTGATGCATCCCTATCCTAATATTATGGTACATTCCAATATAAGCAGAACACGTGATATGATGAGTGTGCATGTGTGCATTCCTAAACCACCATTAATTCTCTTCTGCCTTAGCTGTTGACCTGAATGGTCGTGTTTTCTTAGCAAAGATGTAATTATTCAGGATTTATTCTTTTTGTACCGAAATAAATATTTCTATTAGACTTTTAATCTCGGCTTTATTTCTAACTGTCTGAATTCCAATAAAAGATCTAAATCGCCTCTATGAGAAATCATTCTCATTTCTTCTCCTTCTCCTTCTCCATCTCCGTCTCCATCTCCGTCTCCTCCTCCTCCCCTCCTCCTCCTCCTCCTCCTCCTCCTCCTCCTCCTCCTCCTCCTCCCCTCCTCCTCCTCCTCCTCCTCCTCCTCCTCCTCCTCCTCCTCCTCCTTCTCTCCTCTTCCCTCCTCCTCCTCCTCCTCTTGGATTAGCATGTTCCTGAGTTTATTTTGTGAAAGAAAAGGGCTAAGAGGGATGTGTATACATGGATTGTCCATTCACGCAGGGCACAATCATTTTTCAGCAAGTCTGTAGCCAGTGTGGATTCACCAACTTTGTTTAAATCCAGGTTGAACCTGGATCAAAAAGCGGGGTTGTAAAGGATAAAGGGAAGATGCAAGGCAGAAAGCGAGCAAAGAAATGCACTCCCCACCCCACCCCACAACAGATGGACCCCCCATTCCAGCTCCAGTGGGCCATCCTGAGAAATTCATACTTTTCCAGCACCCTGACAGGGATGGAAAGAATCTGAGGCTCTATGCAAGCAGAAGAAATCGAAGCCAGGAAAGGATCATCACAGGGAAGTTATCTGCTTTGCAGGAAGGCTTTAGAACAGGGGTGTCAAACTCAATTTCATTGAGGGCCCCATCAGGATTGTTTGACCTCAGGGGGAGGGGGTCAGGGGGGGCGTGGCCAGGGGGCGTGGCCAGCATGATATCACTTGTGTCGGGGGGATGTGCCTGTGGTGACCCCAGCGATCTGCCAGCGAAAACGGGCTCCCGAGCTCCGTTTTCAGTTGGGACCAGGGGCGGGTTCCTAATTTTTTTACTACCACTCTGTGGGCATGGCTTATTTTGTGGGTATGGCTTGCCAGCCATGTGACCAGGTGGGCGTGGCTTGCCGGTCATATATTAGTTATTTCAGAGAGATGTTACTATTATTTTTGCTATTTTATAGCTTACATGAAAAGCTTTGCATACAAAGTGTGTGTTACACCATGGCAACACAGCAACCTTTATATGCAGAAAATGCTATAGTTAAAAGACAAGCAAGTCTCATACAGCATTTTTGGTTTCAGTCATGGATTCCTTAGATGAAAATATTGAGGACTGTGAAAAGAACAGTATCTTTTAACAGTCCTCAATGTTTTCGTCTAAAGAATAACAGTATAAAACTGTATAAAATTAACAGTATAAAAGGTTAAGCTTTCGGAAAATGCCCACTTTGGGAAGCTTTGGGCAAAAGCGAAGGAAAAGTGTCAAATGCGAGCTTCTTATTATTTTCAAGCGGTGGACTCACTGTGGGGTAGGAAGGCAGTGCATGCGCAATGCCGGAAGCTCGGCTTCTGGACATGCGCAGAAGAATTTTTTAAAAAAATGGCGGCACCCAGGCACTGGCAACTGACCACACCGGTACTGTGATGTCACCAGTGGGCCGCTACCGGTGCTATAGAGTGGACCGCACTGGTAGGAACCAACCACTGGTTGGGACGGCCTCCTGCAGCCCTCTGCCAGCGAAAACGGAGCTTGGGAGGGTCTCGGGCGGCCCTCACAAGCTCTGTTTTTGCTGGCAGAGGCACTGTGGGCTGGTCCTCCACTATTTCCAGGGTTGGCCCCACCGGCCAGATCTAAGCACCCTGCAGGCCGGCTCCGACTCCCGTGCCTTGAGTTTGACACCCTTGCTTTACAACAATGTTTCTCAGCCTTGGCGATTGGAAGCTGGGTGGACTTCAACTCCCAGAATTCCCTAATCTGCATGCAAGCTGGGGAATTCTGGGAGTTGAAGTCCACTCATCTTCCAGTCACCAAGGTTGAAAAACACTGCTTTGGAAGATTTCAAAAAGCAAGGAAGCTGGTTAGTGAAGGAGGCCCAATTGGGAGGGAGCCAGATCAAAATAGGAAAAAGGCTTGTCACGATTTTATCCTGGCATTCTGGTAAAGCAGCGCTTTTCAAACATGGCAGCTTGAAGATGTGTGGACTTCAACTCCCAGAATTCCCCAGCCAGCATATTTTCTTTTTTTCCACACATGGCAAGTTTAAGAAGTCTGGAACTCAACTCCCAGAATGCCCAAGCCAGCATATTTTATTTTATTTTCAAACTTGGCAACTTTAAAATGTGTGGACTTCAACTCCCAGAATTCACAGGCAAGGCCCTGATGCTTTTAATAAAGAACCAAGGCTTCACCTCCCCAATTAAGAATGACTGGAATAGGACTTCTGAAATGAATGGAGCCTGTTGCCTATTTATTAAACATAGGAAATAAGATTATGTTTGAGGAGGTTGAAATGGAGGGGGGAAAACATTAACTGCCCCTCCCAACATCCTGATCCTAATATACTGTAGACACAGAAGGCCTAGCCACCGGCAGTGACTGTTTAGCAAATAGAAACCACACAAGGACCAGTCATGCAATTCGCACAATATTTAGTCTGATTCTTCCTAGATGACACATTCCATCGTTGTTTCTGCATCCGAAAGGGCCAGGAATACAAGAGGCTCTTTTTATGCCTCCATGAATGTGCCGCGCTTCACATGAAAACGTCTTCATTTTCAAAGAAGGCCCCGTTCCTCCTTCGGGGACACGTCCTTCTGGCTATGGATGGCAGGCCAGGTGGGCACCAAAGGCTTATGAAGATCGCTAAATTACACAACGTGGAGGGTTCATGCAATTGGTTGGTCTCCAAAAACCTAACCAAGTTTAGAGCAAACCTGGTTTAGCGCATCATACTAATGAGCGGAGGTGGTGCAGTGGTTAAAGTGCAGCACTGCAGGCTACTTTAGCTGACTGCTAGTTCAGCAGTTCAGCTGTTCAAATCTCACCGGCTCAAGGTTTGACTCAGCCTTCCATCCTTCTGAGATGGGTAAAATGAGGACCCAGATTGTTGGGGGCAATATGCTGAACTCTGTAAACCGCTTAGAGAGGGCTGTAAAGCCCTATGAAGCGGTATATAAGTATAAGTGCTATTGCTATACAAACGCTGGGGCTTGGTCAAACTCAGAATAGTTTGGTCTGCTAGTTAAGGCATCAGGCTTAAAAATTGGGAAGCTAGTCCCATTTTAGGCATGAAAGCTGGCTGGGTGAGTTTGTGCCAGTCACCAGGAGAGTGTGAGTTCTAGTCCCACTTTAGGCATGAAAGCCAACTGGGTGATCTTGGGCCAATCATCAGGAGACTGTGAGTCCTAGTCCTGCCTTAAGCATGAAATCCAGCTGGGTGATTTTGGGCCAATCATCAGGAGACTGTGAGTTCTAGTCAGGGGTGGGTTCTAACTTACCTCGCTGCTGGTTTGCTTCCTCCCGCACCGCGTGGCCATGCGCGCGCTTTGCACGCATGCACAGTGCCAGAATTTTTTTTTAAAAAGCCAAAAACAAGGTGGCGACGCATGCGCAGTGTCGGAAACCCGGCTTCTGCGCATGCGCAAAAGAAAAAAAACCAGAATTTTTTTAATTTAAAAAAATAAAAAAAAATGGTGGCACCCACAGACAGGCACTGGCCGTACTGGTTCCGTGACATCATCATGATGTCACCAGCGGTTTGTTACCAGTTCGGGCGAACCGGTCTGAACCGGGAGGAACCCACCTCTGGTTCTAGTCCCACCTTAGGCATGAAAGCTGACTGGGTGATCTTGGGCCAATCACCAGGAGACTGTGAGTTCTAGTCCCGCCTTAAGCATGAAAGCCAACTGGGTGATTTTGGGCCAATCCCTCTCTTAGTCCTAGGAAGAAGGCAATAGTAAAAACCTCTTTTGGAGATCTTTTCCAAGAAAATTACAGGGACTCATTAGTCAATACTGATAGGAAGGCACCAAAAGAAAAAAAAAGAAAAGGGAAAGAACTAGGAAAGAATCTGTAAAAGATTCTCACAGTACCCACCTTCCTTGAGTCAATTTAACTTCTGAAGTCAAGATGATGCCACCAGAGAAATAGGTGAGTTTTTAGAGACTTTTCATGATACGGATTTTGAGTTAAGTTGTATTGATTTTATTTTCTTGTTTTCCACTCCACTTTATTGTTGTAAGCCTTGACATGATTAGATAAGGAGGGAGATAGAGCAAACATTCCAGAATATATTTTAAAAGATACCAGAAGAGAAGCCATCCCTGAGTGAGGTTAGCTCACAGCTACGCTTCCTACACCAATGCACTCGAGAAGTGGTCATTGCATGCAACCTACGATACTGACCATCAGTCAACTCAGAGATGGGCAAAAGCATTCAGCAAACATATGTTAGAGGCCTTAATCAATGTCTGCCGTCTACGATTGGGCAAGTATAAAGCAGCTGTCAATATAAACAAGGGGCGTTGTCTATCACAACTCAAAGAAGAACAAGTCACCCACCTAGAGAATGTTATTAGGACCCTTGTAGAAAAGAAAGACAGGTGAGAAAAAGGAAACGGAGGATAAAATTCAAAAGTTAAAGCCACGCTCCGAAACCTGTGCGAACCTGGTCCATAATTTATTCGAACAAACCACTAAGCCAGCAGGAATTACGCATACTTGAACATGATGAGGGATTCAACACACGAGAATAGAATAGAATAGAATAGAATAGAATAGAATAGAATAGAATAGAATAGAATAGAATAGAATAGAATAGAATAGAATAGAATAGAATAGAATTCTTTATTGGCCAAGTGAGATTCGACACACAAGGAATTTGTCTTTGGTGCATATGCTCTCAGTGTACATAAAGAAAAAATAAAATACATTCATCAAGAATCGTAAGATACAACACTTAGGGATAGTTATAGGTTACTAATAAGCAATCAAATCATACTAGGAAACAAATAAAACAATATAAATTGTAAAGATACAAGCAACATGGTTATAGTCATAAGTGGGAAGAGATAGGTACTAGGAAGGATGAGAAGAATAATAGTAATACAGTCTTAGTAGATAATTTGACAGTGTTGTGGGAATTAGTTGTTTAGCAGAGTGATGGCATTCGGGGAAAAAACTGTTCTTGTGCCTAGTTGTCTTGATGTGCAGTGCTCTATAGCATCGTTTTGAGGGTAGGAGTTGAAACAATTTATGTCCAGGATGTGAGGAGTTTGTAGATATTTTCACGGCCCTCTTTTTGACTCCTGCAGTATACAGGTCCTCAATGGAAGGCAGGTTGGTAGCCATTGTTTTTTCTGCAGTTCTAATTATCCATTGAAGTCTGTGTCTGTCTTGTTGGGTTGCAGACCCGTCTCGAGCTCCATTTTCTCTGGCAGAGGGTCGCAGGAGGCCATCGCAGCTGAAAACGGAGCCCAGGTGGGCCACACGCGGCACTGCCGAGCTCCATTTTTGTTGCCAGAGGCACCGCAGGCCGGTCCTTTGCTGTTTCAAGGGCGGCCCTGCAGGCCAGATCTAAGCACCCTTAGGGCCAAATCTGGCCCGTGGGTGTTGAGTTTGAGACCCCTGACTCAACTGAAAGCTTATCTCCGTCAACTCAAACAAAACGGTCCCGATGACCGACCCAGATTGGATCCTGTTTGTTCTTTGGAAATACTTTGGCCACCTAATGAGAAGAGAGGACTCATTGGAAAAGACCCTGATGGTGGGAAAGACGGAAGGCAAAAGGAGAAGGGGACGGCAGAGGATGAGATGGTTCGATAGTGTCATGGACGCAGTGGTCATGAGTGGTGTGTTATGGTCAGTGGTGGGTTCCTACCAGTGCAGTTCACTCTATAGCACTAGTAGTGGCCCGCTGGTGATGTCACAGTACCGGTGCAGTCGGTTGCCGGTGCCTGGGTGCCACCATTTTTTTTAAAAAAAATTATTTATTTTTAAAAAAATTTCTTCTGCTCATGCCCAGAAGCCGAGCTTCCGGCACTGCGCATGCGCTGACTTCCTACCCCACAGTGAGTCCAAGCAGGGGAGGATGGCTGAGGGAGTGTGTGAGACGCTGAAAGAACGGGCGGCAGGAGCTATCTCCATTCCCCTCCCTTTAGCAGTCCAAGAAGCCACGAATGTGCGGTGATGATCCCAGGCATTTTCGCACGTTCGAGGCTTCTCGAGCTGCTGAGGGGAGGGGGAACGGGCGGCAGGAGCCTAGGATCATCGAATGGGGAGAAGCATTCAGGCTGGACGGAGCCTCCTAGAAGAACCGCTGCCGCGGTCTTGCTGCTCCCGCTGTTGGGGGCTGCGTTGCAGGTGGGCAATGCCCTCCCGCTTCTCCGGCCGCTGTCAAGCTCCTGAGGCCACGCCCACCCAGTCACATGGCTGGCAAGCCACACCCACAAAATAAGCCACGCCCGCAGAGTGGTAGTAAAAAAATTAGGAACCCGCCCCTGGTTATGGTCCATATGGTTGCGAGGGATCGGACACAACTTACCCACTGAACCACAAATGCTTGACTGTAACCACAGCTATACTCTGTACCTGCGTTCTTGCAAGAAATGGCCTCTGCGCTACTATGTTTTGTGCTTTACATTGTCTCCTACATGGGATTTTTTTTTTGTACACATTTTATACATATTTGCATAAAACATTTCACAGATTTCTGCATCAGACTATTCAGCGAAGCAGAACATTTGAGAGCTGAGTTGCGGTTCATGTATTATTCCAAAGTGGAAAAGAATGTATGCTAACATGCAAATCAAAATGAATGTCTCGGCCCACCCTGAAGCTCATAGGAGAAATATTTTTTTACAAGGCATATTCTTGTTAATATTTTCTTGTAAAAGGAAAAACAAACAAACAGAGACGGTGATTTCGCAAGGCCTAGTAAACAGAAACTGTCCTTATCAGTCATGGGAAAACAATTGCAACATAACTGTACATGATGTGGTTGCATACTTTACTGTGGGGACATCCAGAAATGTAATGCACGGTGCATCCTATTGTTAACAAGATACAAAAGGCAAATATTTTACAAAACAGGAAAGGGAAGATTGGCTTGTTGTTGTCATTGTTGTTATTATATACACAACAATGTGGAATCACAGCTGCCAGTTCTTTAGCTGGTGTTGGTCTTCACACGCATCTCAGTCCTTTCCAAGAACTAGGGTGACATCATGTATTGGCATGATAGATGCGTGTGGATCTAAGCAGTGTGACTATTTGAAAACTGACAGATGGAAATTTTGTGTCGATGGGCAAATTTTCTACAGAGGAATTGTTGAGTCTGTCATCTGCACCTCTATAACTGTCTGGTTCGGTTCTGCAACCCAACAAGACAGACACAGACTTCAGAGGATAATCAGAACTTCAGAAAAAATAATTACTACCAACTTGTCTTCCATTGAGGACCTGTATACTGCACGAGTCAAAAAGAGGGCCGTGAAAATATTTACTGACCCTTCGCATCCTGGACATAATGCACACCAAGACAACTAGACACAAGAACAGTTTTTCCCCCGAACGCCATCACTCTGCTAAACAAATAATTCCCTCAGCACTGTCAAACTATTCACTAAGGCTGTATTACTATTACTATTAGTCTTCTCATCATTCCTATCACCCATCTCCTCCCACTTATGACTGTATAGTACTTTACGATTTATATTAATATTGATTGTTTCCTGATTGCTTATTTGTACCCTATGACAATCATTAAATGTTTTTTACCTCATGATTCTTGACAAATGTATCTTTTCTTTTATGTACACTGAGAGCATACACACCAAAGACAAATTCCTTGTGTGTCCAATCACACTTGGCCAATAAAGAATTCTATTCTATTCTATTCTATTCTATTCTATTCTATTCTATTCTATTCTATTCTATTCTATTCTATTCTATTCTATTCTATTCTATTCTATTCTATTCTATTCTATTCTAAGCACAGTCCAAGATTTTTTTTGTATGGCAACAAGTGTGACAATAACCACTCGGACCTCCATGGCTAGTCATGCCATAATCTCTCAACTTTGATCAACTATTATTATTATTATTATTATTATTATTATTATTATTATTATTATACAATTGTATCACAGCGGCCAGTTGTTTCGCCGGATTTGGCATTGATTACTAGTCGAGCCCCACCCAGGGGCCTAGGAAGTCGTAATGTATTTTCGAAGTATATGTGCGGAACCGAGCAGTGCGGCTTTCTGCATTTGACTGATGGTGATTTTGTCAATTTTGAGCTGTTTTAAATGTAATTCCAGTGCTTTTGGGATAGCACCCAGTGTTCCAATCACTACTGGAATTACCACTGCTGGTTTGTGCCATAATCGTTGGATTTCAATTTTTAAGTCCTGGTATTTTGCAATTTTTTCGTGTTCCTTTTCATCGACCTTGCTATCTCCTGGTATTGCAATGTCAATTATAGTCACCTTGTTGTTCTCGACCAACGTGATGTCTGGTGTATTATGCGCCAGTACCTTGTCTGTTTGTATACGAAAATCCCACAAGATCTTGACCATCTGATTTTCAGTGACTTTTTCAGGCTTGTGTTCCCACCAGTTTGTAGCAGTATGGATGTTATAATTTTTGCATAAATTCCAGTGGATCATTTGTGCAACAGAGTTGTGTCGTAATTTGTAATCAGTCTGTGCGATTTTCTTGCAGCAGCTGAGCACATGGGCTACAGTTTCATCAGCTTCCTTGCATAATCTGCATTTAGCATCATTTGAACATTTATCAATTTTGGCCTTTATGGCATTTGTACGAATTGCCTGTTCTTGTGCGGCCAGGATCAATGATTCTGTTTCTTTCTTTAAAGTACCAGATGTTAACCATAACCAAGTTTTTTCACTGTCCACTTTGTCTTTTATTTTTTCCAGAAATTGGCCATGTAATGCTTTATTTTGCCAACTCTCCATTCTTGATTTTATCACATTTTTTCTGTATTCTTGTTTCGTCTGTTGGACCTTCAGTAGATTTTTGTTCTTTACTTCAATTAATAGATGTTCTTGACTTTCTTTTAAATAATCCGCCAATGCATGCTTTTCTTCTTCAACTGTTTGCTTTACTTGTAGTAGTCCTCTGCCACCTGATTTTCTGGGCAGGTAAAGTCTATCAGTGTCACTACGTGGATGTAAACTGTAGTGCATTGTCATTAGTTTTCTGGTGTTTCGGTCCAAAATGTCCAAATCAGCTTGTGTCCAGTTAATTATACCAGCCGTGTATCTTATGACTGGTATTGCCCAGGTATTCATGGCCTTGATGGTGTTTCCACCATTTAATTTAGATTTCAAAATTTTCCTAACTCTGTTGGTGTACTCTCTTCTAATGATAGTTTTCACTTCTCCATGTCTGATGTTATCCAACTGCAGAATGCCCAGATATTTATAGGCTTCATTTTGATTGCATTTAATTAATTGGCCATTGGGCATTTCAATTCCGTCACATGTAGTGATTTTGCCCCTTTTCATAGATACAGTGGCACATTTTTCCATGCCAAACTGCATTGAGATATCTGTGCTGAATATTAGGACTGTGTTGGTCAGTGATTGGATTTCTATTTCTGACTTTCCATACAGTTTCAAATCATCCATATACAATAAATGTGAAATTTTTTCAGCGTCTTTGGCTATTTGGTATCCAAGTTTCATTTTTTTTAAGATTACTGATAGTGGGATCATTGCGATGATGAAGAGGAGGGGTGAAAGTGAATCTCCCTGAAAAATTCCTCTCTTGATATTAACCATTCCATAGTTCTCATTCCCTACTGCCAACACAGTTCTCCATTGTTTCATCGCTTTTTCAGTGAATGATGTAATATTTTTGCTGATGCCAATAGTTTCTAAGCATTTGATGATCCAGCTGTGTGGCAGTGAGTCGTACGCCTTTTTGTAATCAATCCAGACCATATTCAAGTTCGTTTTTCTGTTCTTACAGTTTTCTAGTATCATTTTGTCAATTAGGAGCTGATCTTTTGTGCCCCTGCTCCTTCTTTTGTTGCCTTTTTGCTCTACTGGCAAGATGTTATTTGTTTCCAAATAATCCATTATGTTATCTGCAATTATCCCGGTGAGTAATTTGAAGGTTGTTGGCAAGCATGTTATTGGTCTGTAGTTTCCAGGTGTTGTTCCTTTAGTTGCATCTTTCTGAATCAAGTATGTTTTTCCAGTTGTCAACCATTCATCAATTTGACCATTTTGTAGCATTTCGTTCAGTTGCTTGGCCAATATTGCATGCAAACTGGTCAGATATTTGAGCCAGAAACCATGTAATTGGTCATTTCCAGGTGATGTCCAGTTCTTTACTTTTTTTACTCGATTTTTGACCATCTCAGTTGTTATTTCTAATACTTGCATTTGCTTCTTGCCAACACTTTTCTCAAAGTCTTGTATCCACTTTGCTTCCTTATTGTAATCCTTTGCATTTTCCCACAGTTCTTTCCAGAATTCAACTGTGGCTTGCTTTTCTGGTTTTTCACTTTTGAAATTGTCATTTGCATTGAGGCTTTGGTAGAAACGTCTTTGATCTGATCGAAATTGCTGATTTTGCTTGTACTGAATGATTCTTGCATCATATCTTTCAATTTTTCTGGCTATTGCTGTTATTTGCTGTTTTACAATTTCAAGTGCTTCTTCAATTTTCCTTGTATCAAGCCTGTATCTTCTGGCTAATTGATCCATGATCTTGCTATTTTTTAGCCGTTGTTCATTCATATTTTTTAAATTGCTAGCATCTGTTCTGAGTTTTTTTATTTTTTGTTCCAGTCGAATTGTCCACTTTGGTTTTGATGCTTTTTCTGCCTTGCGACTAGGTGCTTTGTTTTTAAAACCTAGTTCATTAGTGACTATTGCAGCTGCACTGTACATTAACTGATTTGTTTCTAAGATGGATGCCGATTCAATTGTTGAAAGTACTGCATTAACCATTCTCATTATAGGTGCCAAGTTTTTGTTAGGCACAGTTTTTAATGATGGTAAACGTTGCCTTTCCTCATTAGACAGTACATGCTTCATGATTTTGTCCTTCAATTCCTTTGTTTTTCAGTTAGTTCATCAATTGGTTCAATCATGACTGGTTCTGGTAGTGGTGCTATTACTTCTCCACTAACAGTTTCTTCTGTTGGAAGCTCCAGTGTGATGTCTTCAGTTGTTTTGTGAGTTTCTGTTGTTTCCACTGGTGGTGTTATTTTTTTAATTTGGCATAATATTATTATTATTATTATTATTATTATTATTATTATTATTATTATTATTATTATTATTATTATTATTATTATTATTATTATTATTATTATTATTATTATTATTATTATTATTATTATTATTATTATTATTTATTCAATTTGCATGGTTGTCCATCTCATCTAAGCAACTCTGGGTAACTCACAACAGGGAAAAATAAGTGACAACCCAGTAGAGGTAGTCCTTGATTTACGACCATGATTGAGCCCAAAATTTCTGTTGCTAAGTGAGACAGTTGTTGAATGAGTTTTGCCTGGTTTTTCTTGTCACAGTTGTTAAGTGAATCACTGCCGTTGCTAGTAACATGGTTGTAAAGTGAACCTGGCTTCCCCATTGACTTTGCTTGTCAGAAGGACCACAAAAAGTGATCCCATGATCCAGGGACACTGCAACCATCATAAATATGAAACCAGTTGCCAGGCATCCAAATTTTGATCATGTGACTACTGCAATGGTTGTAAGTGTGAAAACTGGTCATAAGTCACTTTTTTCAGTGCCGTTGTAACTTTGAATGGTCACTAAACAAATGGTTGTAAGTCAAGGACTACCTGTATACAGACATATACAAACTGTCCATAATTTATTTTTAAAAAGATAAAGTTGCGATCAGCAGAATTTATTCTACATCAGCTCAATACAGTTACTGTAAGAGCTCCGCACCATTGCTGGACTGGTGGGCACTGTGGCAGAGCCCTGTCTTCAGGGCTTCAGGTCTAGAGCAAGGCTGTCAAATTCTTAGCCCATGGCCCGGATGTGTCATGTGCTGGCCATACCCATGTCCAGTTTAGCAAAGAGGGAAAAAGTCCCAATACGTCATGTGACGCCGTCGTGATGATGTGAGTTTGACACCCTTGGTCTAGAGGATTCGGGCAATCTAAGGTCTGGGGGATGATGTTCCTTAGGGTGGGTGCCCTGGTGGAAAACTCTCCTACAATGGAAGACGCACTGGAGCTGACATAGGGCAACGCCTCGCATGCCCTCCAATATGGTGCCATAGGTTCGCCTATACCATTTCAGACAAATGCTTATCCAATCTCTTCTTAAAAACCTCCAGTGTTGGAGCATCCACAACTTCTGAAGGCAAGCCGTTCCACTGATCAATTGTTTTAACTGTCAGGACATTTCTCCTTAGTTCTAGGTTGCTTCTCTCATTGACTAGTTTCCATCCATTACTTCTCATCCTGCCTTCAGACGCTTTGCAGAGAAATCCTCAAAAACAAACCAATGTTGCACAAACCAATATTGAGTTCTCCAAACACATTTTTGATGCAGAATGAACAAAAAGGAGAGCCCACCCTCAATTTGGGGTGGGTGGGTCAGAGCCTGCAGTAGACAGGAACTCCTTTAACATTTAACACCCAATATTTCTTTCCGCAAAATTAGGGAGTCTCAAGCCCCATTCAGACTGTGTGTGTCCTCTTTCCATTTTGGCCTGGAGCAAAGGCCCATCCTCCACACCCCTTTTTCCTAAAACACAGGGAAGAATTGTTCAGGGAGCCAAGCTTGGCTGAGGTAAAGCTACTTATCCTTGCAAATGTGCAAATTTCTTGGAATATTTTCTTCAACCTAAGCTAACATCAAACATGTGTCTCGGGGAATAAATAATACCAGCGTTTTAGAACCAGGTTGTCGTTCCGGGGTTTTCACTGGTTGGGGGAGGGGGAGGCAATGTCCTGGCTTTTGCAGATTTAGGTAGGGTCAGAACAGCACCCGAAGTCTCCAACATCCAGATAAGAATCTACAAGAAAAGGGGGCATCGCGTTTCAGTCTTGAGCCACAGCAACGGAAAACCTGGGATAAACATTTCGGTTTTGTAAATGAGTCCAGGCGTAGTCCGAGCAGCCCCCCCCCCAAACAAACCCAGGCATTGAACACCAGCAGGTAAAGAGTGACACTGTGTGTGTGTGGCTTATATGAGGCCGGGGGGGGACCTGTTTCTGTCGTGCCCCCACCACCACAGCCCCCTTTCCCAAGGCCCCCCAAGACATTTTAAAGAGGTGCCAAGACAACAGCTCTAAAGCTGTCAGTTTTTACTACCGGCAGAGTAGAGAACCTGCCTCCCACCCCTGTTTATTTTACTGTTGGGACAAAGCAGCCCCCCCTTGTCCAGTCCTTCCCCCTCCTTCTCAGGATTCCTAAACCTGGGTCCCCCCATCCTGTAGCTGGGAGGGCAGGGACCTGAAAATAAAGGGAACTTGTGCAAAGGAGTCTCCATATTTAGAAGAGTCTTGCATTTCCAGTATGGGAGGAAGAAGGTTGCGAAGGTGAAATTTGACAGGGTGGGACAAAAGTCTCTGCTGGTTCTTTGCAAAGTGGATCTTAAGCCACCAGACCGAATATTCTGTGCAGAGGAAATAATTTTTTCCTCTTGTTTTGCTTCTGAACCTCTATAACTGTCTCGTTCGGTTCTGCAACCCAACAAGACAGACACAGACTTCAGAGGATAATTAGAACTGCAGAAAAAACAACAGCTACCAACCAGGGATGGGTTCCTCTTACCTGCCTACCGGTGTGCTGTGCGCGCATCATCTTGTTATGCGCGTGTCCCCTCGCGAGATTTTGCTTATGCGCAGGAAGCAAAAAAAGCCCAAAAATTCCAGAAAAAAGATGGCGCCACGCAACGCACTGGCGAAGATGGTACCGGAGCCGTCACGCACCAATTGCACAATCGGCGGGTCCCTACCGGAACGGCGCACTGGACCGCACTGGTAGGAATCCACCACTGCTACCAACCTGCCTTCCATTGGGGACCGGTATACTGCACCAGTCAAAAAGAGGGCTGTGAAAATATTTACAGACCCCTCGCATCCTGGACACAAACTGCTTCAACTCCTACCCTCAAAACGACGCTATAGAGCACTGCGCACCATAACAACTAGACACAAGAACAGTTTTTCCCCGAATGCCATCACTCTGCCCTAACAAATAATTCCCTCACCACTGTCAAACTATTTACTAAGTCTGCACTACTATTAATCTTCTCATCATTCCTATCACCCATCTTCTCCCACTTATGACTGCATGACTGTAACTTTGTTGCTTGTATCTTTGCGATTTATATTGATAAATCCTCATACTTCCCTTCCACCGGTTAGGTCCCACAGAGTAGGTCTCCTCCAGGTCTCGTCAGCCAAACAATGCCGACTGGCGGGGCCTAGGGGGAGGGCCTTCTCTGTGGGGGCCCCTGCTCTCTGGAACCAACTTCCCCCAAAGATCCGAATCATCCCCACCTTGCTGGCCTTCCGAAAAGCCATTAAGACATGGCTCTTCCTGCAGGCAGGGTTCTGAGACAATTTTACATCTGTGGTCTCCCCCATGTATGCATGGTGTTGTATGTCCTTTTTTAACTTTTTTAAAATTGTTTTTAAATGATTTTATTGTTTGGTGTTCTTTAAAATGCTGTACGCCGCCCTGAGTCCTTAGGGAGTAGGGCGGCATAGAAGAATTCCCAAATAAATAAATAAATAAATGATCGTTTCCTAGTATGATTTGATTGTACCCTATGACTATCATTAAGTGTTGTACCTCATGATTCTTGACAAACATATCTTTTCTTTTATGTACACTGAGAACATATGCACCAAGACACATTCCTTGTGTGTCCAAACACACTTGGCCAATAAAGAATTCTATTCTATTCTATTCTATTTAATTGCGTACATTTTGCACCATCCCTTCTACCCTGCATGCGATGGCAGCAATGGGCATCACCCCATGCTCTTTGTACCGAGATGAGCCACTGATCTCAGAAGGACTCCCTTGTTAGAAGCGAGTTCACACCCCATGGACCAACAGATCAGGTCTTAGCAAGGGAGGAGGGTGGCTGTTCACAAAAACATGCTAAGCTGAATAACATCAAACCTCGGTTTGTGTTTTAACATGTTGTGCAAACCCAACCGATTTGGTTCATTTCGGGTTCCGTAGATCATGCCAAGCAAACTGATGGCTAATACTATAACCAGGTTAAGCATGTTGCGTGAATTCGGGGACTGTGCCAGCCAAGATTTGAAGGTTTAGGTTCAATTTTGTTCCTGGGAGGGGGGGTGTTATGAAAAAAAGCCAGACGAATGGAATGGAATGGAATGGAATAGAATAACAGAGTTGGAAGGGACCTTGGAGGTCTTCTAGTCCAACCCCCTGCTTAGGCAGGAAACCCTACACCACTTCAGACAAATGGTTATCCAACATCTTCTTCAAAACTTCCAGTGTTGGAGCGTTCACAACTTCTGGAGACAAGCTGTTCCACGGATTAATTGTTCTAACTGTCAGGAAATTTCTCCTTAGTTCTAAGTTGCTTCTCTCCTTGTTTAGTTTCCACCCATTGCTTCTTGTTCTACCCTCAGGTGCTTTGGAGAATAGCTCGACTCCCGCTTCTTTGTGGCAACCCCTGAGATATTGGAATACTGCTATCATGTCTCCCCTAGTCCTTCTTTTCATTAAAGAAAACTTTCTCTTCCTGGCTAATTCTAGCAAACAAATATTTTCTATAAATCACTAGTGGTAGAAAGGATTCACCTTATTATGTTCATTAAAGAGACTGCATTGCTATTTCGTCTTAAATGTGTCTCTACATTTAATCTTTTTATATTTCATCTTTTCACTGAAACTTTTAAACAAAAAGATAAAAACTAACAGAAACTAATATAAAGCACAGGTAATCCTCAATTTACAACCAGTAATTCAGCAACCATTAGAAGTTTCAAAGGCGCTGAAAAAGGTGACTTACAACCAGTGGTGGGTTCCTGCCAGAGCTATCCGGTGCGTAGCTCCGGTAGGGAGTGTCCGATTGCACAATTTGCGCGCAACCGCACCGGAGCCGTTTTTGCCGGTCCGTCGTGCGCGTCACCATCTTTTTCTGACAATTTTTGGGCGATTTTGCTTCTGCACATGCACCGGCATGGGTAAGTGAGCAACCCGCCCCTGCTTACAACCAGTCCTCGCACTTACGACCATCTCAGTGCCCCTATGGCCACATGATCAAAATACAGACACTTGGCAATTGGTATGTGTTTACAATGGCTGCAGAGCCCCAAGGTCATGTGATTGCCATCCACAAGCATCCCAGTTGGCTTCCAAGAAGTAAAATCCATGGGGGAAACCAGATGTCCTTGATGACCCCATGACACTTAACAACCACAGCCAAGAATGTCATAAAATTGGGCAGGACTCACTTAGTGACTGCCTCGCTTAGTGATGGAAGTTCCGGTCCCAATTGTGGTCGTAAGTCAAGGATTATATGTAAGGGAAAGAAAGAAAAGATCAAGTGCAAGAAAAGAAAAAAAAAGTTGAAGAAAAATTTTAAAAAAGAAAAAGACTATTCTTCATAACAGTTATAAGTACAAATGTACGTTAGCCTCTTTTTCTAAACTTGCATCCTATTACTTGACATCAGAGTTCTAAATGGAAGAGATGGTGGGCCTTCTGCTTGGGCAGGGGGTTGGACTAGATGACCTACAAGGTCCCTTCCAACTCTGTTAATCTGTATCTTTATCTTCACAAGTCGAGATGAAATGCCATCTTAAAGAAACTTGCCATAGAAGAGAAAATTTCCAACGCAGGCAGCGGTGGGTTGCTCCTGGTTCGGCCCGGTTCTAAGAACTGGTAGCGCCAGCGGCGGGAGGCTCCGCCCACCCACCCGCAGATGTGCATGCGCATGCGCAGAAGTGTGGCACGCGTGCGCGCAAGCACAAGCACGATTCGGTAGTAAAGGGTTTTAGAACCCACTACTCAGGGGTAGGTTCCACATACCTCCATTGCAACGGAAATGATCCTCTGCGCATGCGCAGAAGCCTTTGCGCATGCGCAGAGGGTTCTTTTTGCAAGCCGCGGTGACCAGAGGACCAGTTCGAGAGCGTGGACCACCGTTCATCGCTGCCGGTTCGGCGAGCGGCAGCAATTTTCCGCTACCGGTTCTAAAGAACCGGTCCGAACCGGCAGCAACCGACCACTGCCACTACTGAACTCAGGGGTGAACTGTGGGGTCCTTGGTGCTCTCTGAACTTGGTTGTTTTTTGTCGTAGACGTTTCATTACCAAACTGGGCAACACAGAAATATTGAAAACTGAGAGCAGAAAAAGACCTAGCGGTCCATCAAGTTGCCCTATGAGTTTGTTTTTGTTTTCTTTTTTTAATTTATTATTTTTAAAATTATTATTTTAACATTTTATCTATTTCTATTTTGTTTCTTTTATTTTTGATTTTTGTTGGACAGTGGACAGGTGTTTATCCCCAAGCGTGTTTGATCTTAAGTTACTGATAAACATCGGCAGGGTCGGAAGAAGTGGGATTTGTTCAAGGAAACAACCAAACTCAGAGGGCACCAAAGACCCCGTAAATAAACTCTCTCAAACCTGCAAGCCAAACTGACTGAACTTACTGAGATGGACAGACTGGTTTCTTTCCTTAGAGATAAAACAGCATCTACATTTACTGGTGGTTGAAAACTCCTTGTGGATTTTTCTGGGAAAGGGGGGGGGGCACAACCCCTCATGATTTATGGCTCTAATGATTAGACAGGATTTATTATAGAAAGAAAAGAGTCATTATGTAACTTCAGAGAGTGAGGTTTAAATATAAATATGAAACTACCCTTTGTATATTTCTTTATACCTTTTCTCTCTCTCCTCCCCTTCCCCTCCTCTCCCCTCCCCTCTCCCCATCGCCTCTCCTCCCTCATCTCCTCTCCTCTCCTCCCCTCCCCATCTCCTCCCCTCTCCCTCTCTTCTCCTCCCCTCCCCTCCCCATCTCCTCTCCTCCCCTCCCCCTCCCCCTCTCCTCCCTCATCTCCTACTCTCTCCTCCCTCCTCTCTTCTCCTCCCCTCCCCTCCCCTCCCTCTACTCTCCATCTCCCCCCTCCCCCTCCCCATCTCCTCTCCCCTCCCCTCCCTCCTCTCTTCTCCTCCCACCTCCCCTCCCCTCCCCATCTCCTCTCCTCCCCTCCCCCTCCCCATCTCCTCTCCTCCCCTCCCCCTCCCCATCTCCTCTCCCCTCTCCTCCCACATCTCCTCCCCTCTCTCCTCTCTTCTCCTCCCATACCCCTCCCCCTCCCCATCTCCCCTCCCCTCTCCTCCCTCCTCTCCTCCCTCCTCTCCTCTCCTCTCCTCCCCTCTCCTCCACTTCTCTTCTCTTACCCTCCCTTTCTCTTCTCTCTTCTCTCTTTTCCCCTTTCCCCTCCCCTCTTCCCTTCACTCCTCACACTTTTAGCTGTTTGTGTTATTTATCTCTCTCTATGTTTTATTCTCTATTCTAGTATAATTTGTATTAGTTCTTACTATTGCTCTTAAAACACACACACACACACACACACACACACACACACACACACACACACACACACACACACACACACACACCAAAAAGCAAACCCTTCGAAAAAGTAAACCGGACTTAAAACCTTTTTCCTTGTTGTGGGAACTTTCTCCAAGTGGGAGGGGGGGAAGCCTTAAAAAATAGATCTGTGGATGGCAGTCACTCGAAGGGGTCCCGTTCTCTTAATCACTTGTCTTCCCTGCTGGCTTTGATGAATGCTGTATTAGAGTTCAGAGATTTTTGCCTGGCAGCTGCAGCAATATTTCAGCCTCTGAAACTTGGTGTTTTCCTCCTGGGACAGGACATATACTGGGGAACCCAAGAGGTGGAACTGGGCATGACCTCACCCCACCCCACCCCAAGGCACCACACTAGTTTCAACAAGTTGTTTTTTTTTTTGCTGCTGTGGAAATTCCTTGAATTTTATTCGGTCTTTTCACCTGGCCTGGGGACCTGCCTTGGGTGCAGCATCCTTGAACTCGGTTGTGAAATGTTTTAGAGAAGCACTGCTCTTAGGGGAAGCTTTTGGTAAACCTCTCAAATTCTTTGGGTTTTCGCCCAGGGGAGAGTTTCTTTCAAACTGGGGCTTAAGGCAAACAATAGGTTAAAAACATGCAGGCTTAAAGGAGATGCTTCCAATCTGAAGGGATAAAATGGATTTGATCAGTTCAAGATTCTTCTTTTAGTTCAAGATTCTCCTTTTTTCCCCCTCTGCAAAGATAAACACACACTCCTGGATTCATTTCATATTCTAAAAAAAAAAAAAACCCAAGCAGATAAGATGTTTTTGGACATTAAGTGAACTCGATTCCTATGTGCTTGGAAAAAATTATTCCTTCACAATATAGTCTAGAGCAGCAGTGCTCAAACATTTTGAGAGCGTTCTGTTCTTAAAAATGATTGAGAACCCCGAAGAGCTTTGGTTTATGTGGGTTATATCTATCAATCTTTATTGTATTAGAAATCAAAACTGAGAAATTTAAAAATATATTTATTTGACTTTTCAAACACCCTAATGACTCAGCGACCCACCCACGCTCTCCGAGATCCCCAAGTCACCTTTTGAGAACTGCTCGGCTAGATGTTGTATCAACTCCATCAAACATTTACCTTCAACCTGGTAGGAAATTTTCCTTCCTTCCTTCCTTCCTTCCTTCCTTCCTTCCTTCCTTCCTTCCTTCCTTCCTTCCTCCCTCCCTCCCTCCCTCCCTCCCTCCCTCCCTCCCTCCCTCCCTCCCTTCTTTCCTCCCTCCCTCCCTCCCTCCCTCCTTCCTTCCTTCCCTCCTTTCCTTCCTTCCTTCTTTCCTTCCTTCCTCCTTCCCTCCCTCCTTCCTTCCCTCCCTCCTTCCTTCCTTCCTTCCTTCCTTCCTTCCTTCCTCCTTCCCTTCCTCCGCCTCAGTCTCCCTCCCTCCGTCCCTCCCCTCCATTTAGAAGTACCTTCACCTCAGAGTCCAGTTTTTTCCCTTACTGACAGCACTTCCATCTCACTGGATTTGAATTCAGCCTTATTTATTTATTTATTTATTTATTTATTTATTTATTTATTTATTTATTTATTTATTTATTTGTTTATTTGTTTGTTTGTTTGTTTATTTATTTATTTATTTATTTATTTATTTATTTATTTATTTATTTATTTATTTATTTATTTATTTATTTATTTATTTATTTATTTATTTATTTATTTATTTATTTATTTATTTATTTAGCGATTCTTATAGGCCGCCCTACTCCCTGGGGACTCAGGGCGGCGTATCCAGCCTGTTGCTGAGATTAAGCAACCCTTGAGGAGAATAATTACTTTCATGGCGTCATAAGGAGCAGTGACTGGTGATATGAGCCGAGGTGGCGCAGCGGTTAGAGGCAGTACTGCGGGTCACTTTAGCTGACTGTGATCCGCAGGTCAGCGGTTCAAATCTCACCCGCTCAAGGTTGACTCAGCCTTCCATCCTTCCGAGGTAGGTAAAATGAGGACCCAGATTGTTGGGGGCAATATAAAAATACATTGCTTACTGGTGTAAACCGCTTAGAGAGTGCTTGCACTGTGAGGCGGTATATAAATCTCACAAAATAAATAAATAAATAAATAAATAAATAAATAAATAAATAAATATGAGGGAATAGAAGGGGAACTCATCAAATCTGCAGACGACACTAAGCTGGCAGGAATAGCCAACACCCCAAAAGACAGGCTCACGATCCAAAAAGATCTTGACAGGCTTGAACAATGGGCCCTATCCAACAACATGAAATTTAATGTGGAGAAGAGCAAGGTTTTACACCCAAGGCAGGGAAAACAAAGGTACAAGCACAGATTAGGCGAAACCTGGCTCAGAAACAGCAACTGTGAGAGGGACCTTGGAGTCCTAGAAGACAATCACTTAAACATGAGCTAACAGTGTGAGGCAGCAGCCAAAAAAGCTAATAAAATCCTTGCTGTATAAACAGAGGTACAGAATCAAAATCACGTGAAGTATTAGTACCGCTTAGTAAGGCCACACCTGGAATACTGCATCCAGTTTTGGTCACCACATTGCAAGAAAAAAAAATGTTGAGACTTTGGAAAAAGTGCAAAAAAAAAAAGAGAAACTAAGATGATTAAAGGCCTGAAGACTAAAACATACCAAGAATGGTTGCGGGATTTGGGTTTGGCTAGTTTAGAGAAAAGAAGGACTAGAGTAAGGTGACCAGATTTTAATATTTGTAAAGCAGGACACCATTGATGGGGGGGGGTTCTAGGGGAGCAAGATGGGAGGGGTCCGTCTCTCTTATCCTGCAGTTTTGTGCACCCCCCCCCCAAACACACATACACCCCTTCATCACAGCCAGGGGTGGGTTCCTACTGGCGCAGGCTTACCTGTTCGTCGCTGCAGAGCTGAAGAAACTGGTGGCATTCGCGGTGCGGGGCTTCCCCCGCCCGCTTTCCCCGGCTGCCGGGACGCCGCCATTTGCATTCTTTTGCCCTCTGCGCATGCGCAAAGCGTTCTGCTTGCGCAGAGGGCAAAAGAACGCAAATGGCGGCATCCCGGCGGCCGGGGAAAGCGGGTGGGGGAAGCCCCGCGCCGCGAATGCCACCAGCTTCTTCGGCTCTGCGGCGACGAACAGGCAAGACCGCCGCTGCCCCTCTCACTGCCCTCCCTCCCCGCCTGGCAGGAGGAGGCAGGCGAGGCAGGAGGCAGAGGGGTGTGCAGGGCAAATTCAAATTCAAAAAGCGGGACTTTTTTGAAACGCCGCAGGACGCGGGACAAATTATTAAAAAGCGGGACTGTCCCGCCAAAAGCGGGACGTCTGGTCACCTTAGACTAGAGGTGACATGATAGCAGTATTCCAGTATTTGAGGGGCTGCCACAAAGAAGAGGGGTTCAACTTATTTTCCAAAGCATCAGAAGGTAAGACAAGAAACAGTGGATGGAAGGTAATCAAGGAGAGAAGCAACCTAGAATTAAGGAGAAACTTCCTGATAGTGACAGCAATTAACCAGTGGAACAGCTTGCCTCCAGAAGTTGTGGGTGCTCCAACACTGGAGGTTTTAAAGAAGAGACTAGACAATCATTTGTCGGAAATGGTATAAGGTCTCCTGCTTGAGCAGGGGGTCAGACTAGAAGATCTCCAAGGTCCCTTCCAGCTCTATTCTGATTGAAGATATCCTGTTCCAATGATCTTGCCTGAATTGAAGAAGCTTCTTGGATGAGAAGCGAAATGTCTTCAAGGAAAAACAAAGGCCGGTTGCTTTTTGAAAAAGCCCCTTTGGGACGATTTTGATCTTTATGTTTTAGTAAATTGATTGTATTTTTTAATTGTTATGATCTGCCCAGAGTTCTTGAAAATTTAGCAACATGCAAGTTTAATCAGTCATTATCATTATTACTATTTTGTCCCTGAGGAAACGTTGACCAAAATAGTATTGGTTTCCTGTAGTGAAGGCTGGGAATTGCATCTCATTCTGTTCCCCATCTGAAAGCAATGCTTAGTTGAGAAAAGGGTATTCTTTTGTTTTTTAATTTTTAATTTTCATTTTTCCAATTTACATATCAACAAACATTTTTAACAGTACTGTGTCATATGTTTCATACGGTTATTTGCATTTATTTCTATACATCTTTATTTCTCTGTTCTAACCAATTATACCACTTATTCCACACCTCATAAAATTCTGTTTCTTCCTTGCCTTTCATTTCTAATGTGAGCTTGTAAATCTCGGCACATTCCAGTATCTTATGTATAATCCTTTCATTGCTTGGTGTATTTTTAAGGTTCCAACATTGAGTGTATACAATTCTTGCTGCGGTTACTATGTGTAAAATGATGTATTGGAGTTGTTTCTTTATCTTTTGGTTAATTACTCCTGATAAGAATAGTTCAGGTTTAAATTCTACTTGTTCACCTATTATCTCCTGTAGCCATCTCCTTATCTGTTCCCAATATTTCTTCGCTTTGGGGCATTGCCACCACATATGATAAAAAGTTCCCTTCTTAACTTTTGCATTTCCAGCAGTCCGGTTTCATATTTGTATACATTTTTGCCAATCTTGCCGGTGTTAAATGCCACCTATAAAGCATTTTATATTGATTTTCTTTAAATGCAGTCGATAATGTTAATTTACAGTTCTTGTTCCATATTCTTTCCCATTCCTCTTAGGGGATTGGGAGCATATTAGCGAAATAAAACTATTCACTAAGGCTGCATTACTATTACTATTAGTCTTTTCATCGTTCCTATCACCCATCTCCTCCCACTTATGACTGTATGACTGTAACTTGTTGCTTGTACCCTTATGATTTATATTAATATTGTTTCCTGATTGCTTATTTGTACCCTATGACAATCATTAAGTGTTTTTTACCTCATGATTCTTGACAAATGTATCTTTTCTTTTATGTACACTGAGAGCATATGCACCAAAGACAAATTCCTTGTGTGTCCAATCACACTTGGCCAATAAAGAATTCTATTCTATTCTATTCTATTCTATTCTATTCTATTCTATTCTATTCTATTGTATTCTATTCTATTCTACCGTTACTTGTTGCTTGTATCCTTGCGATTTCTATCAATATTGATTGTTTCCTGATTGCTTATTTGTACCCTATGACAATCATTAAGTGTTTTTTACCTCATGATTCTTGACAAATGTATCTTTTCTTTTATGTACACTGAGAGCATATGCACCAAAGACAAATTCCTTGTGTGTCCAATCACATTTGGCCAATAAAGAATTCTATTCTAAAAACATAGAAGAAATGTGTGCTAATTGGCACATTAAAGATGTAACTCTGAAACGCCCGAATCTCAAGAAGCTTTATTAAAAAAAATGTATGGCAACGCAACTGATATGTTTCTTTTATTAAGATAATAATTCTGTCTTGAGGATAGTAACAGCAGAAGGGCGGAGAAGTAACTTGAGGTTAGTTAATTATGAATATCTTGCATCATCTATTAATTATGCATATGGTGACTCTGCCATTTTCTCCTCCTTTCTGAAATGTATACACATGAGTGCATCTTTTCGTCTGCAAGAATTCCTCCCACTATTCTGTGGAGGGAATGCCTCCAATGTTTACCATAAACACAGGAAGTCCTCGACTTACGACCACAAATGAACCGAAAATTTCGGTTGCTAAGCGAGAGAGTTGTGAGTTTGGCCCCATTTGACGACCTTCCTTGCCGCAGTTGTTCAGTGAATCACTGCAGTTGATAACATTTGTTGACTGACTTTGTTGACTGACTTTGCTTGTCGGGTGATCTCAAAAGTGGATCACGTGACCCCTGGGATGCTGCAACCGTCATAAACAGGGGCGGGTTCCTAGTTTTTTTTACTATCACTCTGTGGGCGTGGCTTATTTTGTGGGTGTGGCTTGCCAGCCATGTGACCGGGTGGGTGTGGGCCTCGGGAGCTTGGCAGTGGCCGGAGAAGCAGGGGGGCATTGCCTACCCACAACGCAGCCCCCCGCAGCAGGAGCAGCAAGACCGCGGCAGCGGTTCTTCTAGGAGGCTCCGTCCGGCCTGAATGCTTCTCCCCATTCGATGATCCTAGGCTCCTGCCGCCCGTTCCCCCTCCCCTCAGCAGCTCGAGAAGCCTCGAATGTGCGAAAATGCCTGGGATCATCACTGCGCGTTCGTGGCTTCTCAGACTGCTGAAGGGAGGGGAACTGAGATAGGTCCTGCCGCCCGTTCTTTCAGTGTCTCACGCGCTCCCTCAGCCATCCTCCCCTGCTTGGACTCACTGTGGGGTAGTGTGAGAAATATGAATTTATTCTTGCTGAATAAGACATGTAATAAGAGCCATAGCACAACCATTTTGAAGCTATTTGTAATGGACAAATAATATTGTGTAACAGAATGTATTTTATGTATGTCAGCTCATTTTCACTGTCCTCAGATACAGGATATGTTTTTACTATGTTCTGGTTTTTTTTTCCTAGGTTGTAAATACTGTGTTACATGTTACATAATAGGAGGTTGGACGATATGATGTGAGGAGAATGGGAGGAGTAAGGTGGAGTCATGTTTTGTATAAATCCATGTTTCTGGATAATGGCTGTGCCTCTACTTGTATCAGAAATTCTGTCTTCTGTTCAGGTATGGGGACCTTTGATCATGCGGCTTCTCGCTTCCAGAAGGAAGGTTCTCATTTCTCCGAGGCTTCCAAGAGGGTCTCCCCGGCATGCGCACCCTACTGGCCCCGCCACAGCCAGTCAGGGAGTCGCAAGAGGGGGAGGAACATCGCCTGAAGGGAAGTCTCCGCCGGGGGTAGCTATGTTCCTCAACCAGCGCCAGGGAAACAGCCCCGCCGCTTCTCCATTCCCACCGTCTCCCGTACCCTCTCAGGCCAGGTGAGGGAGGGGGGAGAGGCCAGCCAGTGATGGGACAGGGAGCCACAGCAGGAGGCCCAAAGAGCCACATGTGGCTCGCGAGCCGCAATTTCCAACCCTTGTCCTAGGGTGTCAAAAAAGTCAACATGTGTGTCACTAGTGTGTCATCAAAGCCCCATGGCTAGACATGTCAAACACATGGCCCGCAGGCCAGATCCGGCCCACAATAGGCCCAGAGTTGTCCTGCGGGGCCGTCCCAGAGATGGTAAGGGACCGGTCCCTGCCACCCTGGCACACCCGGCCATGCCCACCCAATCGGCCGCGACAACCAGGCCACGCCCACCACGCCCCTCCAAGGGCAGACAAAATCTTGATACGGCCCACAATGGGATTGAGTTTGACACTCCCACGCAGCCATGCCCTTTGAATGCATTTTGTGATGGACATTAAAAGGGGTGGGGCTTTGATCTCATGATCACAGCTAACTTTGTGATTTTTTTTCACTTGCCCCCGTGGACGTTCCTGCTCTGAGACACCATTTTTAGTCTCTCGCTTCCAGGGTAGCCACAAGGAAAACAGCATTTTTCATTCCTGTTGATGCGACCAGAAAAATGAAGGTTTCAGTCCATGTGCTCTGTTTATTGCTTTTGAAAAAAATTCGAGACATTATTTTCCCCAGTAAAATGACTGCAAGTTTAGAAATAAGTCAATTTAACTTCTTCTTAACTTCTAAGAGAAACAGCAGAAGTAAGAATTTTCTGTTCTCTTTCGAAATCCCGTCTACTCAGCTCGGTTCCTCACGAGATGTACCGACATGCTATTTTACTAAGAATAAACACTACAGCTTTTTTGGGGTGAGTAAACCTTTCACCTCTAGGTTAGAAGCCAGATCTAGGCAACTAGGTTGCTTCTCTCCTTGATTAGTTTCCATCCATTGCTTCTTATCTTGTCTTCAAGTGCTTTGGAGACAATGTTGACCCCCTTTTCTTTCTGGCACCCCCTTATCAGCGGTGAAATCTATTTACCTTCCCTACCGGTTCGGAAGCGCTTTTTCACCCTCTGCGCATGTGCAGAAGGCTTTGTGCATGCGCAGAAGGTTTTGTGCATGCACAGAGGGTTAAAAACAAGAAAATGGCGACGTCCGGGCGGGTGGGCGGAGCCTCACGCTGCCATCGCTACCGGTACTCCAAACCACCGCCGGCTGCCGTTACCAGTACGTCCGACCTGGGGCGTACCGGTAGGATTTCACCACTGCCCCTTATATATATTGTAACACTGCTATCATGTCACCCTTAGTCTTTCTTTTCATTGGACTAGACAAAGCCAATTCCTGCAACTGTTCTTCATACGTTTTAGCCTCCAGTCCCCTAATCATCTTTGTTGCTCTTCTCTGAGTTTGGTTGTTTTCTTGCAGACTTTTCATTACCCAACTAGATAACATCATCAGTGCTAGACTTAGTTAGGTAATGAAACCTCTGCAAGAAAACCCACCAAACTCAGAGAGTGTCAAGAACTCCCATTGTTTTAGAATATTTTCTGCAGTTTGCATCTATCTAGGGAAAAGGGGCATCTGTTGAACCTCAATGCTCATTACATCCAAATTTACGTTATTTCCGTCAAGTTATCTGTGCCAATTCATACCATTCAGGGGTGGGTTGCTCTTACCTTGCTACCGGTGCGCTGCGCGTGCATTGCCACATTTCGCTCTCGCGCACACTCGCTACGTGCGCGCACCCCCTCATGCAATTTTGCTTCCGCACATGCGCAGGAAGCAAAAAATCACCAAAATCTCGCGAGGTAAGATGGCGCCCCGCGGCGGACCGCCGAGGACAGCACCGGAGCCGTTTCACAATCTGCCGGCCGCTACCGGTGCCATAGAGAAGACTGCACCAGTAGGAACCCACCCCTGGTACCATTGGTGATACTACCCTGGACCAGGAGTAGTATCCAACAACATGGCAAACTTAGAATGAACCATCCTTTATTGTCTTTGTCGGTGGTGAGTGAATGATTCAAACCCAGATGCTCAGTGAGGGAGAAGTAATTTCTAGGAATCTGTCCATCAAAACCTGCCACGCATTTCCAGGAATGAATGGACTCCAGACTGAAAGTGGTTTCAGGTGTCTGGGCCAGGTGGTCGTAGGGCTGCCGACATGACTGTCTGCATCTCTTCCCAGGGTGATTCAAAGATGCTTCTCCCCACACAAAGAGGACCAGCCCATCCTTCTGGGGATTTTGCTGCAAGCTGATTCTCCCGGGGGTCATGGCTGGAGGAAACCCTCCAGGGAACTGACTCACTTCCTTTCCTACACGCCTGGCATGCTTTTATGAGTGTCAGAGAGGTGACCTTGCATTCCATTTTCAAAAAGCAGCAATCTCTGTTTGAAGATTGTGGGTTCCTGGAGCCAGACAGATTTTTGCTGACACCCAAATTCACGCAAGGTTGACCAAATTTGGCTGAGAATTTCGAGCCAGGAATCTCTGAAGGAACACGGGTTGCCCGCTGCTACTTTCTCGGAAGATTTAACAGAAAAACAGAGTTGGAAGGGACCTTGGAGGTCTTCTAGTCCAACCCCCTGCTCAAGCAGGAGAGCCTATACCAAGTTAGACAAGTGTTTGTCCAATATCTTCTTCAAAATCTACATTGTTGGAGCACCCACAACTTCTGAAGGCAAGCTGTTCCACTGGTTAATTGTTCTAGCTTTTAAGAAATTTCTCCTTAGTTCTGGATTGGTTTTCTCCTTGATTAGTTTCCACCCATTGCTTCTTGTTCTACCCTTAGGTGCTTTGGAGAATAGCTTGACTCCCTCTTCTTTGTGGCAACCCCTGAGATATTGGAACACTGCTATCATGTCTCCCCTAGTCATTCTTTTCATTAAACTAGACATTCCCAGTTCCTTTATAGGTTTTAGCCTTCAGACCCCTAATATCTGTGTTGCTCTTCTATGCACTCAACATCTTTTTTGTATCATGGCAACCAAAACTGAATGTAATATTCCAAGTGTGGTCTTACCAAGACACATGAAGTGGTATTAACTCTTTCATGCCTTAGGCATGAAAGCCAGCTGGGTGACTTTGGGCCAATCGCCAGGAGACTGTGAGTTCTAGTCCCACCTTAGGCATGAAAGTTGGTTAAGTGACTTTGAGCCAATCATCCAAAGACTGTGAGTTCTAGACCCGCCTTAAGCATGAAATCCAACTGGGTGACTTTGGGCCACTCCCTCCCTCTCAGCCCATCCCACCTCACAGTGTTTTTGTGGGGAAAATAGGAGGCAGGAGTATTAGATAATGTTCACCCCCTTGAGTTATTTATAAAATAACAAAGGTAGGATAGAAACCAAATTAATAAATGCATTGAAAGTATGTCCTTGGTCCAACTGAGTTGCCTAGATCTGGCTTCTAACCTGGAGGTGAAAGGTTTACTCACCCCGAAAAAGCTGTAGTGTTTATTCTTGTCAATCTCACCTCAGCTTGTACCAAAGCTAAGCTTTGTTTATTTTTACTTCGGTTGCTTTGCTTGTTAAGTCATGAGGATCTCCACTGTGCAAATGCCCAAAAAGAGGTTTCTTCCAAACCCAGGTTAAGAGTTGTATGAATTTAACCATTTTGGAATTCAGCTTGTTTCTGCACTAAAAGCACATCTGGTGTATTTTACGTGATTCAGTAATTCAGTAGTCCTTACGTGTAGTAAAATAGCATGTCGGTATATCTCGTGAGGAACTGAGCTGAGTAGACGGGATTTCGAAAGAGAACAGAAAATTCTTACTTCTGCTGTTTCTCTTAGAAGTTAAGAAGAAATTAAATTGACTTATTTCTAAACTTGCAATCATTTTACTGGGAAAAATAATGTCTCAATTTTTTTTTCAAAAGCAATAGACAGAGCACATGGACTGAAACCTTCGTTTTTCTGGTTGCATCCACAGGAAGCAGAAATGAAGAAGCTTCTTGGATGAGAAGCGAAACCTCTTCAAAGAAAAAACCAGGAAGTCCAGTTGCCTCCTGAAAAAGCACCTTTGGGACAAGAAAGTCCAGTTGCCCTTTAAGGAATCTCATCCTGTTTCTCTCCATCAGTCGGTCTTGGTTCTAAGAGGTCTGTAAGGGGCGTGCATAAGCGCACCACTGTGCCTACCGTCCCTGTCCTACTGTCCTATTGTCCTCTTTTATCGGTACTTTTTTAACTTATGTTTATACAAATAACTACTATTCTGTACATGTTTAATAAATAAATAAATAAATAAATAAATAAATAAATAAATAAATAAATAAATAAATAAATAAATAAATAAATAAATAAATAAATAAATAAATAAAATCAGATCTCTACCGTGTGTCTTCTCTCAGGCACCAGACAGACTTGATCTTTCATAAGTCCATCCAATTTTACAGTTTTAAAAATTTATTTTGTCAGGCATGTATAGGATTACAGACAAAGTATAAACATGATTGTGAATATATAAGATGTACAAGCATGGTTATGAGTACATGATATTTTACGAATACATGGGGACGTTAGAACAGGGACGGTAGGCACGCTGGTGCGCTTATGCACGCCCCTTACAGACCTCTTAGGAATGGGGTGAGGTTAACGGTAGACAGTCTAAGGTCAAAGTTTTGGGGGCTTGGGGAAGAAACTACAGAGACAGGTAATGTATTCCAGGCATTGATCACTCTGTTGCTGAAGTCGAATTTTCTGCAATCATGTTTGGAGCGTTTTACATCATGTTTGAATCTATTGTGTGCATACATTGTGTGCATACATTTAGTTTGAATCTATTACGTGCTCGTGTATTGTTGCGGTTGAAGCTGAAGTAGTCATTGACAGGTAGGACATTGTAGCGGATAATTTTGTGTGGTCGAACTTAGGTCAGTTCGAAGGCGGCGTAGTTCTAAATTTTCTAGGCCCAAAATTTCAAGTCTGGTGGCATAAGGTATTCTGTTGCAAACGGAGGAGTGTAGTACTCGTCTCGTGAAATATCTCTGGACATTCTCAATTGTATTAATGTCCGATATGTAGTGTGGGTTCCAGATGGATGAGCTGTATTCGAGAATTGTTCTAGCAAATGTTTTATATGCTCTAGTTAGTAGTACAATATTACCAGAGAAGAAGCTATGTAGGATTAGGTTAACCACTCTTAATGCCTTCTTAGCAATGCTGTTGCAGTGGGCTCTGGCACTTAGATCATTAGAGATGAGTACTCCAAGATCCTTTACTGAGTGAGGATCATCAACAAGGTCGTGATCATCTAGCTTGCATTTTATGTTCTGATTATTTTTGCCAATGTGTAAGACTGAGCATTTGTTGATTGAGATTTGAAATTGCCACTTGTTTGACCATTCTGATACATAGTCAAGGTCTTCTTGAAGGGTAGTAGTATTGTCGGTGGTGTTGAATAGTTTTACATCATCTGCAAAGAGGACGCAGTTGCTTTTTATATTATCACAAAGGTCATTTATAAATAAATGAATAAATAAATGAATAAAGAGAGTTGGTCCTAAAACACTGCCTTGGGGAACACCACTGTTAACAGGTACAGGATCACTTTTATTTTTAAATGCATGGGGGAGGGGTTTTGGGGATAAGGCCTGTGGGAAAATAGGAGCAACCAAGAAAGGCAACCTTCTGGAATGAGGCAAGGTTTTCTCATAAAAATAGCGGTCCCGGCCTAGCCAGGGACTTAGATCCAGCGACTTTTTCCTCTCCACCATTCAGGGGGAAAGCACCTTTTGGAGAGGCAGCCAGGCCTGGGCGTACGGAGAAGGAATTCTTGCAAGTCCAGACAATGTTTCTTCAGATGCATTCCACAGCAATTAGCACAAATAGCTCGCTTCCTTCTCCGGAGGGCCTCGTCCCTGGAGCGGGCCCAGGAGATTTTTCTTTGTTGTCTTGTTCTTTCAGCCAAATTCTCCTCCACAATTTCCTTCCCTTCCTTCATGTGGCTGCCTCTTGCTTCCTAGGGCAGCCTGCTTTTCCCAGCACTTTTCCATTTTGCAGGGGTCCCCAAACTTGGCAATTTTAAGACTTGTGGGCTTCAACTCCACCCGGAGAGAATTCTGGGAGTTGAAGTCCACAAGTCTTCAAGTTGCCAAGTTTGAAGACCTCTGATATAAGGCCTATTTGTCCCACTGAACAAACGGAAGGGCGTTTCTCTTCTACATGCACGGTGCCAAGGCTGGGGGATTCTGGGAGTTGGAGTCCAGGCAACTTGGAGTTCTCAAGTTTGGAAATTATGCAGTCCTTTTCAGATACAGCTAGTCCTTGACTTACAACAGTTCATTTAGTGACCGTTTGAAGTTACAACATCACCGAGAAAAGTGACTTATCAGTGGTTTGTCAAACTTAGGACCATTGCAATATCCCTGTGGTCACATGATCAAACTTCAGTTGCTTGGCAACTGACATGTATTTCTGACAGTTGCCCTGTCCTGGGATCATGTGACCACAATTTCCCAACCAGCTTCCGACAAGCAAAATCAATAGGGGAAGCCAGGTTCACTTAACGATTGCATGATTCACTTAACAACTGAAGCAGTGGTGAAATCCAATTTTTTTTACTACCGGTTCTGTGGGAGTGGCTTGGTGGGCATGGTGTGGCTCAGTGGGAGTGGCAGGGGAAGGATACTATAAAATAGGAGCCGAGGTGACGCAGTGGTTAAAAGCAGCACTGCAACCTTCAGCTGATTGCTAGTTCAGCAGTTCAGCTGTTCAAATCTCACCAGGCTCATGGCTGACTCAGCCTTCCATCCTTCTGAGGTCGGTAAAATGAGGACCCAGATTGTTGGGGGCAATATGCTGAACTCTGTAAACCGCTTAGAGAGGGCTGTAAAGCACTATGAAGCGGTATATAAGTCTAAGTGCTATTGCTATTGCTATCTCCATTCCCACCCCACTGGGGCCAGCCAGAGGTGGTATTTGCCGGTTCTCCAAACTACTCAAAATTTCTGCTACTGGTTCTCCAGAACCTGTCAGAACCTGCTGGATTTCACCCCTGAACTGCAGTGTTTCGCTTAAAAAACTGTCATAAAAGGTCATAAAAATGGGGCAAAACTCAATAACTGCCTTGTTTAGCAATGGAAATTTTGGGCTACATTGTAGTCATAAGTCGAGATTACCTGTCCTGTTTTGGCTAAGGATATTGTACGAACAAACCACACGTCTTACGGCCAAAATATATTTTGCTAAGGGAGACACTAAGTTAAGTGAGCTTTGCCCCATTGTACGACCTTTCTTGCCCCAGTCGTTAAGTGAATCATTGCAGTTATTAAACTAGTAACACGGCAGTTAAGTGGCTTCCCCATTGACTTTGCTTGTCAGAAGGTCACAAAAGGGGATCACATGATCCCGGGACACCGCCACCATTATAAATATGAGTCAGTTGCCAAACATCCAAATTTTGTCCACGTGACCAGAGGGATGCTGCAAGAGTCGTAAGTGTGAAAAACGGTTGTAAGTCACTTTTTTCCAGTGAGGTTGTAGCTTCAAATGTTCACTAAATGAACTGTTTTTAAGTCGAGAACTACCTGTACTGTTTTGTGATGGATACAGTACCGTAGAAACAAACCACTGTACAATTTTTTACCATCTCCGAATTCCCCTTCCTCCTTTAGTATCGTTTTTCCATTTAGCCCCAAAACTCAAACACCAGGTTGATCCAGTCCCGATTTCTGGCTCTTTTCAAGATTCTGAAGTACCGCATTTTTCGGAGTATAAGACGCACCGGAGTATAAGACGCACCTTAGTTTTGGGGGAGGAAAATAGGGGGGGAAATCTGCCTACCAGGTATTCATCTGGCTAGCATCCTTAGTCTGGTCAGCTTCAGCACATTCTTTTATCCCCTGGTTAGGACTTAAAAAAACCTTCTTCGGAGAGAGTAACAATGAAAGAGCCTGCAAGCCAGTAAGAGCTGGGAAGATCGTTAGCACCTGGTTAGGGCTAGAAAAAAACTTATTCGGAGCAAGTAAAGTAATGGAAAAAAAAACCTGCAAAGATTTAGGGCTGGAAAAACATTCTTTGGAGAGAGTAACAATGAAAGAGCCTGCAAGCCGGTAAGAGCTGGGAAGATCGTTAGCATCTGGTTAGGGCTAGAAAAAAACTTATTCGGAGCAAGTAGAGCAATGGAAAAAAAACCCTGCAAAGACTTAGGGCTAGAAAAACATTCTTTGGAGAGAGTAACAATGAAAAAGCCTGCAAGCCGGTAAGAGCTGGGAAGATCGTTAGCATCTGGTTAGGGCTAGAAAAAAACTTATTCGGAGCAAGTAGAGCAATGGAAAAAAAACCCTGCAAAGACTTAGGGCTAGAAAAACATTCTTTGGAGAGAGTAACAATGAAAAAGCCTGCAATGTAAGAGCCGGGAAGATCGTTAGCACCTGGTTAGGGCTGGAAAAAAAGCTTCGAAAAGGCTACATTCAGAGTATAAGACACACCCAAATTTTCAGCCACTTTTAGGGAGGAAAAAGGTGTGTCTTATACTCCAAAAAATACGGTATCTTTTCCAGGAATTGATGACCAGAATATCGTACACCGTATTCCAGAGACAACCCTTAGGTTGATTTGTAGGGAGGATTGGTGGTATTGGCAGATTTAAGGCAGATCATTAACATCCTTTGTGCTCTTGGCTTTAAATAAACGTTTACTGAAAGTCCTATTAATTAGCTGGAAATAGCACCGCTTTGCAGTGAAGTGCAGTCCATTGAACTGCCAGATTATTCTGCACTTCCCAAAATTACTCAGTTGATCCAGGAGGACCTCCCAGAGATGACCTTCCCTTGGCCTGAACCTTGGCCCAAGGAAGAGCTGGCAGCCCTTAACTGTCAATCTGGGTTTAATGCTCCCAGAGTTATAAGCAGTAGTTCCTGTCTCCCCTCTATTCATCTTGGTCCCATCACACCTCACCATGCCGACAAGGCTAAAGCTCTGCTTAGCGTCTTTGCCCGGGTCAATGTTGACCAGGTCATATGTCTGATAACCTTTGCAGATAAAAGAGTCCCCTCCTGGCTTGGAGCAGATAGTGGCCGTCCTTCTTCTCAAGTGACAGCCACCGCTTGAGGGATATGGAAATGGCCCTGTTATCTTCTTTCCTGGCCCCTATTGACCTGGACTCACAAGTCATCTCTCTCTGAGGCTACTGGCTTCTTGACCCAAAGGGCAACATCTTGACAAAACAGCAAAAAAAAAAGGAACAAGTTGGGTCACTCACTTTGAGTTCAGAAATGAGCTGTTATTCTGTTAAGTTGCTCTCAGAAATACATCTGGGGATTGTAAAAAGCTGTGTGTATGTGTGCAAGGATTTTCATTTTGTAATTAAAGGCTAAGAAGGTTTTGTCAGACTGAGTTCTGCGTACCTTGGATGGCAAGACGTGTTACTTTTTTAATGTAAAGAGAACCACATGTAGCTTTTGGGTACCAAATCAAGAGCCGCCATGCAAAGAATAGGAGAGATGTGTTCTGCCCCAGCTAAGAACGTAGCACAACACACAGTTTTTACGAACTTATTTAATCAAATAACCACTACTAATAACTGTCTTAGCAGTGGATATGCACACACCAATCTAAAAGCAGTTTTTACTTGCAAGCAACCAGCTGCTAATTAGTCTTCATTAATAGCTGGTATCAGTTCAAAAAGTCTTAAAGCAAAGAAGAAGCAATTAGGTCTTGATATCTTACGAAGCTTCAGAGAGTTGGCAAAATGCCTAGAAGTAATCCTTGATAAGCAAACTGAAGCAGAGAAACAAAGCATAAGTTTTTCAGACACGAAGCACACTATGACCAGATGGATTTCCAAACATTGTTTCCTGCAGCCTTTCAGCTGCCTCTAATGTCCTTAATTTAGACTAGGGGAGTGGCCAATTAGCCCCAAGTCTTACTCCCGAGGAGACCTCCTCTGGAGTAACCATTCCTGCCTCTTGGCAGCTCTGCGGGCCCGTGCATTAAGAAGAGGAGAAGCCTCTTCTCCCTCATCACTGCTATGAGGTGCTGGAGGTTCCGAAGGTCCTGGCTGAACCTCAGCCTCTGGCATCGAGTCCTCGCCAGCCTCCTCATTGTCCGACTCGGGTGTCAGCTGCACAGGTCGCTGGCGCGTCACCAAGTCGGTCTCCTCTCGCACGGGCTCCGCTATCAGCTGCACGGGCTGCTGGCGGGTCACAACAAGATGGGTCAGTGAATGTGGAGTTTTAAGGGCGAAAACAATTACTAATAAAGGAGAATATTGGTAGCTCAGAGTTGGAATGAGCTGTCCTTGGTCCTCTCTGAGCTTGGCTGTTTTCCTGGAGACCTTTCATTACCCAAACTAGGTAACATCATCTAGCACTGCTGATGTTATCTACTTGGGGTATTAAAATGTCTGCAAGAAGACAACCAAGCTCAAAAAGCATCAAGCATCCTTCAGAAAACAATTGGTCTAACATGACATATGGATCTTGGGATTCTTAGATTGGGCAACCTTGTAGAACTTCTTCACACATTGGCAGGATGCAGATAACCTGTTTCCCCAGGTGAGGGGAAGTCTTGTGTTAAGACCCAGCTCTCTGGAGAAAGGTGAAATGAAAAAGAAGATGATCAGCATTCAAGTACCATATTTTTCAGAGTATAAGATGCACCAGAGTATAAGACGCACCTTAGTTTTGGGGGAGAAAAATAGGGGGAAAAAATCTACCTACCAGGTATTCATCTGGCTAGCGTCCTTAGTCTGTTCAGCTTCAGCACAATATTTTATCCTCTGGTTAGGGCTGAAAAAGCCTTTTTCAGAGGGAGTAGGAATGAAAACAAGCCTGCAAAGACTTAGGGCAGGAAAAACTGCTTCGGAGGGAGTAGGGATAAAAAAAAATGCTGCAAGCCAGGAAGATCGTTAGCACCCCGTTAGGGCTGAAAAAGCCTTTTTCAGCGGGAGTAGGAATGAAAGCAAGCCTGCAAAGACTTAGGGCAGGAAAAAACCTTCTTCGGAGGGAATAGGAAGCCGGGAAGATCGTTAGCACCTCATTAGGGCTGGAAAAAAAAAGGCTTCGAAAAAGCTACATTCGAAGTATAAGACGCACCCAAATTTTCAGCCTCTTTTAGGGAGGGAAACGGTGCGTCTTATACTCCGAAAAATACGGTAGATGGACCTTACATGGAAACATAGAAAATTGATGGTGGAAAAAGACCTAGTGGTACCCCAAGTCTTCCCTTTGAGTTTATTTGTTTTCTTTATTTTTAATTAAGGAAACATCCCATTCTAGAAACATCCCATTGCTGTTAATATAATCGTAAAACCTACTTCCTTTTTTCATATCCTTGAATAGCCAATTCCCTTCCTTCATCCAGCCTCCTAATCAGCTTTCTCCTCTTTGCCTGCTCATTAACAATGTGGCAAATATTCAAAAGTTGCACTTGTAATATGTAAAGATCAATGTGGCCCAAAATGTCAAAGATTCATATTGCAAAGATACAACATTGTTCTGACCCAGCTCCCCAAACACAACAAACCCTCTGAAGTGAACTCAAAGATTCCTTTAATTAGGAGTGCCGGCAGCCCCGGCAAAAAGTTTCTCTCTCACCGCAGGCTAACAAGGCCGTACGGCCAGAAGATGAATAGTTGTCTGCCACATCTATTCATCTGCGCCCCCTGCTTTTTATCCCCAGAGCTAAGGTGGGGCTTCACTAAGGTGACCAGACGTCCCGCTTTTGGCGGGACAGTCCCGCTTTTTAATAATTTGTCCCGCGTCCCGCGGCGTTTCAAAAAAGTCCCGCTTTTTGAATTTGAATTTGCCCTGCACACCCCTCTGCCTCCTGCCTCGCCTGCCTCCTCCTGCCAGGCGGGGAGGGAGGGCAGTGAGGGGGCAGCGGCGGTCTTGCCTGTTCGTCGCCGCAGAGCCGAAAAAGCTGGTGCCGTTCGCGGCGCAGGGTTTCTCCCGCCCGCTTTCCCCGGCCACCGGGACGCCGCCATTTGCGTTCTTTTGCCCTCTGTGCAATCAGAACGCTTTGCGCATGCGCAGAGGGCAAAAGAACGCAAATGGCGGCGTCCCGGCGGCTGAGGAAAGTGGGCGGGGGAAGCCCCGCGCCGCGAACGCCACCAGCTTCTTCGGCCCTGTGGCGATGAACAGGTAAGCCTGCGCCAGTAGGAACCCACCCCTGGCTGCGATGAAGGGGATGTGTTTGGGGGGGTGCACAAAGCTGCAGGATAAGAGAGATGGACCCCCCCGTCTTGCTCCCCTAGAAACCCCCCCCGTCAATGGTGTCCCGCTTTACAAAAAATAAAATCTGGTCACCTTAGGCTTCACTAGCAGTGGTGGCTCTTCTGTCTCAAGGATTGGTCCACAGATTTCCACTGCTCTCCTCTCCTCTGCCTTCTGCACATCTGCGCATCAGGCACTGGACCCAGCTGTTCCTCCTCTTCCTCATCAGCCACCTCCAGACCTGGGGGCTGTTGACTCTCCATCTGAGGGCTGACGGACAGCCCAGACTCTGCCTCTGTCTCTCTCTCTCTCTCTCTGCCAGCTCCATTCCCTCTTCCCCCTCGGAGCTCTCAGGTTGCCTTGATACTGACCCTGACTCCCGCACTGCCTCCTCTGATTCGGCTGCTGGAGGGGCCAACGGGCCACAAGACACATTTTTGGTGTTTGGCAATACAGCTGCAATAGCCACCTTTGCCAGAGCCTGATTATCAGTTCAAAAGGATCGTTATTTATGAACCCAGGATTCCCATTCAAAGAAGCCACGGTTTAAAGACTGCATTAAAATCTAGATGATAAAAGGAAAATATGCTTCCTCTCTCCTGCTGTTAAATGACTCATGGATGCATAGTCAGTCACATGCAATGTTTATGTGAGAGATAAGTATTAAGAGATTCTCTTTATAGGGCTAAATTGCACAAGCATTTAAGCCAGTGCTTTGGAACCCCAGTAACTAAGAGGTGTGGACTTCAACTCCCAGAATACCTCAGCCAACATGCTGGCTGAGGTATTCTGGGAGTTGTTGTTACAGTTCCAAAATATGGATTTTAATTTCCTCCCCTTAACTCTTCTCTTTCCTCTCTATTAAATATATCACTAGTGTATATATCTTTCATTATTTTCTTTTTCCTTGTTTTTATTATTATTATTATTATTATTATTATTATTATTATTATTATTATTATTATTATTATTATTATTATTATTATTATTATTATTATTATTATTATTATTATTATTATTATTATTATTATTATTATTATACACAAAAATAGTACACAGCAAACGAGATTTATATGCTGGATTTCGTATCACTATATCACAAGTCGAACACTTCCCAAGCGTCTAGGACTGTGTGATGTATTTTCGTATGATGCGCGCAGATCCAAGTACGGTGGCCTTTTGCAACTGACAGATCGTGATTTAGGCCGGCTAAGGTCTTTTGGCACAGCACCCAGTGTGCCGATTACCACTTGGACCACCTGTACTGGTTTATGCCAGCGTCGTCGTAATTCGATTTTAAGGTCCTGATATCGGTTACGTTTTTCTTGTTGTTTTTCATCAATTCGACTGTCACTTGGTGGTGGTATTATTATTATTATTATTATTATTATTATTATTATTATTATTATTATTATTATTATTATTATTATTATTATTATTATTATTATTATTATTATTATTATTATTATCTTTCGTTCATTAAGCATGAAACTTGGTCAACTGAACATTTAAAAATGTGTCACAAATACTATTGACTGGCACTAATGGCAGATACAGGTTGCTGCCAGCCTCCTAGGTATCAACCAAGTACCTTCTTAAGATGTACGATGTTCCAAGTCGCGCATTTTTTTTTTTTTTGCAGTTCCACTGGTGTTATTGCAGGAAGCTGCAATTTCTTGATGTATTTTGTAAAATTCTTGGACATGGTGCCAAGTGCCCCAATGACAATAGGTATCACTGTTATATGTTTCATCCATAATCGTAGGCCAGGTCGCGATATTTCGTGATTTTTTTCCAGTTCTTTTTCTTCGACTCTGGCGTCTCCCAGTACAGTGATATCAATACAAACTTGGAGGAAACGAACTTGTAGATGACCCTCACTCTGTCAAAGACCTTGGAGTACTCATATCCAATGACCTAAGTGCTAGAGCCCACTGTAACAACATTGCCAAAAAGGCACTAAGAGTTGTTAATCTAATCTTGCATAGCTTCTTCTCTGGCAACATTACATTGCTAACCAGAGCATACAAAACATTTGTTAGGCCAATTCTGGAATACAGCTCACCTGTCTGGAATCCGCACTGCATATCAGACATAAATACAATCGAGAGAGTCCAGAAATATTTCACAAAAAGAGTCCTCCACTCCTCTGCTCTCAATAAAATAACTTATTCCACCAGACTTGAAATATTGAGATTAGACAATTTACAACTATGCCGCCTCCGATCTGATCTAAATGTAGTTCATAAAATCATATATCAAAAAGTCCTTCCTGTCAATAATTACTTCAGCTTCAACCGCAACAATACACGAGCACGTAATAGATTCAAACGAAATGTAAACCGCTCCAAACTCGACTATAGAAAATACAACTTCAGCAACAGAGTGATCAATGCCTGGAATGCACTACCTGACTCTGTGGTTTCTTCCCCAAACCCCAAAAACTTTAACCTTAGACTGTCTACAGTCGACCTCTCCCCGTTTCTAAGAGGTCTGTAAGGGGCGTGGATAAGCGCACCAGCGTGCCTACCATCCCTGTCCTACTGTCCTATTGTCCTCATTTATTGTTACTTTTTACTTATGTTTATACAAACTACTACTATCCTATACATGTTTGACAAATAAATAAATAAATAAAATAAAATAAATTGTATGTTTCAGTTTTCGACAACTGATCGCCTTTTGCAATCAGGGCATGTTAACCCGAGGCATGTCACTAGCTCTCCGGCACTTACAGGGACTTAGGTTTATGCCCCCTGCACCATGTCACCCAAATTCCCTTGGTAGAAATCTGACTTTTCATGAACTAATTCTGTCCCCATATGTTTCAGTGAAAACGTGATCATGGCCTGTACCCATTTCTGTAACTGAACTGTTCTGCTCTTTTAACCTTTCTGTTTTCAAGTTAAAGCATGCCCCTTCCTGCTTCCTTTCTATATATATTTTGTGTGTGTTGCCTTTATAGTTATATAACACCCCCCCTTTCTCTCTCTCTCTCTCTCACACCCCCCCCAGAGACCTCCCTCCCTTGGTAATTCAATTCCCCAGTCTCTATGGTTGCAAATGAGCGGTGACGGATCGCGTTGAGGTAGCTATTGACTGATAAGAACAATTTTCAGAGTTTTGTGCAGACGCCTGGGGGGGAATTCTATTTCACGGGCAAAATCAATTTTTGCACATAACACTTGATTGCTATTGCATCTGCAAGTGTGGGCTTCATAAATACCATGCGACTTCTGGGCATGCCTCCCTAGGCATCCACCCCCTGGCTTTTTTTGCCGAGCGCTGAAAAGGCCTGGATTTTGTACCCTTTAATGCTGTTCCCCCTTTGTTCTTTACAGCGCATATATTTAACAAATAAAAACCCACTTTTATTGCGGCCTCGGCTGCGACACGGCTTGTTTGAGAGTAAACAGGAAACCCATTCCAGATCTCTGAGATCTAAATCTGAGGTCTTTGCCAAAACATCAATGGCTTTATTCCAATTTCAAGCACAGGTTTTAAGAATAGGAGTTGCTTTCTTAGTTATATATAGAATAGAATAGAGCTGGAAGGGACCTTGGAGGTCCTATATATATACATATACATATACATATACATATACATATACATATACATATACATATACTACATATACATATACATATACATATACATATACATATACATATACATATACATATACATATACGCACACACACATATATACACACATACACACATATAAAACAATTATATATAGGTTTGTGTGTGTGTGTGTGTATATATATATATATATATATGTAACATTTTTTGCTGATAAATGAAAATGAAGGGAGACTATTATAGATCTATTTTGAGCTATTTAGCTCTCATCAGATAGCCATATCCTTACTGGGATTTGAACCTGGGCAGTCTGCCTGTAAGTCAGCAGCGCGCTGAAAAGGCCTGGATTTTGTACCCCTTAATGCACAGTGCCAGAACTTGGCTTCTGCACATGCTCAGAAGGAAAAAAATGTAAAAAATTTAAAAAAAAAAATTAAAAAAAGATGGCGGTGCCAACGGACCAGCACCGACCAATCTGGTTCAGTGATGTCATCGTGACATCACCAGCAGGTCACTACCGGTTCAGGCGAACCGATCCGAACCGGGAGGAACCCACCCCTGGTCCCAGGGTCATGTGATCCCCTTTGGAGACCTTCTGACAAGCAACAACAATGGGAAAGCCGGATTCGCTTCACAACTGTGTTATAAACAACTGCAATAATTCACTTAATGACTGTGGCAAGAAAGGTCGTAAAATGGGGCAAAGCTCACTCAACAACTGTCTCTCTTAGCAGCAGAAATGTTGGGCTCAATTATGGCCGTAATTCCACAATTAGTACTACATTTAAGTAGCATTACCTTTGGGTTATTTGGGGGGGCAGTTCAGCATGTTGCCTTAATATTGATCTAACACAAAAAAAATTGCAAGAATTTGGCTCTATGAGAAGGACCAGATTACAGATTAACAGAGTTGGAAGGGACCTTGTAGGTCATCTAGTCCATCCCCCTGCCCAAGCAGGAGACCCTACACCATTTCTGAAAAATGGCAGTCCAATCTCATCTTGAAAGTCTCCAGTGATGGAGCACCCACAACTTCTGAAGACAAGCTGTTTCATTGTTCTCACTCTCAGAAAATTTCTCATTATTTCTAGGTTGAATCTCTCCTTGTTCAGTTTCCATCCATTGTTCCTTGTCTGGCCTTCGGATGCCTTTTATTTTTATTTATTTATTTGTTTGTCAAACATGTGCAAGAGAGCAGGTATGAACATAAACATAAGCAAAGTAAGTACAGATAAATGAGGACAATAGGACAGTAAGACAGGGACGGTAGGCACGATGGTGCGCTTATGCACGCCCCTTACCTTTTTCCAAGGTGCCTTGGAAAATAGCTTGACCCCCTCCTCTCTGTGGGAGCCCCTCAAATATTGGAAGGCTGCTATCATGTCTCCCTTGGTCCTTCTCTTCACTAGACTATCCATGCCCAGTTCCTGCAACCGTTCCTCATATGTTTTAGTCTCCAATCTCTTAATCATCCTGGTTGCTCTTCTCTGCACTCTTTCTATTGTCTCAACATCTTTTTTATAGTGTGGTTATAGAAGAAGCGGTTGGTTATCTGGTGGGACACATCTGAGATCCGAGCAAGAAAGTTTCCTTCGAGGACAAGTGGACTTTCCCAGGAGATTTTACCAGCCGAGTAAAATTCCAACCAGGCTTGACTGTGGGTCAAAAGGTGAGGCAGCTTTAGAGGCGGCCTCCCCGTTTCTGGTGGCTTTAGGGGCAATAAAGAGTCCAGATGCTGCAAGCAAACCGCTTTCTGTTTGCTGTGCAGCTTTAAGAGCATGAAGGGCTTAAGCGGAGAAGCCCTTAGTGATCTGTGCCTTTCGCTAATCCTCCAGTCCATGGTGCATCTCCATGATAGGTTTGCAGCATCAGAGAATGGGAAGGGATGGGACAAAAACTGGGCTTTGTTCATTTGCAGCAGGCCATTCCTTTAAATCTATCCGGGACTGCCAGCCTCACGGTTTTCCAGCAAACGGTTTCTTGAGAGCCTGGAGAGGGGATTCCATCTGGCATGAACTCCTCCTATTAGTCTTCTTTCGGATGGGTCAGATCGCCAATATTTTATTTTGGGGGAGGGGCTGAGTTTGGGGGGAATGTCTTGCTTTGATTGGGCAAATTAGCAATAGCTCACTGTTTGCTCTCCAAAGGGGAAGAATGCATTATGAGCACCTCAAAGGATTTACTGCAGCCATGGGACCTACTGGTCGTTTGAATTATTCTACATTTTCTTTCTTTCTTTCTTTCTTTCTTTCTTTCTTTCTTTCTTTCTTTCTTTCTTTCTTTCTTTCTTTCTTTCTTTCTTTCTTTCTTTCTTTCTTTCTTTCTTCTTTCTTTCTTTCTTTCTTTCTTTCTTTCTTCTTTCTTTCTTTCTTTCTTTCTTTCTTTCTCTCTCTCTTTCTCTCTCTCTCTCCTCTCTCCTCCCTCCTTCCATTCTTTTTTCTTTTTCTTTCTTTCTTTTCTCCCTCTTTCCTTCCCTTTTTTATATTACCCCTCCCTTTTTTGTAGAAGGCCTAGGCTTAATACTAGGATTATATTTTTAGCTGGTTAATTGATTAAGGTAGCTGGCGGAGCAGGAGGAGGAGAAGCAGGAGGAGCAGGAGGAGGAGGAGGAAGAGGAGGAGGAAAAGGAGGAGAGGAGGAAGAAGAAGAGGAGGAGGGAAAGGAGAGGAGGAGGAGGAGGAGGAGGAGGAGGAGGAAGAAGAAGAAGAAGAAGAAGAGGAGGAGGAGGAGGATGGGGGAGAATCATAGCAAGTGTACAAAATATTATCTTGGTTTTCTTTTCTGCTACAATTTGATTAATAAGAGTTTGTGCGCAAAAGTTCTTTTAAAGGTAGACAGCATTTTAATAAAGCTCTGATAGAGGGAAGGAAATAATAATAGAATAACAGAGTTAGAAGGGATCTTGGAGGTCTTCTAGTCCAACCGCCTGCTTAAGCAGGAAACCCTACACCACTTCAGACAAATGGCTGTCCAACATCTTCTTTAAAACTTACAGTGTTGGAGCGTTCACAACTTCTGGAGGCAAGCTGTTCCACGGATTAATTGTTCTAACTGTCAGGAAATTTCTCCTTAGTTCTAAGTTGCTTCTCTCCTTGATTAGTTTCCACCCATTGCTTCTTGTTCTACACTCAGGTGCTTTGGAGAATAGTTTGACTCCCTCTTCTTTGTGGCAACCCCTGAGATATTGGAACACTACTATCACGTCTCCCCTAGTCCTTCTTTTCATTAAATTAGACATCCAGACCCAGTTCCTGCAACCGTTCTTCATATGTTTTAGCCTCCAGTCCCCTAATCATCTTTGTTGCTCTTCTCTGCACTCTTTCTAGAGTCTCAACATCCTTTTTACATCGTGGCAACCAAAACTGGATGCAGTATTCCAAGTGTGGCCTTACCAAGGCATTATAAAGTGGTATTAACACTTCACGTGATCTTGATTCTATCCCTCTGTTAATACAGCCTAGAACTGTGTTGGCTTTTTTTGGCAGCTGCCGCACGCTCCTGGCTCATATTTAAATGGTTGTCCACTAGGACTCCAAGATCCCTCTCACAGTTACTACTATTGAGCAAGGTACCACATATACTGTATCTAATAAAGAATAGTATCAAGAGAGGAATCTTTCCAATCACTATCAGCACTACTAATTGTCATTGCACTGATTCCTCTGTCAACAATAGTGAATAATATGGGCAGCCCAGTTTCTAAGAGGAGAAACCGAACACCTCGCACATGCGCCTCTCCTGCTCTTGGTGCCTAATGCAAATGGACCCTCGCAGCCTGCATGTTTCCTTTTATGACTTCTGGCGGGTCTCAGGGCGGCACATGGCCTTGGAGGGGTGTGTCTGTCTGTCTCTGTGTGTGCCTGTGCGTGCGTGCGTGCGTGCGTGCATGTGTGTGTGTATGAGTGTAGGCTCCAGACGAGCCAGCCACCAGACAAGGTGACAACAAGCTCCCTCTGTCTGAGAGGGCGTCCCACGGGCCTCTTGGGTGTGAAAGAAGGAGGAGGATGCCAACTGCTCTTTCTCTCACCCTCTTGCTTGCCTGCACTTTCTCCCTCTCCAGTTCTCCCCCACACACACACACACAAACACACACACACACCCCTCACACTAATGTTTTGCAACCTTGAACAGAGTCTCCTCCGGCTGCGAAGACTTGGGAGCCAGCCAATTTCTTGGAAAGCAGACAGACTCCCAGTGCAGGGACTGGATTCCATTTCCGACCCCATTCAGGGGGCATGCACTGGCACAGGCAGGCTCTACCCAAGACAAAAGCTGTGTGTGTGTGTGTGTGTGTGTGTGTGTGTGTGTGTGTGTGTGTGTGTGTGTGTGTGTGTGTGTGTCCGTCCTATAACAAGGCTGAGGCAGTGGCTGGGTCCCCACCACATGGTAGGATAACGTGATATTGGGGTGTTTATGGTTCAATGTCAATGAATACTTCAGCTTCAACCGCAACAACACACGCGCACACAATAGATTTTTAAGAAGAGACTGGACAACCACCTACCTGAAATGGTATAGGGTCTCCTGCTTGAGCAGGGGGTTGGACTAGAAGACCTCCAAAGTCCATTCCAGCTCTATTCTGATTGATTGATTGATTGATTGATTGATTGATTGATTGATTGATTGATTATGTTCACGCAAACAGGATAGAAGCAGGGCTGACAGAAGACTTCAAGACCTGTAGGGTAAGCGTAACATGAAGAACACAAAAACTTCTCAAATGTGGAAGGAGATAAAATAATTCACTTGGTCTGCATTTGCTTAAATGGACCTAGAAAACTTAAATTGTTTTCTAGGTCCATTGATTGACCGGTTATGGACCATTAAGTTCTCCTCTACTCGTAGTGACTAAATAGATTGATTTTCTCCATTAGAATCCATCCCAACCTGTAACTGAACCCTCCACTTGCTGCTGATTGTCCTCCTTTTCTCATTCTTTCCACCTTTCCCAGCATTAGAGCTTTCTCCAGAGAGTGGGATCTTTGCATAATATATCTGAAGTAGGATAATTTGAGCCCGGTCATTTATGCCTCAAGTGAGAATTCTGAATTGATTTGTTCAATGATCCATCCATTTATTTTCTTGGCCATCCAGGCAGGGATCTCCAACCTTGGCAACTTTAGGACTTGTGGACTTCAACTCCAAGAGTTCTGGGAGTTTAATTCTGGGAATTAAAGTCCACAAGTCTTAAAGTTGCCAAGGTTGGAGACCCGTGGTCCATGGTATTCCCAAGAGTCTTTCCCAACACCAAAATTCAAAAGCATCAGGACACTTCCCTGTTTTGCTTCTGTAGGGCCATAACAATCCTTTTAACCACACAATAAGAGCTGGATTAGCACAAAACTAACAACGATTAGCATGGCAGCTGTGTGCAGCTGCAATGTCATTGTTTGCCAGAGTTGTGTCTGTTGGGCGGATACAACCAGGACCTCTAGAATGAGGGATCTTCCAACTTTAAGTCCACCAACTGTCCTTACATAGAATTTGGGAAATATTCTAGCTAGAAGTGATCCCATCTTTGCAAAATCTTTACTACGGAATGTGTTACCTGCCATCCCTTGGCTGTGCAAGAGGAGAACCAGTTTGGTGCAGTAGTTAAGGCACTGGGCTAGAAACCAGGAGGCTGTGAGTTCTAGTCCCGCCTTCGGCACGAAAGCCAATTGGGTGACTTTGGGTCAATCAGCAGGAGGCTGTGAGTTCTAGTCCCGCCTTAGGCATGAAAGCCAATTGGGTGACTTTGGGCCAACCACCAGGAGGCTGTGAGTTCTAATCCCGCCTTAGGCATAAAAGCCAATTGGGTGACTTTGGGCCAACCACCAGGAGGCTGTGAGTTCTAGTCCCACCTTAAGCATGAAAGCCAACTGGGTGAATTTGTATCAACCACCAGGAGGCTGTGAGTTCTAGTCCCACCTTAAACATAAAAGCCAGCTGGTGACTTTGGGCCAACCACCAGGAGGCTGTGAGTTCTAGTCCCGCCTTAGGCATGAAAGCCAGCTGGTGACTTTGGCCAACCACCAGGAGGCTGTGAGTTCTAGTCTCGCCTTAGGCATGAAAGCCAGCTGGTGACTTTGGCCAACCACCAGGAGGCTGTGAGTTCTAGTCCCGCCTTAGGCATGAAAGCCAGCTGGTGACTTTGCCCAACCACCAGGAGGCTGTGAGTTCTAGTCCCGCCTTAGGCATGAAAGCCAGCTGGTGACTTTGGGCCAACCACCAGGAGGCTGTGAGTTCTAGTCCTGCCTTAGGCATGAAAGCCAATTGGGTGACTTTAGGCCAACCACCAGGAGGCTGTGAGTTCTAGTCCCGCCTTAAACATAAAAACCAGCTGGTGACTTTGGGCCACTCCCTCCCTCTCAGCCCATCCCACCTCACAGGTTGGTTGTGCGGGAAAATAGAAGGAGGTATGTTCTCTGCCTTGAGTTATTTCTAAAAATAATAAAGGTGGGTTAAAAGTCTAATAAAGAAATAAATAAGGTTGTCACGCCTTTCAAGCATGAAAACCCTCTCTGCAACCCATGAAAGATAATCGAGAGACCTTGCCACGCTCCTACGTTTTTTCTTACTCCCAGTGCGAGGATGCTGCCCTCCCTCGTTTCCTCCTCCTCCTCCTCCTTCCTCACTCCCCCCTCTTTCTTCTTCTTCTGCCCCTCACCCCCAATTCCAAATCTCTGGCTGTTTTGTTTCTCCTCGCCGCAGGATTAAGTTCTCATGGCACTGAAAATTAACAGAGCAAATCTGTTGGCTCTGATGGCAACCCCGGCCTTTGCGAGGGGGGGAGGAGTGGGGGGGGGGAAGAGACCCCGCCAGGCCTGGGACGGGGGAGGGGGAGGCCAAAGAGAGCAGCGCTTAGCAGGGGGTAGCTGAGAGCTGTGGTTAATATGACGGGGATTAAAATTCCAGCCCGATTAATACACCCTGGGTGACAGATTTTGCACAGGGTTGGGCGTTGAGAGCGAGAAAGCTGGGAGGACAGGCGAGCAGGATCAGTGCTGGGGAGGGAAAAAGGGGAGGGCCAGGAAGAAAGAAAGCCATTTACATTACTGGGGCCAGCCAGGCAGAAAGGTCAGGGTGATAGACGGGGCCGAACAGCTCCATTATGGTCGCTCTTTGCTCCCCCCCCCATCTTTACTCCAGGAGCTCTGACTGAGGGGATGGCGGTAGGGTGGGGAGGACCTGCAGAAGCAAAAGAGAGAGATGGCTTAGATTAGGGACGGGGAATGATGGCCCTTTTAGGACTTGTGGACTTCAACTCCCAGAATTCCTGAGCCAAACGAGTGATGTTTAGTGCAAACTCAGCATGGCTGCCTCAGGAATTCTGGGAGTTGAAGTCCACATGTCCTCACAGGACTTCTTTCTGTTGTTAGTGCATACCTTCATCTAAGCCACAGGTGGGGAAAGTCCAGAAGCCCTTTTAGAATAGAATAGAATAGAATAGAATAGAATAGAATAGAATAGAATAGAATAGAATAGAATAGAATAGAATAGAATAGAATAGAATAGAATAGAAAATAGAATAGAATAGAACAGAACAGAACAGAACAGAACAGAATAGAATAGAATAGAATAGAACAGAAAATAGAATAGAATAGATTAGAGAATAGAATGAGAATAGAATAGAATGGAAGTTGAATAGTAGAGAATTAGAATAGATAGTATAGAATAGAATAGAATAGATAGTATAGTATATCTGAGTGGGTAGGGACCGTGGTGGTCTTCTTGTCTATACTCCCTGCTTAGGCTGGTATCCCCTACTCCTCGTGCAGACATATTGGGTTGCACACTTACTCGCAAGGCGGGGGGTGGGGGACGAGTTGATGGTGGGTGGGAGTGTATTCCAGCATGGGGACACAAGGAACTTAAGCAGGGGGTGCGGTTTGGAGGGTTTTCGTTGGGGTTTGGTGGTTTTGGGTGGAGTGGAGGAGTGGCGTGGAGTGGAGTGGAGTGGAGTGGAGTGGAGTGGAGTGGAATGGAATGGACATGGCTGGAATGGAATGGTGAGTGGATTGGAGTGGAGTGGAGTGGCAGTGGAGTGGAGTGGAGTGGCGTGGAGTGGAGTGGAGTGGAGTGGAATGGAATGGCTGGAATGGTGGAATGGAGTGGGCGAAGAGGGAGTGGAGTGGAAGTGGAGTGGAGTGGAGGAATGGAATGGAATGGAATGGACTGGCATGGTGGAGTGGAGTGGAGTGGAGTGGGCGAGAGTGGAGTGGAGTGGAGTGGAGTGGAGTGGAGTGGAGTGGAATGGAATGGAATGGTGGAGTGGAGTGGAGTAGCGTGGAGTGGAATGGATGGAATGGAAGGAATGGTGGAGTGGAGTGGAGTGGAGTGGAGTGGAGTGGCGTGGAGTGGAGTGGAGTGAGTGGAGTGGAATGGAATGGAATGGATGGAATGGCAAGGAATGGAATGGAATGGTGGAGTGGAAGTGGAGTGGAGTGGAATGGAATGGAATGGTGGAGTGGAGTGGAGTGGAGTGGAGTGGAGTGGAGTGGAGTGGAGTGGAGTGGAGTGGCGTGGAGTGGAATGGAATGGCATGGAATGGCACTGGTGGACGTGGAGTGGAGTGGAGGGAGTGGAGAGGAGTGGAGTGGAGTGGAGTGGAGTGGAGTGGAGTGGACTGGAATGGAATGGAATGGAATGGTGGAGTGGAGTGGAGTGGAGTGGCAGTGGAGTGGAGTGGAGTGGAAGGAATGGACTGGACTGGCAATGGACATGGAATGAAAGGTGGAGTGGAGTGGAGTGGAGTGGACGTGGAAAGGAATGGATGGAATGGTGGAGTGGAGTGGAGTGGACGTGGAGTGGAAGTGGAAGTGGAGTGGAGTGGAGAGTGGAGTGGACTGGAATGGACTGGAATGGTGGAGTGGAGTGGAGTGGAGTGGAGTGGACGTGAGACTGGCATGGAATGGAATGGAATGGAATGGAAGTGGAGTGGAGTGGAGTGGCGTGGAGTGGAGTGGAGTGGAGTGGAATGGAGTGGAATGGAATGGCATGGAATGGTGGAGTGGAGTGGTGGAGTGGAGTGGAGTGGAGTGGAGTAGGAGTGAGAGAGTGGAAGTTGAGTGGAGTGGAGTGGAATGAATGGAATGGAATGAATGGAATGGAAGGACATGGAATGGTGGAGTGGAGTGGAGTGGAGTGGAGTGGAGTGGAGTGGAGTGGAGTGGAGACTGGAGTGGAATGGAATGGAACTGGACATGGAATGGAATGGACTGGAGTGGTGGAAGTGGAGGGGAGTGGAGTGGAGTGGAGAGGAGTGGCGTGGAGTGGAGTGGAATGGAATGGAATGGAATGGTGGAGTGGAGTGGAGTGGAGTGGAGTGGACGTGGAGTGGCGTGAGTGGAGTGGAAGTGGAATGGAATGGAACTGGACATGGCTGGACATGGAATGGTGGGTGGACTGTGGAGCTGGAGTGGAGTGTGAGGCGTGGCGTGGAGTGAGTGGAGTGAGTGGAGTGGAGTGGAGTGAGTGAGTGGAGTGGAGTGGAATGGAATGGAATGGACTGGAATGGAATGGACTGGAGTGGAATGGGAGTGGAGGTGGAGTGGAGTGGAGTGAGAGTGGAGTGGAGTGGAATGGAATGGAGTGGAGTGGAGTGGAGTGGAATGGACTGGCAATGGAATGGAATGGAATGGAATGGAACTGGTGGAGTGGAGTGCGTGGAGTGGAGTGGAGGAGTGGAGTGGAGTGGAGTGGCCGAATGGAATGGAATGGAATGGAATGGAATGGACAGACTGGACAGGTGGAGTGGAGTGGAGTGGAGTGAGTGGAGTGGAGTGAAGAGTGGACTGGAGTGGACGCTGGAATGGTGATGTGGAGTGGAGTGGAGTGGAGTGGCGTGGAGTGGAGTTGGGAGTGGAAGTGAATGGAGTGGAATGGAATGGCGAGTGGAATGGAATGGCCCTGGAATGGCATGGAAGGCTTGGAGTGGACTGTGGAGTGGAGTGGAGTGGAGTGGAGTGGAGTGGAGTGGAGTGGAGTGGAGTGGAGTGGAGTGGAGTGGAGTGGACGTGGACCTGGAATGATGAGAATGGAAGTGGACATGGAATGGTGGAGTGGACGTGGCGTGGATTGGAATGGACTGGAATGGAATGGAATGGACATGGACATGGAATGGTGGAGTGGCAGTGGAGTGGAGTGGAGTGGAATGGAATGGACTGGTGAATGGAATGGAACTGGCAATGGAATGGAATGG
>JALIGW010000005.1:74988218-75048218 GCA_023053685.1 Diadophis punctatus similis
TCTTTCTTTCTTTTTCTTTCTCTTTCTTTCTTTCTTTCTTTCTCTTTCCTTTCCTTCTTTCTCTCTTTCCTTTTCTTTCTTCTCTCTCTTTCTTTCTATATATCTTTCTCTCTTTCTTTCTTTCTTTCTTTCTTTCCTGTTCTTTCTTTCTTTTCTTTCTTTCTTTCTTTTTCTTTCTTTTTCTTTTTCTTTCTTTCTTTCTTTCTTTTTCTTTCTCTGTTTATCTCTCTGTTTCTTTTTTGTTTCTTTCTTTGTCTCTTTCCTTCCTTTCTTTCTTTTCCTTTCCTCCTTTCTTTCCTTTCTTCTTTCTTTCTTCTCTCTCTTTCTCTCTCTCTTTCTTTCTTTTTATCTCTCTCTCTCTCTCTTTCTTTCTCTCTTTCTTTTTTCTTTTCTTTTCTTTCTTTTCTTTCTTTCTTTTGATTTCTCTTTCTCTTTCTTTCTTTCTTTCTTTCTTTCTTTCTCTCTCTCTCTCTCCTTTCTTTCTTTCTTTCTTTCTCTTTTTATTTCTTCATGCAGGGTAGAAGGGATGTTGCAAAATGTATGCAATTAAATAGAATAGAACAGAATTCTTTATTGGCCAAGTGCGATTGGACACACAAGGAATTTGTCTTTGGTGCATATGCTCTCAGTGTACATAAAAGAAAAGATACATTCATCAAGAATCATGAGGTACAACACTTAATGATTGTCATAGGGTACAAATAAGCAATCAGGAAACAATATTAATATAAATCTTAAGGATACAAGCAACAACTTACAGTCATACAGTCATAAGTGGGAGGAGATGGGTGATGAGAACGATGAGAAGACTAATAGTAATAGTAATGCAGCCTATTCTATTCTATTCTATTCTATTCTATTCTATTCTATTCTATTCTATTCTATTCTATTCTATTCTATTCTATTCTTGTCTTTGAATTGGAAGGAGGTGTTGACTCCACCTGCTCCTCATTGCTAAGGGATGGCAGATGCTCCCTGTCCTTGCTTGGAGCTTCTTGGCCAACTGGCTGAGGCTGTGGCTAGCATCCCTTAGCCTCAGCCTGTCACTCAGCCAATCGACCCAGCCGAGGCTGCTCCATCAGGCTAGCACTCTCTGAGCTCTGATCCTGACCAACACTCGGCTCTGCACTTTCCTCTTCCGATTCAAACTTATTCTCCTCCTCTGAGCTAAGGTGAAACTACCTACTAACAGTGAGGACAATTAACCAGTGGAACAGCTTGTCACCAGATATTGTAAATGCTCCAACTCTGGAAGTTTTTAAGAAGAGATTGGGCGACCATTTGTCTGAAATGGTATAGGGCCACTTGCTTGAGGAGGGGGTTGGACTAGATGACCTCCAAGGTCCGTTCCAGCTCTATTCTGAGCGTTTGATTGAAACTCGTGTCCGGGGGCAGATCTATGACACTGGCATGGGAACTGCGTGTTCCCACCTCACCACTTTAATTTCTTAGAAAACTGCTCATCTCTACTCACCCTTGGTCAAAACTCAGTTGGGATAGTCTTAGAGCTTTAGTTAAACATCTGAATCCGTTTTCTGGGTTTCTACTATACATTGAAACTATCAGTTAACTGGCCAGGCTATACAGATAGTCCTTGACTTACGGCCGAAAATTGAGCCCAAAATCTACTTACTAAGTGAGACCTTTGCCCCATTTTATGACCTTCCTTGCCACAGCTGTTAAATGAATTATTACAGTTGTTAAGTTAATAACACTGTTGTTAAGTGAAACTGGCTTCCACATGGATTTTGCTTGTCAGAAACTCGCAAAAGCAGATCACATGACCCCGGGACACTGCAACCGTCATAAATACGAATCCCTTGCCAAGCATCTAAATTTTGATCACGTGACGATAGTGATGCTGCAATGATCATAAGTATGAAAAACTGTCCTGAGTCACATTTTGTAGAGTCAGCATATTTGCCCCAAACAATCTGGGTCCTCATTTTACCCACCTCAGAAGGATGGAAGGCTGAGTCAACCTCAGTCAACGCCACTGAGTCAACGCCACCCTGAGTCCCCAGGGAGTAGGGCAGCTTATAAGAACACTAAAATAAAATAAATAAATAAATAAATAAACCTTGAGCCTGGTGAGATTTGAACTGCCAAATTGCAGGCAGCTGGCAGGCAGCAGAAATAGCCTGCAGTACTGCATTCTGACCACTGCGCCACCATGGCTCATAAGGTTAAAAAAGCAGCTAGTCCATATGAAAGCAGCTCCCAGATATGTTTGTATGTATGTATGTATGTATGTATGTATGTATGTATGTATGTATGTATGTATTTATTTATTTATTTATTTATTTATTTATTTATTTATTTATTTATTTATTTATTTATTAGTTTGTCAAACATGTACAAGATAGCAGGTATAAATATGAACATGGACATGAACAAAGGAAATGAATACAAATAAATGGGGACAGTAGGACAAGGACGGTAGGCACACTGGTGCACTTATGCACGCCCCCTTTACGGACCTCTTAGGAATCGGGTGAGATCCACAGTGGACAGTTTGAGGTTGAAGCTGTGAGGGTTTGAGGATGTTACAACGGAGTCAGGTATTTTATTTATTTATTTATTTATTTATTATGGTTCTTCTATGCTGCCCTACTCCCGAGGGACTCAGGACGGCGAGAATTCCAGGCGTTGACCACTCTGTTACTGAAGTCGTACTTTCTGCAATCGAATTTGGATCGGTTTACCTTGAATTTGTATCGATTGTTTGCCCAAGTATTATTGTGGTTGAAGCTGAAGAAGTCATTGACGGGTGAGACGTTGTAGCAGACAATTTTGTGCACTATGCTTAGATCAGCATAGTACTATCCTTTAATGGACGTGGTTAAGTGGTTTTATGAATCCAACCCTTTGGTTCCTTGAATCAGTCAAGGCCGTGTCCTGCTGTGACAAGGAGTAGTTGGAAGCGGCTTAGGCGTGGGAGACACCGTTGAGTTTCTTTGTATTGCTCCCTCCCCCCCTCCTGTTCAATTCCTTCCCTACACCTGGCTTTATTCCTGCATTTGCTTGTACTCTCCCGTAACACCTTTTTAGATTTGATGTTTGGAAATAACCCTCTTTTCTGCAAACATACCTCGAACATCCCCGTCGGGAGGAACGGAGCGGGCGATAATACCTCCCTTTCATCTCAAGTAAGTGTTTGTTATTTTAAACCAAGTGATGCTTAAGTCAGGCTATGAAAGCAGGCTTTGAGCACAGCGCTAGAGGCCTGGTTCGCTGAGATCTGAGCAACACCGTGGGTCGGCCGGCATTCTCAGCTCACTGGGTAAGCAGCCTTTGGGGAAAACCAGGAGGCCGAAGATCCCTGTTTTATTGCCTCTTTCCTTTTCTCCTCACTGGATTCCTCCCCAGTTTCGCCCTTCCTTTCCCCCTCCCTTCCTTGCTGGGGTCACCTAAGCTGGGAGCTGCAATTTGTTGATTGCTCTGGTTGACAACTAAGGGGAAAAATCACCTTCCCACAGCTGGTGGCCTTTGGCTCCCTTCTTTTCTCTCTCCCGGTCTAATTGTTGAGGAGCAATTCAGACAGATCCTTCTGTTTCCCATCTGATACTAAGCTGGCAGGAGTAGCCAACACCCTAGATCCGTGATGGCGAACCTATGGCACGCGTGCCGCAGGTGGCATGCAGAGCCCTCTCTGCAGGCACGCCAGCCATCACCCCAGCCCAGCTCCAGTGCGCATGTGCGCGCCTCCCACCGGCCAGCTGGTCTTCGGGTCTCTGCCGCGCATGCGCGGGGCGGGGCATTTCCACGCGCTGCGCTGTGGAAAGAAATTGGGATAGATTGGAGAAGGCACGGGAGGAAGGAATCCAGGAGGAAACTAGCATGCACTGGGGAAAGAAATTGGGATAGATCGGGGATCCCCCCCATTTTGGTGCTAGCAGGAGGCTTCAAGGAGCCCTGCTAGCATCAAAACGGGCTGCAGGGGGGGGTCGCCCGTGCATGCGCGAGGGGCAAGGGAGCACGGGGGTCGCCCGCGCATGTGTGTGGGGGCCTACAGGGCAGCATTGCATTAGGAGGCGGCACGCACGTACACATTGTCGTGCGCATGCACACTTTTTTTGGCACCCGAAGAAAAAAAGGTTAGCCATCACTGCCCTAGATGACAGGCTCAAGAGCCAGATAGATCTTGAAAGACTCGAACACTGGGCCCTATCTAACAAAATCAAATTCAATGTAGAGAAAAGTAAAGTCCTACACTTAGGCAAGAAAAACCAAAAGTACACATATAGACTGGGTGAAACCAGGCTTAATAGCAGTGACTGTGAGAGGGATCTTGGAGTCTTAGTGGACAACCAGCTAAACATGAGCCAGCAGTGTACAGCGGCAGCCAAAAAAGCCAATGCAATCCTAAATTGCATTAACAGAGGAATACAATCTAGATCAAGTGAGGTACTAATACCACTCTATAAAGCCCTAGTTAGACCACACCTAGAGTACTGCATCCAGTTTTGGTCACCACACCATAAAAAAGATATTGAGACTCTAGAAAGAATGCAGAGAAGAACAACCAGGATGATCAGGGGACTGGAGACTAAAACATATGAAGAACGGTTGCAGGAACTGGGCATGGCTAGTCTAGTGAAGAGAAGGACCAGGGGAGACATGATAGCAGTGTTCCAATATTTGAGGAGCTGCCACAGAGAGGAAGGGGTCAAGCTATTCTCCACAGCACCCGAAAGCCAGACAAGGAATAATGGATGGAAAGATTCAACCTAGAAATAAGGAGAAATTTTCTGACAGTGAGAACAATCAACCTTACCTTCAGATGTTGTGGGAGGCTTTCAAGAAGAGACCGGACTGCCATCTGTTAGAAATGGTGTAGGGTCTCCTGCTTGGGCAGGGGGTTGGACTAGATGACCTACAAGGTCCCTTCTAACTCTGTTAATCTGTTAAAACTGTTAAATCTTTGGGAGCTCTGTTCAAATCAGGCAGGGGAACCACTTCAGAGGAACCGGAGCTTCAAAAAGGCAGGGAAATGCTCTCATCTTGGCTATGACCACCTCTTTAGGCCCAGTGCCAGCCCCTCCGGAATAGAGACAGTGCTGGCACCGATGTGCCCTGTCAGTGCCCAGGAGAGCAACCCACTTCCTGTGATCCACTCAACTATTATTATTTCCCAGACTCCGAAGTTTCCTTAAGGTAGAGTTTGCCATCAAAGGGTGATGGATGTGGAGCATCAAATAAATAAGGCTGTGCAGAATTTCAGGTTGGAAAGCCAAAGCAGCTTCTTGCAAAGGTAGCCTCCACCTGCTACAGGTAGTTCTTTGATTTACAAAACAGTTTTTTTTAAAGTTACAACAACACTGAAAAAAGCGACATGAGCATTTTTCACACTTCCAACCACTGTAACATCCCCATGGTCACATGATCAAAATTGAGATACTTTGCAAATGATTCATACAGTATTTATTATTGTTGCAGTGGGGTGATCTGATCACTTTTTGAGATCTTCTGATGAGCAAAGTTAATAAGGAATAGATTGGAACGGAACAGAACAGAACAGAACAAAATGAATAGAATAGAATAAAGAGTTGGAAGGGGCCTTGGAGGTCTTCTAGTCCAACCCCCTGCTTAAGCAGGAAACCCTACACCACTTCAGACAAATGGTTATCCAACATCTTCTTAAAAACTTCCAGTGTTGGAGCATTCACAACTTCTGGAGGCAAGCTGTTCCACTGATTAATTGTTCTAACTGTCAGGAAATTTCTCCTTAGTTCTAAGTTGCTTCTCTTCTTGTTTTGTTAAAATGGAGTAGAGTAGAACAGAACAGAACAGAACAGAATTCTTTACTGAACAATTGTGCTTAGACACACAAGGAACTTGTCTCTGGTGCAAAAGCTCTCAGCCCACATGCAGAGCAACAGAATAATAATCATCATCATCATGACGCCAATAGGAGGGATACTGATGATGATGATGTTCGTCCATCATGTTCGAAGAGGACCTTGACATCTATGAGAATCGGGAGGGATGTCAAGACTTGTGCGTGAATTGGATTAAAGTGAGGGAGAGGTGCGCATAGTCAGCCTCACTCTCTCTTCCCAGATTCCATCTTGCTCCAATAGCAGGACAAGCGTCGAGACCCGAGCATGTGAAGTCAGATTCCGGCGGACTGAGCGGATGAAATCTACTAGAATAGGACAACGGTCATGAAGGCGGTCTCTGGTACGCTAAGAGCACGGCAAGACACGAAAGACGCCCTGGTCAACCACTGCGCCCCAGGAGGGACACTAATGATACTAAGTCAGGGGTCTCCAACCTTGGCAACTTTAAGACTTGTGGACTTCAACTCCCAGAATTCTTTGCAGGCTGTGGAATTCTGGGAGTTGAAGTCCACAAGTCTAAAAGTTGCCAAGGTTGGAGTCCCCTGTACTGAGTAACGATACTAAGAGATACCCATGCCTCCTCCCCCATCTCTTCTGTATAGAGAAAATTTGAATCCTTGAAAGAAAGACAAATAGAAAACAAAGGTAGACCAGGAAGAAGGGCCAGATGAAGAAACCGTGAAAAGAAGAGACCAACATTATTTCCCAGAGCCTCAAATTAAAAGTAGAAGTTCTAGGAAAAAGGAGCAGGAGTCCTTGCTTCAAGAAAAAAAAACCAAGATACTTCTATAGAAAGAGGCAGACGTTCTAAGTAGGATTTCTTTCCGATTGTTTCTTTCTTTTTCTGTGCACTGCTGAGTCAAATCTAATATATTTCACAGTATAAATTTAGAAAATTGGGTTTTATGTCAACCTTGAAACAAACCTCAGACTGCCTACAGGGAAATATTAATTTTATGCATAATGCTCTTTTGGTCTATATAATTTGTAGCTTGTTTCCATCTCTTGACAGAAAAATATTTTATTTGCAGTAAACTATTGCCATCTTGCAGGCTGCTTGAAGCATTCCTTTTGCATTTTCTTGCAGAGTGGGTTTTGATGCTGACGGTGATCAAGACAACTCAATATTCCTCCTCTGCCATGTTGAATGCATGCATTTCCAAGTTTAAAGTTAAAAAGACTTTGTACATTTTACCTTTTCCTCTTTTCTTTTTCAATAAAGTTTGATTTTGCTTATTTCTGATGAGATGGCTCTATTTCCCAATGGTGGTGGGACTGGCTGAAACTTGTAATATTTTCTCTACGCTTTACAGAAATTGCTTCGCATTTGCATGTTTTTAGCCTTTTAATTGACAGCAAGACAGCAGAATGATAACAGAATAACAGAGTTGGAAGGGACCTTGGAGGTCTTCCAGTCCAACCCCCTGATCAAGCAGGAGACCATAGACCAGGGGTCTCAGCCTTGGCAACTTTAAGACTTGTAGACTTCAACTCTGGGAAGTTGTATATGTATATCTACATATATCAACATATACATCATAAATGTATATCTTTACATTATATATCTTTAAAACATTTCTGTTCTCATCCAAGAAGCTTCCTCAGTTCATTTCAGAAGAACTGAAGAAGCTTCTTGGATGAGAAGCAAAATAGTTTAAAGAAGAAGAAAGAAAGAAAGAAAGAAAGAAAGAAAGAAAGAAAGAAAGAAAGAAAGAAAGAAAGAAAAGAAAGAAGACCGGTTGCATTTTGGAGACAAGCACCTTTGGGATTTCAGACAAAGCAACAAAAGGAAAGGAAAGGAAAGGAAAGGAAAGGAAAGGAAAGGAAGAAGGAAAGGAAAGGAAAGGAAAGGAAAGGAAAGGAAAGGAGGAAAGGAAAGGAAAGGAAAGGAAAGGAGAGGAGAGGAAAGGGGAGGAAAGGGGAGGAAAAGGGAGGAAAGGAAAGGAGGAGAGGAAAGGAAAGAAAGAAAAAGAAAAGAAAGAAAGAAAAAGAAAAAGAAAGAGAAAGAGAAAGAAAGAAGAAGAAAGAAAGAAAGAAAGAAAGAAAGAAAGAAAGAAAGAAAGAAGAAAGAAAGAAAGAAAGAAAGAAAGAAAGAAAGACCGGTTGCATTTTGGAGAAAATCACTTTTGGGATTTCAGACAAAGCAACAAAAGGAAAGGAAAGGAAAGGAAAGGAAAGGAAAGGAAAGGAAAGGAGAGGAGAGGAGAGGAGAGGAGAGGAGAGGAGAGGAGAGGAGAGGAAAGGGGAGGAGAGGAGAGGAGAGGAGAGGAGAGGAGAGGAGAGGAGAGGAAAGGGGGAGGAAAGGGGAGGAAAGGAAAGGAGGAGAGGAAAGGAGGAGAGGAAATGAAAGGAATAAAAAGAAAAGAAAGAAAGAAAGAAGAAGAAAGAAAGAAAGAAAGAAAGAAAGAGAAAGAGAAAGAGAAAGAGAAAGAAAGAAAGAAAGAAAGAAAGAAAGAAAGAAAGAAAGAAAGAAAGAAGAAAGAAAGAAAGAAAGAAGAAAGAAAGAAAGAAAGTCACAATATCAATGAAGAGGCAGGAACTATTCCAGAGAAAAAGCAGAGAATGTCATTGTCACAAAAAAGGGTCCCGGTGAGTGGGCTCTCCCACTGAAGTTGGATGGGCAGTTCTTTTTCTTGGGGGGTGGGGGTGAATTGCAAAAAATAATCTGCTGGGGAATATGTGGAGGAGGAGAGGGTGTTAGGCAAGCAGTGAATGGAGACAGATGAGAAATGAGCTGGTTACTCATCTTTTGTAGACCCAAAACAATCAACCAATGGAACAGAAGTTGCCTTCAGAAGTTGTGGGAACTTCATCACTGGAAGCTTTCAAGAAGAGACTGGACTGCTATCTGTCAGAAATGGTGTAGGGCCGTGGTGGCGAACCTATGGCACGCGTGCCAGAGCTGGCACGCGGAGCCATAGAAGCCGGCACGCGAGGGTTCCCACCGGCAAACCGAAGTGCGAAAAAACACACTTCCGGTTTGCCGGTGTGCTGTTTTTTGCACTCCGGAGGGTTCAGGGAAGCTCCCTGAAGCTCCGGAATGCAAAAAACTACAAAACGGACAAACCGAAGTGCACTTTTTTGCACTTCCGGTTTGTCCGTTTTGTAGTTTTTTGCATTCCGGAGCTTCAGGGAGCTTCCCTGAACCCTCCGGAGTGCAAAAAACAGTATACCGGCAAACCGGAAGTGCGAAAAAACGCACTTCCGGTTTGCCGGTTTTATCGTTCCAGGCTCCGTTTCGTCGTTCCAGGCTCCGGTAAGTGGGCCTGTGCGGGGGTGGGGGTGTGTGCGCATGCGCAGGGGGCAGCGGGGGGGGGGTGTTGTGCGCATGCGTGGGGGGGAGGGAATGGGTGTTGGCATGCTGAGCGCGCCCCCCCCCTTTTTCGGCACGCGAGCCGAAAAAGGTTCGCCACCACTGGTGTAGGGTCTTCTTGGGTGGGGTGTTGGACTAGATGACCTGCAAGATCCCTTCCATAACTCTGTTATGTTCTGTTAATTTCTTTCTCTTTCAGTTCCCTGTTTTGAGAATTAACAGAATAACAGAATTGGAAATAATCTTGGAAGTCTTCTAGCCCAACCCCCCCCCCCCTCTGGCAGGAGACCCTATACCATTTTAGACAAATGGCTGTCCAATCTCTTCTTAAAAACCTCCAGTGTTGGAGCACTGATAACTTCTGGAGGCAAGCTGTTCCACTGATTAATTGTTCTAACTGTCAGGAAATTTCTCCTTATTTCTAGGTTGCTTCTCTCCTTGGTTAGTTTCCATCCGTTGCTTCTTGTCCTGCCTTCAGATGTTCTCTCTCTTGCAGGTAGGAATCTACAGGAAATTTTCCACTTATGAAGGAACTCAACTTAAAGAAAAAATTAGGAGTTTTGCAATTAGGGTCATGCACCGCTAGTTTAAAGCTTACCTTATGCCCTGAATCCCGGAGTTTGATGTCCTATATCAGAGGTGGGTTCCTCCCGGTTCGGACCGGTTTGCCCGAACCGGTAGCAAACCGCTGGTGACGTCACAGAGACAGTTCAGTCGGTGCCGGTCTGTGGAAACCGCCATCTTTTTTGGGGGGGGGGAATTTTGGGGGGGGGGTTTAGGGGGGGGATTTTTTTTCCTGATTTTTTTTTCTTCTGCACATGCGCAGAAGCCGAGTTCCGGCACTGTGCATGCGTGGCCATCTTGTTTTCAGCTTTTTGGGGGGAGGAATTTTTTTTTGAATTTTCGGCACTGCGCATGCGGCCACACAGCACGGCAGCACGGTGCAGGAGGAAGCGAACTGGTGGCGAGGTGAGTTAGAACTCACCCCTGTCCTATATGCTACAATTTTGTAAGTATTTTTCTAAATTTCATACTACGACATCAAAGACTTTATCTGTAAGTGTGACTGAACCCTCAGACGCTTTGTTCTGATTTTAAAGAAAAAATGTTGGCCTGTAATTTGCAACATTTTGAGTTGATGGTGCCTTCACCACTGCTTTGTTCAATGTATCCACTGATGTTCTTAGAAAAAGAATGATATTTTTGTTTAGAAGTCTTACAAGGACATTATACTGTATTTCACTCCTGCTTCAACTCCTGGAAAAATGCAATCCTTTTTTTTTTTAGTTCAGTCCTGCTCGTTTTAATTTTTAAATGGATAGCTGGCATTTTGGAAGCTGGTTGTTCTACAGTTCTGAATTGATGCTGTTTCCTCGTAGCAAATTAACAGATTAACAGAGTTGGATGGGACCTTGAAGGTCTTCTAGTCCAACCCCCTGCTCAGGCAGGAAACACTATACCATTTCAGACAGATGGTTATCCAACATCTTCTTAAAAATTTCCAGTGTTGGAGCATTCACAACTTCTGGAGGCAAGTCGTTCCACTGATTAATTGTTCTAACTGTTATTTCCTATTGAGAAATGAAACAGAAGAAATCAATCGTTTGGTAAACAGTGACTGGCTGTTTCATACAATCTTGGACCATTCCAGCCATCAAATCTAACATTTGTTCAGGAATCCAGATTAAAACCTTCTCTGCACATCGCTGTCCAACCTCTGTTGATGATCTCCTCCAAAAGATGAATAGAATAGAATAGAATAGAATAGAATAGAATAGAATAGAATAGAATAGAATAGAATAGAATAGAATAGAATAGAATAGAATAAATTGGATGGAGTGGAGCGGAGAATGGAATAGAATAGAATAGAATAGAATAGAATAGAATAGAATAGAATAGAATAGAATAGAATAGAATAGAATAGAATAAATTGGATGGAGCGGAGAATGGAATGGAATGGAATGGAATGGAATGGAATAGAATAGAATAGAATAGAATAGAATAGAATAGAATAGAATAGAATAAAATAGAATAGAATAAATTGGATGGAGTGGAGCGGAGAATGGAATAGAATAGAATAGAATAGAATAGAATAGAATAGAATAGAATAGAATAGAATAGAATAGAATAGAATAGAATAGAATAGAATAAATTGGATGGAGCGGAGAATGGAATGGAATGGAATGGAATAGAATAGAATAGAATAGAATAGAATAGAATAGAATAGAATAGAATAGAATAGAATAGAATAGAATAGAATAGAATAGAATAGAATAAATTGGATGGAGCGGAGAATGGAATGGAATAGAATAGAATAGAATAGAATAGAATAGAATAGAATAGAATAGAATAGAATAGAATAGAATTTTTTATTGGCCAAGTGTGATTGGACACACAAAGAATTTGTCTTTGGTGCATATGTTCTCAGTGTACATTAAAAAAATACATTCATCAAGAATCATAAGGTACAACACTTAATGATAGTCATAGGTTACTAATAAGCAATCAAATCATATTAGGAACCAGTCAATATAAATCGTAAGGATACAAGCAACAAAGTTACAGTCATTCAGTCATTAGTGGGAGGAGATGGGTGATGGGAATGGTGAGAAGATTGATAGTAGTGCAGACTTAGTAAATAGTTTGACAGTGTTGAGGGAATTATTTGTTTAGCAGAGTGATGGCGTTCTGGGAAAAACTGTTCTTGTGTCTAGTTGTTCTGGTGTGTGGTGCTCTATAGCGTCATTTTGAGGGTAGGAGTTGAAACAATTTATGTCCAGGATGCAAGGGGTCTGTATATATTTTCACATTTTCAAAGATGATCTCTAAATGGATTTAGGAAACCATTCTTTGAAATTGGACTGCTTGCAAAGGGTACAAAGCACAGGCAGCCAATAGGGTTAGATTAAAAAGGAAGAGAAGCAATAAAGCAAGTTATTTATAGTAAATCAGGGGCATCTGGTTATTTGTGTCAGCAAATGCCACTCTGATCGCTACCTGAAACAACAGCCAAACCATCCAATTTCTTTTTCAGATTCTAGCAGTTGTAATCCTGGAGTTGCGACCATTCAAAGTTATGACAGAGCCCTTCTAAAAACTATCCAGTTCTAAAGTCCCAACAACATTTAGGGAGCTTGGCTACCAGCCCACATTTGAAGATGTGATTAAACTTCTGGTGCTCAGAAACACAACGTCATTTACAGCTCTTTGAAGTATCCTGCGATCAGGACAGAACAGAACAGAATAACAGAGTTGGAAGGGACCTTGGAGGTCTTCTAGTCCAACCCCCTGCCTAGGCAGGAAACCCTACACCACTTCAGACAAATGGTTATCCAACGTCTTCTTTAAAACTTCCAGTGTTGGAGCATTTACAACTTCTGGAGGCAGGCTGTTCCACGGATTAATTGTTCTAACTGTCAGGGAATTTCTCCTTAGTTCTAAGTTGCTTCTCTCCTTGATTAGTTTCCACCCATTGCTTCTTGTTCTGCCTTCAGGTGCTTTGGAGAATAGCTTGACTCCCTCTTCTTTGTGGCAACCCCTGAGATATTGGAACACTCCTATCATGTCTCCCCTAGTCCTTCTTTTCATGAACTCACACATACCCAATTCCTACAATCTTCATAAGTTTTCGCTTCTAGTCCCCTAATCACCTTTGTTGCTCTTCTCTGCACTGTTTCCAACTTCTCTACATATATATTTTTTTTAATATTGTGGGGACCAAAACTGGATGCAATGTCCCAAGTGTGGTCTTACCAAGGCCTTACGAAGCGGAACCAACCCTTCAGGTGATCTTGATTTTTAATCTTCTATTAATGCGGCCTAGGACTAGAATCTTTGGAACTCATTGCAACAAGAGAAGGTCTGGATTTGGTCCGGACGAGGAAAACAGAGGAAATCTAATATTTTACAGGCTGATGAATATCGAGCTAAGAGGAGCTGAAGGCTCAGAATCCCCCCCCCCCTCAAAGCAGCTTCCTTTGCTAGCGGCTGAATCCCACCTTTGTTAGCAGCCTAATCCCCTGCTTGTTGTTGAGGGGTCAGCAGAGGTCTGGGGAGGAGTTGGGGTGGGCTGGAGGGTTCCTTGTTCGTTTAGGGCCAGGAGAGGGTTGGGTTGCTCTTTTCTGCTGAGTAAATCCCCTCTCGGAGGCCTCTGAGATGACCTGCCCCTCAGCACAGCCTTTAAGCCTTTTGTAAAGGGATTTCATGGCAGAACTGGCAAATTAGGGGAGAAATGAATTTCCTAAGCTCTTGATTTCCTTTCTGGCAGGGTCCCCTCTCTCAGGCCTACCCAGGACGCGGTGGGAGCCGGCCCAAACAAAGGGGGAGCCCGCTTGCTTTAAATCCCAGGGGCGGGACTGGGGAAAACCTCACCGCTACCACCAGCCCAGCAGGAACTTAAGCCCCCGGGAGGCAGGAAAGATGGGCGAGAGAAGATGGGTCCCCCTGGACAAAGTCGGGGGATAGAATGACACAAGGGGTACCCTGGGATTGCAGAGTAGCTAGCCTAGACTGCTAATGACCCTCCGATTTCACACACACACCCAAAAACAGATTTTTTTTTTACTTTTTTTTCCAGAGAACTGCAGGAAAGTTTATTTATTTATTTTATTTATTTATTTATTTATTTATTTATTTATTTATTTTTATTTATTTATTTATTTATTTATTTATTTATTTATTTATTTATTTATTTATTTATTTATTTATTTATTTATTTATTTATTTGTCAAACATGTATAGTAGTAATTTGTATAAACATAAGTAAAAAGTAACGATAAAAGAGGACAGTAGGACAGGGACGGTAGGCACACTGGTGCGCTTATGCACGCCCCTTACAGACCTCTTAGAAATGGGGAGAGGTCGACTGTAGACAGTCTAAGGTTAAAGTTTTGGGGGTTTGGGGAAGAAACCACAGAGTCAGGTAGTGCATTCCAGGCATTGATCACTCTGTTGCTGAAGTCGTATTTTCTGCAGTCGAGTTTGGAGCGCTTTACATTTAGTTTGAATCTATTACGTGCTCGTGTATTGTTGCAGTTGATGCTGAAGTAGTCATTAACAGGAAGGACATTTTGATATATGATTTTATGAACTACATTTAGATCAGATCGGAGGCGACGTAGTTGTAAATTGTCTAATCCCAGTATTTCAAGTCTGGTGGAATAAGGTATTTTGTTGTGAGCGGAGGAGTGAAGGACTCTTCTTCTTGTGAAATATTTCTGGACTCTCTCGATTGTATTAATGTCTGATATGCAGTGCGGGTTCCAGACAGGTGAGCTGTATTCCAGAATTGGTCTAACAAATGTTTTGTTAGACCAAATTTTTTGTCTTCTCCCCTGTGAGCATCTTTTAAAATTAGTTGTCAAATTACGATTCTGCTAGGGAAGGGACAGATTGTCCTGGAAAAATCTGTGGGGGGGGGGGCTAAGAGATGATGCCCAATTTAGCAGCACATCATATTTCAACCTCTTTCAACGACTGCATACGGAAGAGCACCGTTGTGTGTTCTCAGACTGGATCCTTTTTGTGAAAGGGTGTGTTGTTCCCTTCCTTGGAATTTTTCCAGTTGCAACCCAATCAGCAATTCAATTTTAGCATCGCAAATATGGGATTTTAAGCCAAGGGAGGGAAGTCGTCTCTTCAGCCAGAGGAACCTATCAGTTTCACTGTTTTCACCCAACGCTTTTCCTTGGCTGCCTAGACTGGGGTCTCGGGTCATCTGTACCCTCTTCTTTGTGGCAACCCCTGAGATATCAGAACACTGCTATCATGTCTCCCTTAGTCCTTCTTTCCATTAAACTAGACATACCCAGTTCCTGCAGCCGTTCTTCATATATTTTAGCCTCCAGTCCCCTAATCCTCTTTGTTGCTCTTCTCTGCACTCTTTCTAGAGTCTCAACATCTTTTTTACGTCGTGGCGACCAAAACTGGATGCAGTATTGCAAGTGTGGCCTTACCAAGGCATTATAAAGTGGTATTAACACTTTGCGTGATCTTGATTCTATCCCTCTGTTAATGCAGAAGTTGTGGGAGCTTCATCACTGGAAGCTTTCAAGAAGAGACTGGACTGCCATCTGTCAGAAATGGTGTAGGGTCTCCTGCTTGGGTGGGGGGTTAGACTAGATGACCTACAAAGTCCCTTCCAACTCTGTTAATCTGTATCTTCCATTCATCGTTTGGACCTCATTGATCTTCTTCATGGATAGGGGCAGGGGGAAGACATCTGGTTGAGACAGATCTCCATCCTGCCTTATTTCACTCCAATGAGATCCGAGATTGTAGAGAAAAATATGTTCTCTGCTGAGCACAGATTGGTTTTGTTCCTGGACTTGATTTTCAAGTTAGGTTTCATTGCTTCAGAGATTATCTAATTCTTCTCATTCTCATTGACCAAAGGGTGGGGCATCATGCATGTTAAAAATGACCCCTGTGGACATCCATGGAAGGGAATCAACACACAACTATCCTTTTGTTGGTGGTGGTTTGTTTGTTTGCTGGCAGAACTGAATAAAGAGTGTGTGTGTGTGTGTGTGTGTGTGTGTGTGTGTGTGTGAGAGAGAGAGAGAGAGAGAGAGAGAGAGAGAGAGAGAGAGAGAGAGAGAGAGAGAGAGAGAGAGAGAGAGAGAGAGAGAGAGAGAGAGAGATTGAGATTTGGCTGTGTGTGAAATGAAGGGTGGGCTCACTTTATCTGCAGTCTGACCTGCTTCTGGTTTTGATTATGCACTCTCACATATAGTTGCTAAAGAAATTAGTAGTTTACTCAAAGTTGAGGAGATAACAGAAGACAAGGAATGCAGACCAAAACAGAGTCTCTGAAAGAAGCTTGCCTGAGCAGTTCTGCTTTCAACAGAGAAATAGTCCAAATTCAGTCCAAGTTCCAAGAGCCAAATCACGGGTTGTCAGCAAGTCCAGTGGCCAGAATCTCATCAGCAGAATCCACATGAATGTCACGCAAAAGCCAGAGATCAGATGGTTGTGTCTAGCATGGAGCATGGATCAGGGCTGCCTTTTCAATTAGACTGCAGCCAGTTCTGTTTAACCAAGATATTTACTCTCTTGCTTGGCCAGGAGTCTCATGTCTTTGCTCTGCTCCCTGTCAGGGTTCCAAGTAACACCCCCAATGCAATAAGATTCCGAAGTTTGAAGTTCCTCAAAGTTCCATTTTATTAGAGATGTCATATTGGCACATCTGGGAAAACCCGAATCTGAAAGCTTCCGGGTTTTCCCCACCCAAAGGAAAATCCAAGCCCCTTTCCCCTGCACCCACATGTCCATCACATGGTCCAATCAATGCACCAGCCCAACTGGAGATGCCTCCCAGTCACGCCACTCCAGGTGCAGGCCAAATGTCCTTGGCTCTCAGAGAAAGGAATGTTATTATGGCTAGATATCCTTGCAACTCCCTGCAATCCCCCCTCCCAGTTTCCCACAGCACTAAGCGTGGCAGCCCTGAAGATCCAAAGAAAAAGATGGCCTCCAGGGCTGACACTCCCTTCTCTGCAGGGGGCTTGAAGGCCATCATCAGCTGACTGGTCTACCTGTTCAGAGAGTCCCTGAGTTTGATCAACTTCAAGTGACTCTTGGCTTTGTGTCTCCAGAGGCTGACATTCCACAAGATCTACTGGAGGCTGTTCTTCAGTGTCTGTCATCGGAATCCTGGGCCATGACATAGTCCTTTCATTTATTGATTTTTATTTATTTATTTGTTTGTTTGTTAAGCATGTACAGGATAGCAGTTGTTTGTATAAACATAAGTAAAAAGTTCCGATAAAAGAGGACAATAGGACAGTAGGACAGGGACGGTAGGCACAGTGGTGAGCTTATGCATGCCCCTTACAGACCTCTTAGAAATGGGGAGAGGTCAACTGTAGGCAGTCTAAGGTTAAAGTTTTGGGGTTTGGGGAAGAAACCACAGAGTCAGGTAGTGCATTCCAGGCATTGATCACTCTGTTGCTGAAGTCGTATTTTCTGCAGTCGAGTTTGGAGCGGTTTACATTAAGTTTGAATCTATTACGTGCTCGTGTATTGTTGCAGTTGAAGCAGAAGTAATCATTGACAGGAAGGACTTTTTGATTTTATGAACTACATTTAGATCAGATCGGAGGCGACGTAGTTGTAAATTGTCTAATCCCAATATTTCAAGTCTGGTGGAATAAGGTATTTTATTGCGAACAGAGGAGTGGAGGACTCTTCTAGTGAAATATTTCTGGACTCTCTCGATTGTATTAATGTCTGTTATGCTGTGCCTGTTCCAGACAGGTGAGCTGTATTCCAGAATTGGTCTAACAAATGTTTTGTATGCTCTGGTTAGCAGTGTAATATTGCCAGAGAAGAAGCTACGCAAGATTAGATTAACAACTCTTAGTGCCTTTTTGGCAATGTTGTTACAGTGGGCTCTAGCACTTAGGTCGTTGGATATGGGTACTCCAAGGTCTTTGACAGAGTGTATCATATATGATAGAAAGCTTTGGACATTTCAGTTGGCTTTTCTGCTCTAGAAATGATATGAAATTGTCCGCATCATTCCTACTTCTCTCCTATAACATCCTTTTCCTGAGGATGTCCATCAAATAACCTGCTCCCACGCCATGTTTATGACCAATGTCTGATGTTCGTGATCATTCATCCAGTTTTGGGTCACCATATTATTACAAAAAAGATGTTGATAATTTGAACAAAAGTGCAGAGAAGAGCAACTAAGATGTTTAAAGCTCTGGAGACTAAAACATATAAAGAAAGATTGCAGGAATTGGGTATGTCTAGTCTAGTGAAGAGAAGAGAAGGACTAGGGGTGACATGATAGCAGTGTTCCAATATTTGAAGGACTGCCACAAAGAAGAGGGGGGGGTGTCAACCTATTCTCCAAAGCACCCAAAGGCAAGGCAAGAAACAATGGATGGAAACTAATCAAGGAGAGAAGCAACCTGGAATTAAGCAGAAACTTCCTAACAGTGAAGACAATTAACCAGATTACAGATTACAGATTATTAGAGTTGGAAGGGACCTTGTTGGTCATCTAGTCCAACCCCCCACTCAAGCAAGAGAGCCTATACCAGTGATGGCGAACCTTCTTAGGTTCGCGTGCCAAAAAGGGGGGTGCGCGCGCTAGTGCGCGCTCGCATATCCACACCCATTCCCTCCTCCCCACGCATGCGCACAACACCACCCATGCTGCCCCCTGCGCATGCGCACACACACACACACACACCCGCGCAAAGGCCTTACCGGAGCCTGGGACGGTAAAAAACGACGAAACGGGCAAACTGGAAGTTCGGAAAAATGCACTTCCGGTTTGTCCGTTTCGTCATTTTTTGCATTCCGGGGCTTCATGGAGCTTCCCTGAACCCTCCGGAGTGCAAAAAACAGCACACCGGCAAACCGGGAGTGCGTTTTTTCCGCACTTCCGGTTTGCCTGTGGGCAACGCTCACGTGCCCTCCGCTATGGCTCCGCATGCCACCTGTGGCACGCGTGCCATAGGTTCGCCACCACGGCCCTACACCATTTCGGACAAATGGTAGTCCAATCTCTCCTTGAAAGTCCCAAGTGTTGGAGCTCTCACAACCTCCGCAGACTAGCTGTTCCACTGGTTGATCGCTATCACCGTCAGAAAGTTTCTCCTCATTTCTAGGTTGAATCTCTCCTTGGTCAGCTTCCATCCATTATTCCTTGTCTGGCCTGGTGCTTTGGAAAACAGCCTAATCCCCTCCTCTCTGTGGTAGCCCCATATGTATTGGAACATTGCTATCATGTCTCCCCTGGTCCTTCTCTTCGCTAGACTGGTCATGCCCAGTTCCTGCAACCGTTCTTCGTATGTTATAGTATAGTTTCCAGTCCCCTAATCATCCTGGTTGCTCTCCTCTGCACTTTCTCTAGAGTTTCAATGTCTTTCTTGTAGTGTGGTGACCAAAATTGGATGCAGTACTCTAGGTGTGGTCTAACTAAGGCTTTATAGAGTGGTATTAGTGCCTCCCTAGTCCTAGATTGTATCCCTCTATTAATGCAATTTAGGAATTGTTAAATTGTGGGCAAAGATCGCAGGAGACAGACTTCAGAACAGCTCTTTTATTAGCTCACTCAAGACAACCAGCAACTTGCAGTCTGACAGATAGCCCTTTTATAGGGAGCTGTCAGCCACAAAAACCAATAGCGTATGAGCATTCAAACACATGACCAGGGTGGCAACAACAGTTCAGGTAGAGTTCAACTATAAACATAACAACAACAGTTCAGTCAGAGGTCGTCTAGTCAAAACAAGTTTATCGTTCAGTTATAGGTCAGTCAGAACACAACAGGATTGCATTGGCTTTTTTGGCTGCCACTGCACATTGCTGGCTCATAACCAGTAGAACGGCTTGCCTCCAGAAGTTGTGGGTGTATAGGTTCTCCTGCTTGAGCAGGGGGTTGGACTAGAAAACCTCCAAGGTCCCTTCTAGCTCTATTCTGATTAAATTCAGCCTTGCACTGCCTGGAAGAAATGTTTGGAAGAAGTTTACGCAAAAGGTTGAGGATTGATCAGTAAGAGCACGGTGAATTTCCCCTCCTTCATAAGAGCTGCCTTGCACGTTTTGAAGTACACAAGATGCAACACATTTCCCCATCATTTTTAAACCAAGCCTCTAAGTTCTGGGTGTACTATTACCGAAACGCACCACTATCAGGCAGCACGTTTATAACCTAATAACTCCATCGAGTGTTGCCAGATCATAAAAAATAAAATATTGATCCTTACACCAAGGCCATAAACATGCAGTTCAAAAGATGGAATCAACTCCCTCCCGGCGCCCATTTTCCAAGGCAAAATAGAGATGAAAAACCCAGAGCGTTTCAAATCTCTCCAGCAAAGATTGGAATGTAGGAATGAGGGCTGGAAGCCACGTTCAGGACATTATTTTGAGTTTCGGAGTCAAAGATCAAGCCGATCTCGGATAATCTTGGATAAGTTGCAAAACAACTGGGTGGTATACGGAACATTGTTTCCCACCTCAACATTGTAAAGCTGTGAAATGGAGTCTCTTGCTTGGGCAGGAGGCTGGACTAGAAGACTTTTATAATGCCTTTAATGCCTTAGTAAGATCACTCTTAGTAGACCACACTTAGAGCCGGAAACAACTAGCACGCATGTGCGGTGGAACTTTTACCTTTACTTTTTAAGACCACACTTGGAATATTGCATCCAGTTTTGGTTGCCACGAAAAGATGTTGAGATCAGAGGTGGGTTCCTGCCTCTGATTGCCGGTGCGGTTAATCGCTGAGTTCGGCGCAGAGCCGAAGAAGCTGCTCCCGTTCGCGGAACGGGAGCTTTCCCCGGGCGCTTTCCCCGCCCGCATGGATGCCGCCAATTGTGTTATTTTGCCCTCTGCGCATGCGGAACGCTTTGGGCATGTGCAGAGGGTAAAAGAACGCAATTGGCGGCATCCATGCGGGCGGGGAAAGCGCCCGGGGAAAGCTCCCATTCCGCGAACGGGAGCAGCTTCTTCGGCTCTGCACCAAACTCAGAGATTAACCGCATCGGCAATCAGAGGCAGTATCCCACCTCTGGTTGAGATTCTATAGAAGAACAAAAAGATTAGGTGAGTGGAGGCTCAAACATACGAAGAACAGTTGCAGGAAATAGGTATGTCTAGTGACTCTAGTCTAACGAAGAGTAGGACCAGGGTGACATGATAGTTGTGTTCCAATATTTGAGTGGCTGCCACAAAGAAGAGGGGGTAAACCTATTTTCCAAACTTATCAAGGAAAGAACCAACCTAAAACTATGGAGGAATTTCCTGACAGTTAGAACAATTAATCAGTGGAACAACTTGCCTCCAGAAGTTGTGAATGCTCCAACACTGGAAGTTTTTAAAGAAGAGAGTGGACAACCATTTGTCTGAAATGGTGTAGGGCAGCGGTGGCGAACCTTTTTCTCTCGGCGTGCCAAAAATAGGCGCGCGCACACCCACCAGCGCTCCCGCGTGCCACTACCCAAAATGCAATGCGCACCCCCCCTGCGCATGCGCACCCACACCTACATGCACGCGCCTGCACCACGCACGCGCCCGCACCGCGCATGCGCACATCTACTGCGCACGTGTAACCGCCCCCTCCTCCTCCTGCTCCAAGCCTCGCACTCCGGGCACAAGCCGGAACGTGAGGCTGACAGCAGAAGGAGGAGGGAGCGGTTACGCGAGCCGCCCAGCCTGCGAAACCGCCCCCTTCTCCTGCTCCAAGCCTCGCACTCCGGGCACCAGCCGGAACGTGATGCTGGCAGGAGAAGGAGAAGGGGGCGGTTTCGCAGGCTGGGCGGCTCGCGTAACCGCTCCCTCCTCCTTCTCCTGCCAGCATCACGTTCCGGCTGGTGCCCGGAGTGCGAGGCTTGGAGCAGGAGAAGGGAGCGGTTACGCGAGCCGCCCAGCCTGCGAAACCGCCCCCTTCTCCTGCTCCAAGCCTCGCACTCCGGGCACCAGCCGGAACGCGATGCTGGCAGGAGAAGGAGAAGGGGGCGGTTTCGCAGGCTGGGCGGCTCGCGTAACCGCTCCCTCCTCCTTCTCCTGCCAGCATCACGTTCCGGCTGGTGCCCGGAGTGCGAGGCTTGGAGCAGGAGAAGGGAGCGGTTACGCGAGCCGCCCAGCCTGCAAAACCGCCCCTCCTCCTTCTGCTTCGGGTAGCTCTAGCAGCTCTGCGCATGCGCGCCAGAAACCCGGAAGTAGAATGTGCCGGACCCGTGGCGTGCCAGCCGAAATGGCTCCGCGTGCCACCTGTGGCACGCGTGCCATAGGTTCGCCACCACGGGTGTAGGGTCTCCTGCTTGCGCATGGGGTTGGACTAGAAGACCTCCCAGGTCCCTTCCAACTCTGTTATTCTGTTAATAGGATTGGAATTGCTAAATTTCAAATAATGGAGGGGCAGTCAAGATGACAGATGGAATCTCATGACTATAGCCATCATCTTCACTTTTTAAAATCCTCCCCCCCTCCCCCAAAAGACATATGATAAAAGATAAAAAGGGAAACTGACCATGGAGCTGAGAGAAGGATGCATGTAGTTCAGAAAATGCATCCTTCCTTCCTTCCTTCCTTCCATCCTCCCTCCCTCCCCTTCCTCGACTCACACTCCTCCCTCCCTCCCTCCCTCCCTCCCTTCCTTCCTTCCTTCCATCCTCCCTCCCTCCCTCCCCTTCCTCCACTCACTCTCCTCCCTCCCTCCCTCCCTCCCTCCCTCCCTTCCTTCCTTCCTTCCTTCCTTCCATCCTCCCTCCCTCCCCTTCCTCGACTCACACTCCTCCCCTTCCTTCCTTCCTCCCTCCCTTCCTTCCTTCCTTCCTTCCATCCTCCCTCCCTCCCCTTCCTCCACTCACACTCCTCCCTCCCTCCCTCCCTCCCTCCCTCCCTCCCTTCCTTCCTTCCTTCCTTCCTTCCTTCCTTCCTTCCTTCCTTCCTTCCTTCCTTCCTTCCTTAAGAGTAGAAGTTGCCCCTGGAACCAAAACATGAGTAGAAGCAGGATTTATAAAGGAAACATTCCTTCCAACAGGCTTATTCCTTGCAAAAAATCATGGTGATGACAATTTCTTTAGATGGCCGGAAAAGATGATTAATCCGATATTCCAGGATTTGGTTTGTCCCCAGCTTTGATGCAGCAGTGCTGACTAAAGGTCTGCACCTATTTTGCTTAATCCACATTTTAAAAGGAGTAGGACCCAGGACACAGCCACGAGAACACCACTCGGCTTCCCGTTTCAATCTTCTCCAGAATTTATCATGTGCTTCTCGGCTCAAATGCTATCAATGTTATCTCTAAAAAAGCCAATCTGAAGATTACAGAAAATGCCACTCTGCAGCCACCAGTTAAGAAATTATGTGCTCAATGGGTGCACCCCACATTGGCGCCAATTCTTGTTTTGTTAGCTTTTGGTGTTCACTGAAAGTGTCCTTATTTTGCGATGAACTTCTGGTGCTACCTTTAATCCCATGTTTTCATCGCTATTATTGTTTTCCCTTCGTATTTTAACTTCTGCAATCTTGCTTGTTCTCCGGAGTTCTCCTCTTGCATGAACCGCAAAGCAGGTTAAATATTCTGTTCGGGTAAGTCCTCAACCTACGACCACAATTGAACCCAAAATTTCTGTGGCTAAAGGAGACACTTGTTTTGCCCCCATTTTACGATCTGTCTTGCCACAGTTGTTAAGCGAATCACTGCAGTTAATAAGATGGTTGTTAAGTGAATTTTTTTTCCAGTATACACATATACTGTACCTGTGCATTTTGTTTTTCTTGCCTAAATGTAGAACCTTACTTTTTTCACCACTGAATTTCATTTTGTTAGATAGCGCCCAATGTTCAAGTCTGTCAAGATCCTTCTGTATCTTGAGTCTATCTTCAGAAGAGTTGGCTATTGCTGCCAGTTTGGTGTCATCTGCAAATTTGATGAGTTCCCCATCTATCCCCTCGTCCAAGTCATTGATGAAGATGTTGAAGAGTACTGGGCCTAAAACAGAGCCTTGGGGTACTCCACTGCATACTTCCCTCCATGTAGATGCAGTTCCATTGAGCACTACACGTTGAGTGCGGTTGGTCAGCCAGTTTTGAATCCATCTGGTGGTGTTGCTGTCTAACCCACATTTTTCTACTTTATCTAGTAGTAGGTTATGGTCTACTTTATCAAATGCCTTACTGAATTCCAAGTAAATTATATCGACAGCATTCCTTTGGTCCACTAATTTTGTCACTTTGTCAAAGAATGCAGTAAGATTAGTCTGGCATGATCTGTTTTTGACAAACGCATGTTGGCTTTTGGTTATTACTTTGTTTGCTTCTAGGTGTTCGTTGATTCATTGTGGTCATAAGTTGAGAAGTACCTGTACCATTTCAGAGAGAATCAAGTTTTCAGGCTCTTCCGGATGGCCAAAAAGATTAAGACCTTCCAAATGTCATGGATTCTGTCCCAGAGGTCAGGCTCTGTGGCAGAAAGGCATATCTTATTGAAGTCTGGCTAATTAAAAGAGCTTTAAAATGCACCAGGAGTGAGGATTGAAGACATATCGGGGCCCTCTTTCTGAATAGGTGCCCTGAAGGTTGCCAGCCCCAATGATGGAGGGAATGGTATCTCTGCCTAGAGCTGGCAAGCCGGTCCCATTTAATGATACAGGTAGTCCTCGAATTATGATCATTCATTGAGTGATCGTTCAAAGTTACAACCGTACTGAGAAGAGCAACTAATGACCATTCTTCACACTTACGACCGTTTCAGCACTCCCAATGGTCAGGCAATCAAAATTCAGACGCTTAGCAACTGATTCATATTTATGACGGTCGTGGTGTTTGGGATCATGTGATAATCTTCTGACAAGCAAGGTCAATGGGGAAGCCAGGTTCACTGAACAATCGTGTGACTAACTTAACAACTGCAGTGATTCACTTAACAACTGTGGAAAGAAAGGTCGTAAAATGGGGTAAAACTCAATTAACAACACTGTGCACTGATTCTCCTGCCTTGAATTATATTTGCACTGATTCTCCTGCCCTGAATTACATTTGCACTGATTCTCCTGCACTGAATTACATTTGCACTGATTCTCCTGCACTGAATTACATTTGCACTGATTCTCCTGCACTGAATTACATTTGCACTGATTCTCCTGCACTGAATTACATGCGCACTGATTCTCCTGCACTGAATTACATGTGCACTGATTCTCCTGCACTGAATTACATTTGCACTGATTCTCCTGCACTGAATTACATTTGCACTGATTCTCTGCACTGAATTACCGTATATGTGCACTGATTTCCCCTGCACTGAATTACATTTGCACTGATTCTCCTGCACTGAATTACATGTGCACTGATTCTCCTGCACTGAATTACATGTGCACTGATTCTCCTGCACTGAATTACATTTGCACTGATTCTCCTGCACTGAATTACATTTGCACTGATTCTCCTGCACTGAATTACATGTGCACTGATTCTCCTGCACTGAATTACATGTGCACTGATTCTCCTGCACTGAATTACATTTGCACTGGTTCTCCTGCACTGAATTACATTTGCACTGATTCTCCTGCACTGAATTACATTTGCACTGATTCTCCTGCATTGAATTACATTTGCACTGATTCTCCTGCACTGAATTACATGTGCACTGATTTCCCCTGCACTGAATTACATGTGCACTGATTCTCCTGCACTGAATTACATGTGCACTGATTCTCCTGCACTGAATTACATTTGCACTGATTCTCCTGCACTGAATTACATGTGCACTGATTCTCCTGCCCTGAATTACACTTGCACTGATTCTCCTGCACTGAATTATATTTGCACTGATTCTCCTGCATTTTCCCTTGAGCACGCAAAACCGTGGAAGCCACCCATGCCCGGCGTGATCATCAAGCTCCGCCAGATAAAATTCAAGGAAGGGCTGAAGTAGTATGTCTTTTTGACGCTGCCATGGCAACCCAGGGCGTGCTAGCCCAGCTACAGAGAGCAAACACTTGTGCGGAGGTGCGCTTAGAGGCCTGGCGCTTGGCAATCATGTTCCGTTCCACGCAAGGACTTCATTAGCGCAAGCAAATAAAAGCCATAAATACTGGTTAATTTGCTGGCTAATTGATGTCCTCCAAGCACCCTGTTTACTCGACAGCCAGCCCCATCATTCCTGTTTAGGGCATGAATTGCCTCGTTTTCTTTTTATGACTCGGTTAATTAACCGTCCATCATTTGTGTTGTGCACACCGGAGTGGAATGATAGGTCCAAGCCAGGCCTTGGTCTCCAGGTGTTGTTTGGCTGCTGGGCCTGTCAAATCAAAGCCTAATTGATTATTTTCCTCCCTTCCTCTCTGCTCAGGTCAGAGTTTCGTCCTGCAAGAGAGCTGTACGAATCACAGACCAGAAAGACTCGTAGACTCGCCGAGACGGATTCTAAGATTCTATTGGGCTTCCTGATTATACCTAATTACAGGTAATCCTTGACTTATGACCATTTGTTTAGTGATTGTTCAAAGTTACAACAGCACTGGAAAAGTGGCTTACGATCGTTGCAGCATCCCCATGGTCACGTGATCAAAATTTGGACACTTGGCAACTGGCATGACAATTGCACTGTCCGGGGGTCACGTGATTCCCCTTTTGCCACCTTCTGACAAGCAAAGTCAAGGGAGGGGGAGCCAGATTCACTTAACAACCGTGTGACTAACTTAACAATGGCAGTAATCTGCTTAAAAACTCTAGCAAGAAAAGTCGTAAAACGAGACAAAAACTCACTTAGCAATGAAAAATTTGGGGCTCAATTATGGTTGTAAGTCGAGGATTAGCTGGGTTCTGTTCCCCACCTGTCCTTTGGAGCAACAGCTGGTTGGACAACCCTTGTAAGATCCTCCTGTGGTTACTTAAGCTCTCATTACCATTCAAGTTCCTCCGATAGACAACTCTATTAAAGTCTGTTGCAAAATCAAAACCAGAAGCACACACAGTTGACTGATTCAGCTGGATTCATAAACTTCTTTATAAAAATAGTAACAGATGAATTTACAATACCATTAGCAGAGTTCTTCTTCACGCAGTTACAGACAGCAGAGAACAGTTAGTTTCATTTCAGCAAAGATCAGAGTGGAAGAGTACAGAGTGGAAGAGTGGAGACTTTAGCCACACCCAGCCTTAAGCTTAAATTCCAGTTTCGATTTTCTGCACAGACTCAGAAGTGGTTAGCTCCTATTGGCTGATTCAGTTGCTATGCCTATTCATTAGCTGACCTTGTTAACATGGCTCTCCCAGTTCATGAATATCTTAACAAACTCTCAGTCAATGGGAAATGGGAAGCTCCAAGATCTCAGATAGTTTCTCAAATCTGGTGCTTCCAAATAGCACTTAGACTTATATACCGCTTTACAGTGCTTTACACTCTCTCTAACCGCTCTCTAAGCGGTTTACAGAGTCAGCCTATTGCCCCCAACAATCTGAGTCCTCATTTTACCCACCTCGGAAGGATGGAAGGCTGAGTCAACCTTGAACCTGGTGAGATTTGAACTACCAAATTGAAGGCAGCTGGCAGTCTGCAGAAGTAGCCTGCAGTATTGCACTTTAACCACTGCGCCACCGCGGCTCAAATCCTTCCAAATTGCCCCCGAGTTGTAATTTGCACAATACATCAAACTATAAGCAGACTGGGTTTATTCAACAAGATTGTCCACAAACAAACTAACCAGGTTAACACTACCCAAGCTTAGCATGTTGTACAAATGAAGCTGCCTGGGTATGATGTGTTCTGGTTCAAGGCGTTCTGCAAATATAGGTAGAGAGTCTTCCTCTTAACTGCATTCATCATCTTCATTTTGTTTATTTAACGTGACGCTACAGATTGTTCTTGACTGATGGCCGGTCACTGTCAAAGTTAGGACAGACCTTGCAAAATGTAGTTATGACTGGTTCTGAAGTTCCATTGGCCGCCACTGCCCCCTACCCTTGCTGTCGTGTGAATTAGTCTTTGGTGCATATGCTCTCAGTGTACATAAAAAAAATACATTAATCAAGAATCATAAGATACAACACATAGTCATTGGTTACTAATAAGCTATCAAATCTTACTAGGAAACAAATAAAAACAATATAAATTGAAAGATACAAGCAACATGGTTATAGTAATAAGTGAGAAGAGATAGATACTAGTAAGGAAGAGAAGAATAATAGTAATACAGTCTTAGTAAATACTTTGACAGTGGTGAGGGATTATTTGTTTAGCAGAGTGATGGCATTCGGGGAAAAACTGTTCTTGTGTCTAGTTGTCTTGGTGTGCAGTGCTCTATAGCCTTGTTTTGAGGGTTAAGAGTTGAAGCAATTTATGTCCAGGATGCGAGGGGTCAGTAAATATTTTCACGGCCCTCTTTTTGACTCGTGCAGTATATAGGTCCTCAATGGAAGGCAGGTTGGTAGTATTATCTGCCACAATGTCCTACCTGTTAACGACTACGTCAGCTTCAACCGCAATAATACCCAAGCTCACAACAGATACAAACTTAATGTAAACCGCTCCAGACTTGATTGCAAAAAATTCGACTTCAACAACAGAGTGGTTAGTGCCTGGAACACTTTACCTGACTCAGTAGTTTCTTCCCCTAACCCCAAAAACTTTAACCTCGGATTATCTACCATCGACCTCATCCCATTCCTAAGAGGTCGGTAAGGGGCGTGCATAAGCGCACAATCGTGCCTACCGTTCCTGTCCTAATGTACCCATATATTCATACCTCTTTCACTCTTATTCTTGCTTGTACTATTACATATATATTCAATCATGTTTTACTGTTTATATTTTGCTTATAATCATATATGCTTGACAAATAAATACAAATACAAATAATACGAATACAAATTGTTTTTCTGCAGTTCTGATTATCCGTTAACGTCTGTGTCTGTCTTGTATGGTTGCTGAACCGAACCAGACAGTTATAGAGGTGCAGATGACAGACTCAATAATTCCTCTGTAGAACTGTATCAGCAGCTCCTTGGGCAGTTTGAGCTTCCTGAGTTGGCGCAGAAAGAACATTCTTTGTTGTGCTTTTTTGATGACGTTTTTGATATTAGGTGTCCATTTTAAATCTTGAGATATGATAGAACCTAGAAACCTGAAGGTCTCTACTGTACTGTACTGTTACTGTTAAACAAGGACAAACTTGAATTGAAACTTTGTTTGTTTGTTCGTTTATCAAACTTCTTAACCGCTCATCTCTTTCATAGAGAAGTTCTGGGAGGTGTACAATTTAAGTTGCTTTTTACACCACCAGGATTCTTCCTCTGTGTGCATCTCTGGGATAAAATGCTCTGACCTAGTTATGGAAGAAAGTATAACTCAGCTGACATGTCCATGGTAACACCCCAGGATCTGTTTTTGTGTCAAGGCCTTGCCTGAAATAAATCCACAGTGATGAATTCCCCAACTCCCTTAAGAAATCATTAGCCAAGTCACCTGCTAGGCAGTTGCCTGAACTGGTGTTCCAGGGTTGTCAATGTCTCCGTCTACTGTGCCAAAGTGTCGTCCAACGACTTTCAGCATCCACCTTCCTTTTTCTTGGCTAAGACAAATTCTGCAATGGGTGCTATGTTGAGTTAAGAGCCGTGAATGCATTAATTGACGGGCTCCACGGTGTCTGATCTACACAGCATCTGACTGGCTTACACCACCCACAGCTTTCTTGGCTTCCACAGCAGATGCCAGGGAATGCCCCAACAGATGGTTCAACAACGTGCTTCACTTGCCATGGAGGCGTTAGCCTTATATTTATATATAATATGAAAAATTGGCAACTCAACTAACAAATGCTCTGTCTTACACATTGGCAACAAAAATCAGAATACCAAATACAAGCTGGGCGCATATGACTTCATAGATGACCCTCAGCATAGTACACAAAATTGTCTGCTACAACGTCCTACCTGTCAACGACTACTTCAGCTTAGACCGCAATAATACACGGGCAAACAATAGATACAAACTCAAGGTAAACCGTTCCAAATTCGATTGCAGAAAATAAGACTTCAGCAACAGAGTGGTCAACGCCGGGAATGCTCTACCCGACTCTGTTGTTACATCCTCAAACCCTCACAGCTTCAACCTGCTGAAGGGATAAAAGCAATTTACGATCTTTGCTGAAGGGACAAAGCAAGTTACGATCTTTGCTGAAAGATTTACGATCTTTGCTGAAGGGACAAAGCAAGTTACGATCTTTACTGAAGGGACAAATTGATATCAGCTTCTCTGGAGAATATCTGTTAATAAAGGAGCCGGGATATTGGGATAGCACGCTCAGGACGGACTGTTTAAACTGTGCCTGGTGGAAATTGGAAGAGCTACGTGGCAAGGTGGACTCCGGCTCTTTTAACAGCTCTTTTAAAGACAAGAGCTAGGGCTGGGACTTTCTGCAGATGAGTCTGACAAGATTGGCTCCTTGGACGGCCATCTCGATGTCGCTGCGTGTCATCTTGGCGACGAGAGGCCCTTCGGAAAGAACTCCCCAGAGACTGGATCAGCCTGGTTTCCAGGCGGGCCGCCAGAACCTCAGACTAACAACAAACGGCGTTTGGATTTTAGATCTCCAACTCTCCCGTTATAACCTGCAGGATTGGCGGCGACCAATCCTGGGGCAACACTCTTCTAGGCGAGGGAATGGGCCTGGCTTCCAAGCGATCCCCCTTAGTGCTAAACGGGACTCAGTCCCCCCACTATCATCACGGGGGCAGCTGTTGGACATTGTTATTGCTGCAGCAGAGGCAATAGATCTTGGATACACAGAAAGCAAAAAGACTGAGATTAAGGCAATATTAAGAACTAAGCTATATCGGGTTTGGAGGTTGCCTGCATCTGCCTCCTATTGTTTCTATTGATTTTAACCCCCGGAAGTATTGTGATTTTTATTAATGGTCTGGGTTATGAATGTGTTATGATTGGTTGATAGAGACTGGGTGGCTGTTAGTGGCTGAATGAGTGAGCTGGGGATTGGGTCTCTACCCCCATCTGCTGAGTGTGTAAACAGAAGCGGAGGGGGGTTCCAGTCCTCCCCCAGGCTCAGTATGACTGGGATGCATGGCCTGCTGGGAGAGAGGGGGACCAGTGGGGGAGAGGAGGGGATCTCTGGTGTGAGGGGGGACGGGAGTATTAAGGTCATAACAGGGAGAGGTAGGTATGGCGGGAGCAGGGGGGTAGGCCGCTCTCGGGGAACGAGAATTCGCTATCTTCAAGCGATTCCTTGTTCTGGCCCCTCTGGTTTGGTTCCATCTAGCTCAGCCCGAGTACCTGGTAACCAGGGATGTCAGGGCCCTGGGCTCAAGCTGCTGCTGTTGAATGCCAGGTCGATTACTAACAAGGCCCCCCTTGTACGGGATTTAATCCTGGAAGAGGGGGCGGACCTGGCATGTATTACTGAGACCTGGCTAGGCCAGGAGGGGGGGGTTCCCCTCTCCGAGATGTGCCCGGACGGGTTCTCAGTTCAGCATCAGCCGCGACCCCAGGGAAGGGGTGGAGGAGTGGCAATTATAGCTCGCCAGAACCTAAATCCTCGAAGGAGCCCTGCCCCGGAGATTGTTGGGTGTGAGACGCTCCTTCTGAAGCTGGACTTAGGGGTTCAGGTGGGCCTTCTGCTAACGTACTTGCCTCCTAGCTGCGTTGCAAAGGCCCTGCCTGTTCTGCTCGAGGCGGTAGCAGGGCTGGCGATTGAGTTCCCCAGGTTGATGGTGCTGGGGGACTTCAACCTGCCATCGCCCGGTGAAACCTCAGAGGCAGTCCAGGAGTTCATGGCTTCCATGACAACCATGGACCTGACCCAAGTAGTTCAGGGTCCGACTCATGAGGGAGGTCACACGCTTGACCTTGTGTTTCTCTCGGGGCAGTGGAGAGATGATCTGAGGCTGAGGGGTTTAGTCACAGTACCCTTGTCGTGGTCAGATCATTTCCTTCTGAGGTTGGATTTCATGGCGCCACTCCTCCACCGCAAGGAGGCGGGACCGATTAAGTGGTTCCGCCCCAGGCGCCTAATGGAATCCGAAGGATTTCAGAGGGAACTTGGGGAAATACCGGACTCCCTGGTACACGATTCATCTGAGGCTCTAGTGACTGCCTGGAATCAGGCGGCAACAGGGGCTTTAGATCGGATTGCGCCTTTGCGGCCTCTCCGTGGCAGCGGATCCCGGAGGGCTCCTTGGTTTACTGAGGAGCTCCGGGAGATGAAGCGCCTAAAGAGACGCCTAGAGCGACGATGGAGAGCCAGTAAAGCTGAGTCTGACCGGACACTTTTAAGAACTTGCATTAAGTCTTACTTAGTGGCGATACGGGCGGCAAAATGTGCGCATTTTTCCGCCCTTATTGCGTCCGCCGACTCCCGCCCAGCCGCCCTGTTTAGGGTGACGCGCTCCCTCCTCGCAAAGGGGGGGGCGAAGAACCCTTGCAGGGTAGAGCTGAGGAATTTTCCCAGTTCCTGGCGGATAAAATCACTCAGATTCGGACAGACCTGGACTCCATTTGGACAGGGCAGGCCGAGATGACAGGGGCGAGTCTTAGTCCTGTTATTTGGGAGGAGTTTGAGCCTATCACTCCCGAGGATGTGGACAAGGCCATAGGAGCGATGAGCGCCTCCACTTGTTTATTGGACCCATGTCCCTCCTGGCTAGTTTCGGCCAGCAGGGAGGTGACACGCGGCTGGCTCCAGGCTGTTGTGATCGCATCTTTGAGAGAGGGGTCCGTCCCGCAGCCCTTAAAAGCTGCGGTGGTGAGGCCCCTCCTCAAGAAGCCTTCCCTGGACCCAGCGGATTTAAAGAACTTCCGTCCAGTCTCCAACTTACCCTTCTTGGGTAAAGTTGTAGAGAAAGTGGTGTCGCTCCAACTCCTGCGGCTATTGGAGGATACTGATTATCTGGATCCCTTTCAATCGGGTTTCAGGCGCGGCTACAGTACGGAGACTGCTTTGGTCGCACTGATGGATGATCTCTGGCGAGCACGGGATGGGGGTCATTCCTCCATCCTGGTGTTACTTGACCTCTCAGCGGCTTTCGATACCATCGACCATGGTATCCTTCTGCGTCGTCTTGGGGAGGTGGGAGTGGGAGGCACTGTTTTACGGTGGTTCTCCTCCTTCCTCTCTGACAGGACGCAGTCGGTGTTGACAGGAGGGCAGAGGTCGGCCCCTAGGCCCCTGGTTTGCGGGGTGCCACAGGGTTCGGTCCTCTCGCCCATCCTGTTTAACATTTACATGAAACCGCTGGGTGAGATCATCCGACGACACGGGGTGAGGTATCAGCAGTATGCTGACGATACCCAGTTGTACATCTCCACCCCGTGTCAGTTCAGTGAAGCAGTTGATGTAATGTGCCGCTGCCTGGACGATGTGAGGGTCTGGATGGGAGTGAACAGACTCAGGCTCAACCCAGACAAGACTGAGTGGCTCTGGATTTTGCCTCCCAAGGATTATGTCGACTGTCCCTCCCTGGTTCTCGGGGGAGAAAAATTGACTCCCTCGGAACAGGTCCGCAATTTGGGTGTCCTCCTAGATCCACAGCTAAAATTGGAGCAACATCTTTCAGCTGTGGCTAGGGGGACCTTTGCACAGATTCGTCTTGTGCACCAATTGCGACCTTACTTGGAGAGGGAGGCTTTGCTCACAGTCACTCATGCCCTTGTCACCTCACGGCTAGACTACTGTAACGCGCTCTACATGGGGCTACCCTCAAAGAGCATCCGGAGACTCCAACTGGTACAGAATGCAGCTGCGCGAGCTGTAGTGGGTGTACCGAGATACACCCACGTAACACCTATTCTTCGCCAGCTGCATTGGCTGCCAATTAGTCTCCGGTCGCAATTTAAGGTGTTGGTCGTTACCTTTAAAGCCCTACATGGCTCAGGGCCAGGTTACCTTCGGGACCGCATCCTACCACATACCTCCCTACGACCGGTTAGGTCCCATAGAGAGGGCCTCCTCCGGGTCCCATCGGCCAAACAATGTCGGTTGGCGGGGCCACGGGGGAGGGCCTTCTCTGTGGGAGCCCCGTCCCTCTGGAACCAACTCCCACCAGAGATCCGGACTATCCCCACCCTGCTGGCCTTCCGTAAAGCCATAAAAACTTGGCTCTTCCGGCAGGCGGGGTGAATAGGAAGATCAGATTCCCCCCTTGAATGTTGTTTTTATAATTGTTTTAACTATGCCTTTTAATTTTAAATTATGATAATTGTTTTTATTGTACGCTTCTTATTCTGTTGTACGCCGCCCTGAGTCCCACGGGATTGGGCGGCCTATAAGAGCGTCTATTAAATTAAATTAAATTAAATTAAATTAAATTAAATTAAACCTCAAACTGTCCATCGTGGACCTCATCCCATTCCTAAGAGGTCTGTAAGGGGGCGTGCATAAGCGCACCAGTGTGCCTACCATCCCTGTCCTACTGTCCCCATTTATTTGTACTCATTTCATGTGCTCATGTCCAAGTTTATACTTATACCTGTTATCTCGTACATTTTTGACAAACTAACTAACTAAATAAATAAATATATTCTAGGTCTTCTTTTCTAACCTAGAGCCCTCCGAGAATGTAAGGATTTTAACTTTCCAGAATTCTCCACCATGGAACAGTAAGTTCAACATTCATGTGACTATCTGAAAACTGGTGCAAGTGTAGCTGAGGATGCTAAGATCTGAAAAGCTTGCATGGAGAAGAGGGGAAAAATCATTGAATTGTTGGGTTGGGAGAGACCTTGGACAGTCTTGTAATCCAACTCTCTGCCCACAGCAGGAATCTTCAGACCATCCCAGACAAATGACTGTCCAACATTTGCTTGAACATAGGTTGTTCTCGACTTATGACCCCATTTGAAGTTACAACAGACCCCCTCCCCCCCCAAATATACATATGACCCAATTTTGAAGTTATGGCCACCACAACACCCTCATCCCACCCCACCAGATCCCCACAAGTCTTGGGCCTGCTTCTTGCCCCAACAGGTCCCACACCCTCCTTCCTACTTCCCCATCACCAATTTCTCACCTACCTCCTTGTTCATCTCCAGAGCTTCAGAGCTTCCACTGAGGAAGGAGAGCAGACCCCCCTCCAACCTTCAGCATTCCTAGGACATGTGGCTCCATCTCAGAAGAAGACACCATTTTTGGAGCGGCCGCAATGAATTACTTGTTTCTTTTCATGGCCAAAAGTGAGAGGACGCATCATCCCTTTGAAGAAGGAATTTCTCCTTCTCTTCAAGGAACAGAATGATTAATTATTCGAATTGGTAGGGCAGGTAAGAACTTTATGGAAGGGGCTTCTACCCATATATTTCTGTCAGGTATGAAAAATCAAGACTACATGTTAAGATCCTGTTAAGATGATTTATTTACTCATGCTTATATACAAGGATTAAGGGACGCGGTGGCTCAGCGGCTAAGATGCTGAGCTTATCGATCAAAAGTTCGGCAGTTCACCGGTTTGAATCCCTAGCGCCGCATAACGGGGTGAGCTCCCGTTACTTGTCTCAGCTTCTGCCAACCTAGCAGTTCGAAAGCATATAAAAAATGCAAGTAGAAAAATAGGGACCACCTTTGGTGAGAAGGTAACAGCGTTCCGTGAATCTTTGGCGTTTAGTCATGTCGGCCACATGACCACAGAGACGTCTTCGGACAGCGCTGGCTCTTCGGCTTTGAAACGGAGATGAGCACCGCCCCCTAGAGTCAGGAACGACTAACACATATGTGCGAGGGGAACCTTTACCTTTGCCTTTTATATACAAGGATCTAATCCAGGGGTGTTAAACTTGCATCGTCACATCGTCATCACGTGATGTATCGTGACGTTTTTCCCCTTCACTAAACTGGGAGTGGGTGTGGCCAGCGCATGACACATCCGGCATGTGGGCCGCAAGGTTGACACCCCTGATCTAATCAATAAACGGTCAGTGCTTAGTTGGCGATAGATAAGAGTCAAGATAATTCAAGAGGAGTTGGAATTAGACAGTTTGTGGGAATGTAATGATTCTAGGCTGATTCCTTGCTTGACTCTGCCCCCAAACTTTGCCACTTCTCCTCAATTTCTTCTCTATGTTGTGATATTGTGGGTGTCAGAAAGAGAGAGCATGGGAAAATTCCAGTATTTTGTGACTATCCTTTCTCCCATTATAGTCAATTTCTGGTTGTGCCAAAGTCCTGTTTTTTGCCCAGTGGCCAGAAGACATTCCCCTAAATATATAAATCAGCATGTTCCTACTTGATACAAAGATAATTTAATAATGCATTCCTCTTTTTTGGCAAGTCAGAAGTGGCAGCACAGCATCTTAATTTCTGGAAGATATGAACAAATCCATCCATGTCAGTTTTAGTTACCTTCTCATTTTTCCATTTTCCAATTCAGTTTTGTCCATTTCTTCATTAATTTGATTTCGTCAAAAAAAATTACCCTCTAATATCTCATATATGTTTGGGCTATGCCTGTTTTTAAAAAGGATTTGGAAGAGCCGCTTCAGTTTGGTTATCCACAGGAGGGGTCATGGGAGGGGTAAATGATGAAACATGTATGTTGCAATGCAAATGTGTGTTGTAACACAAACTCTACCTCCTGCATACATGGATTATTACATTGTACACACATACATAAGAGGTAGAGCTTGGGTTGCAACATCATGACAAATGTTTCAGGGTTCTGATGAAATTACATTTTGGAATGCATGGGAACATGAAAGCAACTTTTTTAAAAAGAGCTGCAGCTTTCTCCTGGCTTCAGTGAGAAAATGATAGGGCTGCTTTCATAAGTTGTATATGGGCTCACTAACGCAGCCACATTATTTCAGAGTTGTACTTCTGCATGTTCTAAAGCATCTCCTCCAAATCATTTTCAAAGCACCCACATTCTCAATATACACAATCTCAGTATATACAATCTATATATATAAAAGCCAAATACCACTCACTCACTCATCACGAAATCTCCAGAACCGTAAAGCCTACAAACTTGAAACTTGGCACGTATGTTCCTCTTGGCTTCTAGGTGCTCACTAAGAAAGGATTTTTCGAAATGACCATCAGATCATTAGTATTTCTTATACAGTATTATATTAACATGCTCTGATGCTAAGGAGTTAGAAATTCTACTCCCCCTCCCCACTTGAAAAGAACTCTGTTCCAACTGCCAGTTGCCTTATATTAATACGCCCTGATGCTACCCCTTCACTAAACTGGGTGGGGGCATGGCCAGCGCGTGACTCATCCGGCCTGCAGGCTGTCAGTTTAGACATTCTACTCCCCCTCCCCACCTGAAAAGAACTCTGTTCCAACTGCCAGTTGCCTTATATTAACATGCTCTGAAGGTAAGTAGTTACACAGTCTACATAAATTTTCAAACTTTAAGTGTCAATGTATCAAGTCCGACCGTAACTACTCATTAATTTTCAAGTTTTAACTGTCAATTTATCAAGCCCGATCACATAGTTTCGTATGGGTATCCAGCTACTAGTATACAATATACACATACATATTTGTATCTTCTATGCTGACTTTAGTCCAGCCACTTAATTTCACCTGATAGAGTTGTTGTGGGGAAAATAAGAGGCAAAAGAAGTATTGAATATGTTCACCTTTGTTATTTATAAAAATAATGGAGATGAACATATCCAATATGACCAAATATTATTTTATAAAGATAATAAAGGTGGGATGTAAATAAATATACATATTTCTTGTACATATATTTTCTAGAGTAATTCCATTTTCTTTTCACAGTATGCAGATTTAGGGCCAGTGTTTTGCATATATTTTCTACATCGAAAAATTGGGAGGTATACACATTGAAGTATAATCAAGAATTGGATGACCGATTAATTTGAAAGTAGAAATTCTTATCTTTGTAATTATTATAATCTATAACAGGGGTCGGGAACCTATGGCTCGCGAGCCAGATGTGGCTCTTTTGATGATTGCATATGGCTCGCAGCAGGGGTGAAATCCTCCCGGTTCTTCGATACTCCGCATTGCCCGAAAACCCTGTAACTAAACGCCCAGACAGAGAGAACGTTAGCAACGTGGAAAGAGGGGCGACATTGACAACTACCGCTGCTTGAGCGGTGGGCCAATAAGAGAGCCCGCTGATGGGGCCACGTGAGGGAAGTTTGTGTGGAAAGATGGTTGGGAAACCAAGGAAACGGTTAGCGGGAGTGAAGCGGTGAGAGGGCGGGGCCGGGGCCGAGCACACGCGGCAGGTGAGGGGCTTTGTGTGAGAGTGTAGACTTGGCTTTCTTGCTTCCCTTCGCGCGTCGTCCCGCCGCTCTGTTAATTGTCAGGCCGTATCAACCTCCCCCTTTTTCTGTGGTGCCTAATGGTGGGATAGTTTGAATAAATAAGCCAAGCGGCCGAAGGAGCCTTGGAGCTCCGATGCTGCCCTGCTCTAGTCGCCTGCTGGGAAGGCTGCAGCAGCCACCATCAGCTGGCGGCATAAGGCAAGAGGCAGGCGGGAGACGCGGGCAGGAGCTGGCTGTCGAGGGAGCGCGCGGCTGAGAGGCATCTCACGCGGGGAGGAAACTTTGTCTGGCTTGGCTTCGAGAGCGAGCAAGCAAGCGAGAGCAGCGCAGCCACAGCGGGAAGGGAAGCAAGCAGCCTGCTCTGCCACTCAAGCCAGCGGCTGCCAGAAGCAACAAGGGCGTTAGGAAAAGAGAAGGAGGAGCGCCGCCACCGCCGCTAGCACTCTTTCCTTCAGTTCTATCTTTTCCTTCTCTTTTCCTAACGCCCTTGTTGCTTCCGGCGGCCGCTGGCTTGAGTGGCAGAGCAGGCTGCTTGCTTCCCTTCCCGCTGTGGCTGCGCTGCTCTCGCTTGCTTGCTCGCTCTCGAAGCCAAGCCAGACAAAGTTTCCTCCCCGCGCGAGATGCCTCTCAGCCGTGCGCTCCCTCGGCACGACCGCAGCCGCCACCAGCACTCTTTTCTTCATTTGGGAAAAAGGATCTTGTGGTGCTGAGGGCTAGGAAAGAGGGAAGAAGAGAAAAGGGAAGGAAGGAAGACCAGAGATGAAAGGAAGGAAGGAAGGAAGGAAGGAAGGAAGGAAGGAAGGAAGGAAGGAAGGAAGGAAGGAAGGAAGGAAGATCAGAGATGAATGAAAGGAAGGAAGGAAGGAAGGAAGGAAGGAAGGAAGGAAGGAAGGAAGGAAGGAAGGAAGGAAAGAAGGAAGGAAGACCAGAGATGAAAGGAAGGAAGGAAGGAAGGAAGGAAGGAAGGAAGGAAGGAAGGAAGGAAGACCAGAGATGAAAGGAAGGAAGGAAGGAAGGAAGGAAGGAAGGAAGGAAAGAAGGAAGGAAGACCAGAGATGAAAGGAAGGAAGGAAGGAAGGAAGGAAGACCAGAGATGAAAGGAAGGAAGGAAGGAAGGAAGGAAGGAAGGAAGGAAGGAAGGAAGGAAGGAAGGAAGGAAGACCAGAGATGGAAGGAAGGAAGGAAGGAAGGAAGACCAGAGATGAAAGGAAGGAAGGAAGGAAGGAAGACCAGAGATGGAAGGAAGGAAGGAAGGAAGAGGAAGAAGAAGAGGAAGGGTGGGAGGAAGAGAAAAAAGTGAGAGAGAAAGAAAGAAAGAAAGAAAGATTTTAGGAAGGAAGAAAGACAGAAAGAAAAAGAAAGATGGTAGGAGGGGTAGTCTTATACGAAGAGTATATCCCAAACTCTATATTTTCATTGGAAAAGTTGGGGGTCGTCTTATATGCCCAGTCGTCTTACACGCCGGAATATACGGTATATGGCTCTCACTGAAATAAATTTCCAATTTTTTTGCTTTCATGGCTCTCTTAGTCAAAAAGGTTCCCGACCCCTGATCTATAATTTCCTAATTATAGATTAAAAACTAAAGCAATTTAAAAAAAAGAATTCTTCATTGCTACATTAGAGAAGGCAAATTCCTTGTGTGTCTAATCACACTTGGCCAAAGAGAGCATTCAATTCAATTCAGTTCAAATTCATTAGGCCCATCCGCAAAAGGTGGGAACTGGATGTATGAGATAGCGCAGTGGTTAAAAGCAGCATTGCGACCTTCAGCTGATTGCTAGTTTAGCAGTTCAGCTGTTCAAATCTCACTAGGCTCAAGGTTGACTCAGCCTTCCATCCTTCCGAGGTGGGTAAAATGAGGTGGGTAAAATGAGGTGGGTAAAATGAGGACCCAGATTGTTGGGGGCAATATGCTGAACTCTGTAAACCGCTTAGAGAGTGCTGTAAAGCACTATGAAGCGGTATATAAGTAAAGTGCTATTGCTATTGCTATGATTCTGTAAACCGCTTAGAGAGGGCTGTAAAGCACTATGAAGCGGTATATAAGTCTAAGTGCTATTGCTATTGCTATATGCAAAAGTTTAGTAATGGACACAAGCACTGTATTCATAACACTAGCTAAGTCCAAACAAATAAATCATGATGGTTCATTTATACCACACTTATGAGGTTTATGAGTATGGCCATGTATGTTGTATAATCACAGCCATTACTGTCTGTGATGTGATAGCCTACTAGTGTTTCTCAACTTTGGCAACTTCAAGATGTGTGGACTTGATGTGATAGTCTTGCTAGCTGGGGAATTCTGGGATTTGAAGTCCACATGTCTTCAAAGTGCCAAGGTTTAGAAACACTGGCCTACTCACATAGCATAATAAGAAAACCTAGAATACTAAAATTGAAAGGGATCATTTAGGTCCAGGGCAGTGGTGGGTTCCTACCGGTGCGAACTACTCCGCCGTCCCGGTAGGGGCCTGCCAATTGCGCAAAGGCTCCGGTGCTTTCTTTGCCGGTCCGTGCAGGCTGCCATCTTTTTTTTCACTGTTTTTGGCTCTCTGCACATGCGCAGAAGTGAAATTGTCCTTCTGCGCATGCGCAGAGAGCCAAAATCGCGCGAGAGGATGTGCAAGAGGATGTGCGTGTACACACAATGTTGTGATGCGCACCGGTAGGGGAACGTAAGAGGAACCCGCCCCTGGTCCAGGGGTGTCAAACTCAAGGCCCGCAGGCCGGATCCGGCCCATGGGGTGCTTAAATCTGGCCTGCTGGGCCGGTTTGGAAATATCAAATGATCAGCCCACAGTGCCTCTGCTGGCCAAAAACAGGTTGCGCAGAGACCTCGCGAGGCCCCTGCACGGTTTATTTTTGGCCTTCCTGGCCTCCAGCAGCACTCTGCCGGCCAAAAACAGGCCACGCAGAGGCCTCACAAGGCCCGTTTTTGGCCGGCAAAGTGTTGCAGGAGGCCGTCCAGGCTGAAAACAGGGCACGGAGGGGTCTTGCATGCCCTCCGTGTGGCCTGTTTTGGCCGTCAGAGTGCTGCAGGAGGTGTCCAGCCTGTCTCCCCGCCACCACCAGCCCACAGAGTAGAACTACAATGCTTATCCTGCCCTCAAAGTCCAATCTCCTGCCTATTCAAGGATCCACTTCAAGGCTGTCTCCAAAAGATGCCCAACCATCCTTTACTTAATTAATTCCAGAAAAGAAGATTCCACTACCTCCGAGAGCAGCCTACTCATATTGTTACACAGTTTGTACCTTTTGGGAAATTCTTCTCGATGTCCAACCAAACTCTACTTCCTTGCGATTAAACATCTATTGGCGTTTATCTTGTCTTCCTTCACAACCCAGAACAGGTCCAGCCTGTTGCTCAGTTTCCTGGATCTGTACACATGCATGGATTTCCTTCACCTAGAGTGCCACTCCTCCCTTTTATCTGGGCTGTTCCTTTGGAACAAGTTACGACCTTCAATCCTCGCATTCCACTAACGCGTTTCATTCTATCAGCTTTCAGCTGTGCTTGCTAAATCATATTTGTCTTCCTGCTTTAAAACTTTGAGTTCTTCCTCTTTGTTGCTCAGGTTATATGTGTTTGTTCAGCCCCACTGGAATTCGTGGTCAGGTACCTCCTTCCTGTAGTTAACTGCTCATTGGTGACTACTTCTGCCTCCCATGTACAATTCACAATCCCATTCCCTATATTATTCCTTTGCATTATTTTCTGGGTCCTCTTCATCTTCATCTTCCTCTGCAAAATACAGCTTCCAAATGTGCAGGAGAACCTCCAGGTTCTTCCACTGGCAGAAACCGGGAGGTGGAGTTAAAAGAGGGATCGGCCCAGAATCCCAACATAGTCATAAGTGAACTAAGTCCAAGCTCCCTTGAATTCCATTGACCTTTATCTAATTCCAAGCAGGCGCTAATCATTAGTTGAGAATAATCCTGTACATAAGTGTGAGTAGCAATAAGCCAGCTTAATTGGATCGTCATGTGTGGAGCTGATCTTTTGCACCCAACAAAATGTGAGTCCAAGAAAGGTTGCAGGACATCAGCACAGCTTAGAGACCTCCCATCGATTTGATTAAGGGAAGAAGCGCATGAAAGCAGCTTTGTCCTATCTCCATATAAACCAGCAGCGGGTTGCTCTCTTACTGGTGCTGGTGCGCTGCGTGCGCATCTCCACACTTCAGGTGTGTGCGCGCTCGCTACGGGCGTGTGCATGCTCACTTCGGGCGCGTGCCCCCTCACGCGGTTTTGCTTCTGTGCATGCGCGGAAGCAAAATCACACCAAAATCTCATGAGGGGATGCGCACGTGTGTGAGATTTTGGCGCAATTTTGCTTCCGCACATGCGCAGAAGCAAAATCTCACAGAAATCTCGCGCGCGCACGCGTCCCCTCGCGAGATTTTAGCCCAATTTTGCTTCTGCGCATGCGCAGAAGCAAAATCGACCCAAAATCAATGAAAAAATGGTGATGCGCGCGGTGGACCAGCAGAGATGGCTCCGGAGTGGTCGTGCGCAAATTATGCAATCGGCCGCTCCCTACCGGAGCTGCGCACTGGGCAGCTCCGGCAGGAACCCACCTCTGATATAAACTCCACCTGTTGTGTGCATGCATTGGTATCAAAGGGAAAGAGTTTGCATTGAATCTGCATGGGGGTCTATGACAATTCACCATGGCCAGCTCGCCACAGTCAACTCCCCATTTCCAACTTTCCACAGCCAACTCCCCACAGCCAACTTCCCATGGCCAACTCATCACAGCCAACTCATCACAGCCAACTTGCCACGGCCAACTCACCATGGCCAACTCACCACACCATGGTCAATTCACCACAGCCAACTCACCACGGCCAACTCACCATGGTCAACTCACCATGGTCAACTCACCATGGCCAATTCACCATGGCCAACTCACCACACCATGGCCAATTCACCACAGCCAACTCACAATGGCCAACTCACCACAGCCAACTCACCATGGCCAACTCACCACACCATGGCTAATTCACCACAGCCAACTCACCACGGTCAACTCACCATGGCCAACTCACCACACCATGGCCAACTCTCCATGACCAACTTGCCCTGGCCAACTCACCTCAGGACGAGTTGCCGTGAGACAAGAGTTACACTAATATCAAAGAAATGGTGAAATAGAATCATTATTTATTTATTTATTTATTAGTGACATTTATATACCGCCTCACAGTGCAAGCACTCTCTAAGCGGTTTACACCAGTAAGCAATGTATATTTTTTATATTGCCCCCAACAATCTGGGTCCTCATTTTACCTACCTCGGAAGGATGGAAGGCTGAGTCAACCTTGAGCCGGTGAGATTTGAATCGCTGACCTGCAACATTAAAGAAAGGATGCAAAAGGAAGGACAGAATGAAATAGGAATGACAAAAATGTTTTTTATTTTTATTTTAAATAATTAAATTGAATTGTTAAATTGTCCCGCGGTGAGTTGTCCTGCAGTGAGTGGCCCCATTCCGCCACACGGTGCTACTTTTCTCCTGAGACCAATTTGGCAGATGTTTGTGGACCATCAAGATTGCCACCTGTCTCTGAAAAGAAAAATGGTCACTTCAGTGCCACTCCAAGTAGAAATGACCAGATTCCCACCGCACACTAAATAACAAACTACAGGTGGTCCTCGACTTATAACTATTTCTTTAGTGACCATTCAAATTTATAACTGAGAAAGATGACTTATGTCCAGTTTTCACATTTAAACTGTAAGTGTCCCCATGGTCACAAAAATTCGGGTGCTTGGCGACTGGCACGTATTTATGACCGTTGTACTGTCCCGAGGTCGTGTGATCACCATTTGTGACCTTCCCAGCTGGCTTCCGACAAACAAAGTCAATGGGGGAAGCTTAAACTTAACGGCCACATGTTTCACTTAACAACTGTCGCGATTCACTTAACATCTATGGCAAAAAAAAGGATAATTGCATGGCATCACACTTGTGTTAGAAGCACCAAGGCATTGCTAGGTTGCTCGGTGACATCACCGTTGCTCGGGGGGAGACACCCAGTTGGGGGGCTCCTTTCATGTCCCCGGCAGGAGCTGGAGCGAAGAACAGGGACTCACCCACGATAGCACTCGGGTTTCGAACGTGGCCTCGCTAACCACCAACCCAGCATCCTAACCACGCGAGACACCCAGCTCCTTAAAAAAGCCATAAAATGGGGCACAAGTCACTTAACAACCTTCTTGTTTAGTGATGGAAATTTTGGCCGCAATTGCAATCGTAAAGCCGAGGACTACCTGAGCTCCAGGTTTAACCAGGTAGCCTAGCATGTCATGCACACCGAGCCCTAGATTCTCCATCCCCCTCAGTCTTCCTGCCTCTAAAAACCACCGGCCTAGTTCACCCGAGCAGCAATAAATTTTCCAAAAAACGATTCTCCCCCACATTCCCCAGCAGGAAGCCGCTTGCCAGCCCCAAGAATTATTTTCACTCCTCCTTTCCTCCCCTGAACTAATTATTTTAGCATCTCCCTTGCATGCCATTTATCTCTCTTGTTTGGAAAAAAGGCAGTTTAATTAAGATAAAAGCTTGGCCTTTAATGCTTGGGGAATTGGTCTCCGCTCTTTACGGGCACGTGTCTGATGAATGGATGTAACACCGGGCTGACCCATATCAAGGAAATCTGGACAAGCAGAGGCATTCAGGGCACAGGAAGGAAAAGTGAGAGAGAAAATAATAATATTCCGATTTTCTCTGGCTACTCAAGTTCAACCTTTCGCTTGTCACTATTACGTTAGAAACTTAATCAGAAGAAAGTTAGTGCTTTCTTTTATCCTCAGATTTGTCAAGGAATGAATTCTAGTCCGTTTACAGAGCCAAAGAGGTTGGTCTCCAACCAAGGATCTCTAGAGTCAACTGCTGGAAAAGAATCTGGCAGAAGAAAGGTTGGCTGAACACAGGCGATCCACCTCTGTCAAGAATACAGAATTTAACAGCCCTAAAGTCAATCTGGACACCTTTTTGGACGCGAAAGCTTCCAAGCTGAAGACTGAAGGCCCAACTTCCAGCAAACCTTCCCACCTCAGCCACCTCAGATTAATTTCAAACGGGGGCCTTCGTTCCCCCTCTCCAGCTGGTAATTAGAAAATGGCTGGAGACATGCAGTTTTATACCCCAACGATGAAGGACTCTTTAGCTTGGCTGTCCCAGGGAATCTCAGTCTAAGTTCTACCATGGGAAGTGAGGTCATACAATGGGTGTGGAAAATGTTTATTTCGTTGGCGATGATGGGCTGATTTAAGATAAAGAGAACATTTCAGACTTGCAGACGATTAAACAGTTGGGTAGATAGGTAAATACTGTATACCTGAAAAACAGTTAGCTATTTTCCCCAAATAATTTATTTTCAAAGTTTCTGGTAACTGGGTTAATAGCAATGGAAGCATATTTTTTTCTTCCTAGTATTTCTCTGATCATCTTAAAGTCAGGAAGCCCATTATTTATCACAGAGCAAATCTTTCTATGTGATTAAGAGTCAACAATGACCTGATGCCACATTATATCTATCCATCCATCCATCCATCCATCCATCTATCATCTATCTGTCTGTCTGTCTGTCTGTCTATCTATCATTTATTTGTGAGATTTTATCTATCTATCTATCATTTATTTGTGAGATTTTATCTATCTATCTATCTATCTATCTATCTATCTATCTATCTATCTATCTATCTATCTATCTATCTATCTATGTCTGTCTATCTATCTATCTATCTATCTATCTATCTATCTATCTATCTATCTATCTATCTATGTCTGTCTATCTATCTATCTATCTATCTATCTATCTATCTATCTATCTATCTATCTATCTATCATCTCTCTCTCTATCATTTATCATCCATATCTATCTATCTATCTATCTATCTATCTATCTATCTATCTATCTATCTATCTATCTATCTATCTATCTATCTATCTATCTATCTATCTATCTATCATCATTTGATCTCTATCTATCATCCATACTGTAACAGAAACAAAACTAAAATAATGCCTGCAATTTTTAACTTGAACAGTGAGGAAAATTTGCAACAGGAATTGATTGATCAATTTGTCACATGAGCCTTGACTGAGCCAAGGTTACCAAGCAAGCTTTCATGCCTAGGAAGAGGTTAGAGCTCAGTGTCTCCTGATGATTGGCACAAAGTCACCCAGCTGGCTTTTGTGCCTAAGGAGGGACCAGAACTTATAGTCTCCTGGTAATTGGCCCAAAATTACCCATCCCGCTTTCATGCCTAAGGCAAGGCTAGAATTCACAATCTCTTACTTTCTAGCCTGGGCCTTAAACCACTATATCAATCTGGAACTAAGAATAAATTTCCTGCCAGTTAGAACAATTAAGCAGTAGTACAACTTTCCTCCAGAAATTGTGGGTGCTCCGACACTGGAGGTTTTTAAAGAGATTGGACAACCATTTGTCTGAAATGTTATAGGGCAAGGGTCGGAAATTGCAGCTCGTGAACCAAAAGTGGCTCTTTGGGCCCTCTGCCATGGCTCCCTGTCCCATCACTGACTGCCCTGCCCCTCGCCCTCCCTTCCCTTGCCTAGCCCAGGGAGATTCCACCTCCCCCCAGCCTGAATCATGCGCGATGATTCCCATCGGAGGAAAGTGAGAACGTGAGCCGGGAGGTGGCCCCGGACCCGCAAAGGGGTGTGTGAGTGTGTTTGTGAGAGCGCGAGCTGGAAAAGCCGGGTGTGGCGTGTGCGTGCTGCGCTGCCCCAGACCTGCCGCGGCCACAGTCACTTCCTGCCCTACCGTTGGGACGCTCTGCGGGAGTGTTTCCCTTTCCCTCTCCTCCTCGGCAGAGGCAGGGTCAGCACGGCTGCCCGTGAGAGGACTCAGCCGGCGCCCGCTGTCACCTGCCGCTGCCTGGAGGGCCTCGGGCGCTTGGCGCCGACCTCCGGCTTGCCTTCCGCACACTGCCGTCCTGTCCGAGAGCCTCCGAGCGGAGTGTGCTTGGTGGGCTAAATCGCTGCCTTTCTCCTCCCCCCAGCTGGGCTGACGGCTGCCCGTCTTCCAGGAGCTGCTGAAACTTCTTCAGCCAGCCCCTCTCCACAGCCACGCCAGCTCGACTCCCACGAAGGCTGGGAGCTGAGACTTTGTGCACGGTGTGTGTGTGTGTGTGTGTGTTTCTGTGTGTGTGTGTGCGCGCGTGCGCGCGTGCGCGCACCGATGCCACCACTGCCACCCCCGCGCCTCTCGCCCCACTTGCCGGCGCCTCTGCTCTGAGGTCTCTCCCGCTCGCACAGCGTCTCCATCGTTAATGACCAGGACGCGAGCTCCCCGGTGCAGCCACAGCGACCGTGGAGACTTTGCACATGCAGCGCCTTGGAGAAAGGAGCCACAGTGTGGATTGGTTTGCAGGGAGAAAGAAAGAAGAAGGAAGGAAGGAAGGAAGGAAGGAAGGAAGGAAGGAAGGAAGGAAGGAAGGAAGGAAGGAAGGAAGGAAGGAGAAGAAAGAAGTCAGACAGACAGAAAGAAAGAAGTTAGGATTGAAGGAAGACAGAAAGAAAGAAAGAAGGAAGGAAGGAAGGAAGGAAGGAAGAAGAAGAAAGAAAGAAAGAACGAACGAAAGAAAGAAAGAAAGAAAGAAAGAAAGAAAGAAAGAAAGAAAAGTTAGGAAGGAAGGAAGGAAGGAAGGAAGGAAGAAAGAAAGAAAGAAAGAAAGAAAGAAAGAAAGAAAGAAAGAAAGAAAGAAAGAAAGAAAGAAAGAAAGAAAGAAAGAAAGAAAGAAAGAAAGAAAGGAAGTTAGGAAGGAAGGAAGACAGAAAGAAAGAAAGAAAGAAGGAAGGAAGAAGAAAGAAAGAGAAAGAAAGAAAGAAAGAAAGAAAGAAAGAAAGAAAGAAAGAAAGAAAAAGAAAGAAGTTAGGAAGGAAGGAAGGAAGGAAGGAGATATGAGAGGGAGAGAGAGAGTAGATAGGTAGGTAGGTAGGTAGGTAGGTAGGTAGATCGATCGATCGATCGATCGATCGATCGATCGATCGATAGATAGATAGATAGATAGATAGATAGATAGATAGATGGATGATAGATAGATAGATAGATAGATAGATGGATGGATGATAGATAGATGATAGGTAGATAGATATGGATGGAGAGAGAGAGATAAAGAGATGGAAAGGGAGAGATGAGAGGGAGAGGGAGGGGGGGAGAGAGAGAGAGAGAGAGAGAGAGAGGAGAGAGAGAGAGAGAGAGAGAGAAAAGGGTTTTGTGGTTCCCAGTTCTCTGTCCTAATGACCAGCTGGATGGGCATGGCTAGGGGGTCATGTGACTGGGTGGGAGTGAGTGATGTCAAGTTGGCCACGCCTACCCAGGTTTTGTGGCTCTCGGTGGGTTTTTTTCTGTGGGAAACGGGTCCAAATGGCTCTTTGAGTGTTTAAGTTTGCTGACCTCTGTTATAGGGTTTCCTGCTTGAGTAGGGGGTTGGACTAGAACAGTGGCCCCCCACGCTTTTGGGCACCACGGACTAGTTCTGTGGAGAGAGGTTTTTCTGCGGACCAGAGGGGACGTGGTTTTGTGTGCTGCCTGCATCCCATGGGTGGGGCTTTGCTTGTTTGCATAGCCCGGTTGCTGGCATGCCGCGGATCGGTGTCTGTCCCAAGACCAGGAGTTGGGGACCCCTGGACTAAAAGACCTCCCTTCCAATTCAGTTATTTTGTTTTTCAGAAGCCTAGCCTCAATGTAGACACAACAGGGGTGGGATTCAGCCGGTTCAGACCGGTTCGGGCGAATTGGATGCTAATTTTACATCTGGTTCGCCGAACCGGTAGTCGCAGGGACTGGCTGGCCCCGCCCACCCCACCCTGCCCCTCCCAGGAGTCTCCACGCAGCCCGTTTTGGATGCCAGGTAAGTGCAGGGCCCACACGGAGGCTCTGGAAGGGAGAAAAAATGGGCCTTCTGGAAGTTCCAGAAGTCTGGAAATGGGCCTGTTTCGGGCGTCTGGAGCCTGGGAGAGGCCATTTTTGCCCTCCCAGAAGCTCGACAAAAGCCTCCGGAGCCTGGGGAGGGTGAAAATGCCCCCCCGCTGTGGTGCAGAAGGCTGAGTAGGTCACACCCACCATGGCCACGCCCACCCAGAAACCAGGCAGAGAACCGGTTGCTAAAATCTTTGAATCCCACTCCTGGACACAAGTGCTTCTTGACCAAGGAGAGGAGACATAGTAGGTAGCAAAAAACAGGGTCATGCATTGAATAATGTTAAAGTTTAGATGCCATAAGTCTTACCGAGACTTTTCTCAAAGTTTCTTTGAATGCAACACTGGTGAAGTTTCCCAGCACTTGAAGCTAGATCAGAGGGCCTCGCCAGACGAAACTGGGGCGACCGCCTCTTTTGTGATAGATCAACACCACTTTGTCTAAAGTGCACCACGCACGGAGTCAAAGTTCTATCGCATCCATAATTGAAGGCATTTCCTAGCAGCAAGCACTCTTTATGCCCTCCCTTCCTCCCACAGGCATCTGATATCGAGTGTGGCAGGATAAGGAAGTGTCAGGGTTACAAGAAGGAGCAGGTTGCACATCCTCTCCCCTGACCTGCAAAAGGGAAAGTGACTGAGAATCAATCTTTCCAACTTCTGCAGGTGTCCTGAGAGCTTGGCTGGGCTCTCAGGCTGAGCTCCATCTCAAGAGCACCCAACCTGTTCTTTTTTTAGCTTTCTCCAATCCAAGAAGGAGCTTCTCTCCTGAGGGTTGACCTTCTGTCTCTTCTTCTCCCTGTTCTCCAGCATGTAACTTGATGTTTATATTCAGGATTCATAGTACCATAGGGCTGGAAGCAGTGGTGGGTTCCTACCGGTGCGGTCCACTCTATAGCACCGGTAGCAGCCCGCTGGTGACGTCACAGTACCAGTGCGGTTGGTTGCCGGTGCCTGGGCGCCGCCATTTTTTAAAAAAAATTGTTTTACATTTTTTTAAAAAAATTCTTCTGCGCATGTACAGAAGCCGAGCTTCCGGCACTGTGCATGCGCTGCCTTCCTACCCCACAGTGAGTCCAAGCAGGGGAGGATGGCTGAGGGAGCGCGTGAGATGCTGAAAGAACGGGCGGCAGGAGCTATCTCCATTCCCCTCCCTTCAGCAGTCCAAGAAGCCACAAACGCGCGGTGATGATCCTAGGCATTTTCGCATATTTGAGGCTTCTTGAGCTGCTGAGGGGAGGGGGAATGGGCGGCAGGATCTATCTCAGTTCCCCTCCCTTCAGCAGTCCGAGAAGCCATGCCCACCAAGTCACGTGGCCGGCAAGCCACGCCCACCTGGTCACATGGCCGGCAAGCCACAGCCACAAAATAAGCCATGCCCACAGAGTGGTAGTAAAAAAATTAGGAACCCGCCCCTGGCTGGAAGGTCTTCTAATCTAACCCCCTTCCCCATGGCAGGAGACCCTACATCATCCCGAACAAATAGTTGCCCAATCTTCTCTTGAATACCTCCAGTGATGGTACACCCACAACTCCAAGGGGCAAGCTGTTCCATTAGCTAATGTCAGGAAGTTTCTCCTTAGTTCCTGTTCTGTCCCCACGAAGCACACAACCACACAAGCAGTTCGTATACAATGATTTAATGAAACAAAGGCTACTAATAAAACATCTTAGTAGAACTGAAGATGCACACACCAATTTACAAACAAACTGTTATCAGCAAGCAACCAGCTATCAATTAAGCTTCATTAATAGCTGGTATCAGTTCAAAGAGTTCAAAGACAATGACGAGCAATTGAGTCTGTTTATCTTACAGACTGTTTTCCAAGAGTTGCAAAGTTCCTAGAAATTCGTTCTTGATAATCCAAGCCAATGCGGAGAATGCCAAAACAAGAGTCAGGGAACAAGCTATGTGTACGTACACACACACACACACACACACACACACACACACACACAGAGAGAGAGAGAGAGAGAGAGAGAGAGAGAGAGAGAGAGAGAGAGATCACCAAGTCTTGCCGACCAGCCCCATCAAAAGCTTTTCTCTAAATCCCGGCCGTTCTCCGGCCAACTTAGCGTCCCAGCTGCTCAAGCAGATCAGTGCTTGATTAATGCTCCGCAACTTGTTATATTGTCAGATAATTATCCCCAAACTGTATGACTTTTCTGCTAAGTGGTAGTGCTTAATTGCGTTTTTTAATTACACTGTAATAATTCCAGCCCAGGGCTGAATGAGGGGACCGAGCCTAGCGGGATGCCAGAGGAGAATGCCAAGAGCCATTAACCTGTCTGAGAAGAGAGGAGAGGGGCAGGTTATGATTGCAGCGCAAGCTAACTGCCATGGATTATGGTAATGGCCAGGCACTACAGCATGACCCTAGGAACCCTCTCTGAGATGACAGCACTAAGTATATGTAATAATTTACTGCATGTAGGCCAAGGAACATTCGGCCCTCTTGCTTTGAGAGGCTGCCACAAAGAAGAGGAGGGTTAACTTATTCTCCAAAGCACCAGAAGGCAAGACGAGAAACAACGGAGGGAAACTAATCAGGGAGGGAAGCAACCTGGAATTAAGGAGAAACTTCCTAACAGTGAGGACAATTAACCAGTGGAACAGCTTGCCTCCAGAGGTGGTGGGTGCTCCATCACTGGAGGCTTTTAAGAAGAAACTGGACAGCCACTTGTCTGAAATGCTACAGGGGGTTAGATTAGCAGACCTCCAAACAGGGGTGGGTTTTGATTTACCTCAGTTCCGGTTCGCTTCCCCATGTGCCACGCGGGCGCGCACGCGCATGTGCAAAGCTAAAAACCCAGCTTCTGTGCATGCGCAGAAGCAAAAAACAAGATGGTGCCATCTATGGCGCCACCGAGAGATCTGGTTCGGGAGCATGTCCAGCCGACCATTGCTGCCGGTTTGGCGAGCGGGGGGAAATTCCTACTACCAGTTCTATAGAACCGGTCCGAACCAGCAGGAACCCACCTCTGCCTCCAAGGTCCCTTCCAACCCTATTCTGATTGATTGATTGATTGCTTATTTCTCGTAGGGTGATAGATGGAGAGAAAGAGACAGAAAGTAGCATAGAGATGCTGCAAACTCCTCCCACTTTGCATTCTAGCTCCGCCCCCTGAAGATTGGCTCTGTCCACCACTGTCTAGGTTCATTCATTGGCTTTGCTTACTATTGCTTTACTCGTTGGAAAAGACCTTGATGTTGGGAAAGATGGAAGGCAGAGGAGGACATGGGTGCCTGGCATGCTGTGGTCCATGGGGTTGAGAAAAGTTAGGCACAACTTAATGACGGAACAACAACAACAGCAAAACTATGGCTTTGTAAGCAAAAGGATGTTACCGATGTCAGCGTTCCGAGTAATGCATCCATTGAAAGCAGGACTCCGAGACCGGTAGATTCCTCTAAGAACATGTTTATTGGATACATCATATCGGCACAGTCGGTGAAAGCCAACTCTGAAAGTTCCTTCAGTTTTCACCTAATTAAAAGATTAATACTTCCCCGCTTCCCAGTGTCATCAGTCACATTCAGTGGTGGGTTGCTACCGATTCGGACCGGTTCTTTAGAACCGGTAGCGGAAATTTACCGCCGCTCGCTGAACCGGCAGTTAAGACCGGCGGTCCACGCTCCCGAACTGGTCCTCCGGTCGCCGCGGCTTGCAAAAAAAAAACCTCTGCGCATGCGCAAAGGCTTCTGCACATGCGCAGAGGGTCATTTCCGGGTCTTTTGTGCAACGTGACTTCCGTCGCGATGCGAACCGGTAGGGAAGAGAAGTGGAACCCACCCCTGGTCACACTGCCCATTGAATATGGCTGGCAGGCTCCTCTCCTCCTTCACCAGCCACCTGTTACAATGACCTTGGTTCCCACAGGAAAACTTTTTATTTTGACTGTAAGATGGCTACTTTCCCCCTCTCCTTCTTTCTCAGGCTTCATGGCAACTGTGAGGCAGGACAAGATGGCTTCAGCCAGGTTCGCTTCAGAGTTGACAACCGATAGAAAAGAACAGCTCAGGGTGGAAATGAGAGGTCCTTGGTGCTCTCTGAGCTTGGATGTGCTCTTGCAGACATTTCATTACCCAACTAGATAACATCATCCGTGTTAAAAGAGAGGGGGGTGGGGTTGCTCTTTGTTTATATTCTTGCTCTGTCAGTGTTGGTGGTTTCTTGATTAGGCTGTTGTTTATTGTTTGCTTGTTTTGTGTTGGTAGTTCCTTGATTGAGGTACTGTTTAAGGTTTGATTGTTGGTCTAAATATTAATCTTGATGTTTATTGATGTGTTAATTGCTGGCAAGAAGGTGTTTTTGATCTTTTTGGTTCCTGTTTGGTTTTTTAATGTTCTTTTTTGAATGGTATGTAGGTGTTGTTCATCTCAGCTTCTGGAGTTAATGAAGGATGGGGTTTTGTGATCTAAACCAGGGCTCTCCAACCTTGGCAATTTTACGACTTCTGGGAGTTGAAGTCCAGAAGTTGCTGGCTGAGGAATTCTGGGAGTTGAAGTCCAGAAGTCGTAAAGTTGCCAGGGTTGGAGAGCCCAATGCTCTAAACTAGTGATGGTGAACCTTTTTTTTGCTCGGGTGCCAAAAGGGTGCGCATGTGCGTGATAGCATGCGTGTGCATGCCCACACCCATAATGCAATGCCCTCCCCCCGCGCATGTGCGCACAACCTTCCTGTTGCGCGCATGCCTCACTGAAGCCGCCGCACTTCCGGTAGGCCTGTTGGCCCGTTTTTCGCCCTCCCCAGGCTTCAGGAAAGCCTCTATTCCCGTGATGGCGAACCTATGGCACGGGTGCCACAAGTGGCACGCGGAGCCATATCAGTGGGCACGCGAGCTCAGGTCCGGCGTGCATGTGTGCACCAGCCGGCTGATTTTCAGGCCTTCTGGACCCACTGGGAGTCGGGAAACAGGCTGTTTCCAGCCTCCAGAGGGGGTGGGGAAGGCCGTTTTCGCCCTCCCCAGGCTCCTAGAAAGGCTCTGGAGCCTGGGGAGAGCGAAAAATGGGCGTGCCATTGCATGCTGGGAGCAGGGGGGGTCATGCATGCATGTGCGGGGGTGCATGGAATTATGAGTGTGGGCACGCACACACGTGATCCTCCACATCCCCCCCCCCCTTTTGGCACGCGAACCAAAAAAGGTTCGCCATCACTGCTCTAGAGCCTGTGGATGATGAAAAACAGGCCCAATGGGCCTACCGGAAGTTCGGAACTTCCGGTAGGTCCATTGGGCCATTTTTTACCCTCCCCAGGCTTCAGGAGGGAGGGCGAAAAACGGCCCAACGGGCCTACCAGAAGTTTGTTTCCAAACTTCCGATAGGCCCGTTGGGCCCATTTTTCGCCATCCATAGGCTCCGAAGGCTTTCCTGAAGTCTGGGAGAGGGCGAAAACGGTGTCCCCCCTGCCCTCCGGAATGCCAAAAATCAGCTGGCCAGTGTGCATAGGGCAACACCTTGCGTGCCCTCCGATATGGCTCTACATGCCTCCTGTGGCACACGTGCCATAGGTTCGCCATCACGGCTCTAACCTATGAAAGTTCTGGCTTTTTTCAGGAGAGAAGCATTGCTCTCTGAAGAAGCTACCTCAACCTATCTTCAGGATGGTGAATTCTCATTCTATCCTCCTGCAGTTGGCTTGGCAAACAAGATTCAGAGATATCCAAATAAAGCGATGATCAAGAAGAGTGCATACCTGACACTAATCTTGATTCTTTCTTTTCACGCTCTTTGATAATGTTATGATAACATGGCAGAGGATTATCACAAAGAACAAACCCCAAGAACGGGCCTTGTTTGGTTTTGCTTTGCCCCCTTTTGGGAGGCAAAAGACATGAGCCTTTGGCAAATACCACTAACGCACAGAGCTGTTTCATTGTTTATTGTCTCCTGGCAGAATAAACCAGGTTATTCTATTAATTCGTCTTCTGGACTTGCTCAAAACATGAAATCGGTGTTTCTTTCACTTCAACTCCCCAATTTCCCCAGCCAGGAGGAGAGGGGAATTGGGCTGGGGAAGGCTGCCTGGGGTAGGCTGCTTAGAGAATTCCAGGAGGGAGGGAGGGAAGGGAGGGAGGGAGGGAAGGAAGGAAATGGGAGGAGGGAGGGAGGAAGGAAATGGGAGGAGGGAGGGAGGGAAGGAAGGAAATGGGAGGAGGGAGGGAGGAAGGAAGGAAGGAAGGAAGGAAATGGGAGGAGGGAGGGAGGGAGGGAAGGAAGGAAGGGAGGAAATGGGAGGAGGGAGGGAGGGAGGAAGGAGATGGGAATGAGAAGGAGGGAGGGAAGGAAGGAAGGAGTGGAGGACTCTTCTAGTGAAATATTTCTGGACTCTCTCAATTGTATTAATGTCCAATATGCAATGCGGGTTCCAGACAGGTGAACTGTATTCCAGAATTGGTGTGGCAAATGTTTTGTATGTGCTAGTTAGCAGTGTAATATTGCCAGAGAAGAAGCTATGTAAGATTAGGTTAACAATTCTTAGTGCCTTTTTGGCAATGTTGTTACAATGGGCTCTGGCACTTAGGTCATTTGATATGATTTTCTTTGAAGATGTTTCGCTTCTCATCCAAGAAGCTTCTTCAGTTCTGGCAATAGGGAATGGAAGGATTTGCACTCCTTGCAGATTTGCTGCAGACAAGATTTCCCTGCAGAAATCCTTCCATTCCCCACCATCCAGTCAGAACTGAAGAAGCTTCTTGGAAGAGAAGCGAAAGGTCTTCATGGGAAAACCAAGAAAGCCCAGTTGCCTCTTGGGGAAAAAAAGCACCTTTGGGACAACCGTGACCTGGATGACTGAGACTCTGCACAGACAGGGAAGGGTGAGTGAGGGGTCCCTGCACCGAACCACCTTTCTTACCTCTCTGGCTGTTTGGAAAAACCAGTTTGAACAGGTTGAGTGAAGAGGGAAAGCAGAGAGAACTGAGTTCAAAGCGCTCTGTGGCATAACTGAGATAACCCCCCTCCCTCCCATCTCCCCTAAAGGCAGGGGACTGGGGCTGAGACCCATGAGCTGGGCGAAGCTGCCAAAACTCCACTGATGGGGCTCAACCTTGGGGAGGGCTGGAAGGGGTGGGGTGGGGGGCTGAGAAAATGACGGTCCTCGTCTAGTCTTCACCGCTCGTCGGAGAGATTAGCGCACGTAGCCTGGAGCCTGCAGAGGAGGCACCTTTTGCAAACTTGTGCCGGTGTGTTGTAGGTGGGGTGCATTGAGGGACAAAAGAAAAGAAAAAAGAAAGGAAAGGAAAGGAAAGGAAAGGAAAGGAAAGGAAAGGAAAGGAAGGAAAGGGAAAGGAAAGGAAAGGAAAGGAAAGGAAAGGAAAGGAAAGGAAAGGAAAGGAAAGGAAAGGAAAGGAAGGGAAAGGGGGAAAGGGGGAAAGGGGGAAAGGGGGGAAAGGCAGTTGCAATGTGTCACCCAGATTTGATTGGCGCACAAGTCAGTGCAGAAAACTTACTGGATGAAACACAGCCTGGGTGCATTTCAGAGTCCGGTAGGTAAGTTGGGAGGGAGGGAGGGAGAGATGTAGATGATGGATGGATGGATGGATGGATGGATGGATGGATGGATGGATGGATGGATGGATGGATGGATGGAATTTGGAAGAGAGAGAGGGTGAGAAAGAGAGGGGGAGGGAGAGGGAGAGAGGGAAGGGAGGGAGGGAGAAATGTAGATGATGGATGGATGGATGGAATTGGAAGAGAGAGAGGGTGAGAGAGAGGGAGAGGGAGAGAGGGAAGGGAGGGAGGGAGGGGGAGAGGGGGAGGGGGGAGAGAGAGTCCCCACTAAATAGCAATAGCAATAGCACTTAGACTTAGATACCGCTTCACAGTGCTTTACAGCCCTCTCTAAGCGGTTTACAGAGTTCAGCATATTGCCCCCAACAATCTGGGTCCTCATTTTACCCACCTCGGAAGGATGGAAGGCTGAGTCAACCTTGAGCCTAGTGAGATTTGAACAGCTGAACTGCTGAACTAGCAGTCAGCTGGAGTAGCCTGCAGTAGCTGCATTTAACCACTGCGCCACCTCGGCTAGACACCTCAATGTCTAGACCAGGGGTGTCAAACTCAAGGCCTGGGCCGGGTGCCAGATCCGGCCCATGGGGTGCTTAGATCTGGCCTGCGGGGCCGCCTTGGAAACAGCAAAGGACTGGCCCGTGATGCCTCTGCCAGCGAAAATGAAGCTCGGGAGGGCTCTGTTTTCACTGGCAGAGGGTTGTAGGAGGCCGTCGCAGGCGAAAACGGAGCTCGGGAGCCCATATTCGCTGATAGAGCGCTGGGGCCACCACAGGTGCCCCTGACACAAGTGATGTTGAGCTGACCACGCCCACCCCAGCCACGCCCATCCCAGCTCCCCAAGGTCAAACATGATGCGGCCCTCAATGAAAACGAGTTTGATACCCCAGCCTAGACCAATCTCCTCAACCTTGACAACTTTTTTCCCCAGATAATAATAATAATAATAATAATAATAATAATAATAATAATAATAATAATAATAATAATAATAATAATAATAATAATAATGATGATGATGATGATGATGATGATGATAATGATAATGATGATAACAACAACAACAACAACAACAGAGTTGGAAGGGACCTTAGAGGTCTTCTAGTCCAACCCCCTGCTTAGGCAGGAAACCCTACATCACTTCAGACAAATGGTTATCCAACATCTTCTTAAAAACATCCAGTGTTTGAGCATTCACAACTTCTGGAGGCAACTTGTTCCACGGATTAATTGTTCTAACTGTCAGGAAATTCCTCCTCAGTTCTAAGTTGCTTCTCTCCTTGATTAGTTTCCACCCATTGCTTCTTGTTCTACCCTCAGGTGCTTTGGAGAATAGTTTGACTCCCTCTTCTTTGTGGCAGCCCCTGAGATATTGGAACACTGCTATCCTGTCTCCCCTGATCCTTCTTTTCATTAAACTAGACACACCCAGTTCCTGCAACCGTTCTTCATATGTTTTAGCCTCCAGTCCCCTAATCATTTTTGTTGCTCTTCTCTGCACTCTTTCTAGAGTCTCAACATCCTTTTTCTGTGTGTGGATGTGTGGACTTCAACTCCCACAATTCCCCTTGTCAAAGTTGAGGAACACCGCTCTAGACATTTTGGCTGGGGAATTCTGGGAGCTGAAATCCACACATCTTAAAAGTTCCCACAGCTGGGGAAGGCCAGTCTCGAACCAGCCTGCCGAATCCTGAATCTTTGATCCCCACTAAGCAGAACATTTCTGGCCAGAGGGGAGGCCTATCCCGGAAGACATGCCCAAGGAATGCAACCTACCTTATCCGACCCCCAAGTCCCCAATCCTTGGATCCCTCTCTTCCCCCTTTGCCTGGCAGCCTTGGGGGCTGCTTACCCACCCCTTGACCCTTGACTGTAACCTGGAAGGGCAGCCCTTGGGCCAAGCTTGTCATTCCACCTATTTGCCTTATTTATTTGGCTGGGTCTTTCTGTCGAGGGTTTTGGGGAGGGGGGGCAAGATGGGCTCAGAATAGGGACAATAGCCAGGAAGCCGCAGGGCCACAGGTGCAGAGTCACCTTTGGGTCACCGGGAGGAGATTCACTCCATGCCAGAGAAAGAGACAAGGGGGCTTTTGTTTCCCCCCCCCCCGGAGCGAAAGGTTAAGAGGGCTACTGGAGCAGAGGGAGGGGGGAAAACTGAGGACTCTCCCGGAATAAATGTGCAACGGAGGTTTTTCTGCATTTTCTCTCTCCCCGCTCCCACCTTCAAAGAAGGGGCTCCTGAATGTTTTTAATTAAGCTAATATTCCAGGCTTTGCATTGGGATAAGTATTTTTTTAAACAAAAAAACAAATCCTATCCCTTCCCTTCCCGGATTGCATTGGGTCCCGCTTGAGAATGTCTTGGCATAGGAAGCAGGGGTGAAATGCTACCAGTTCAACCCGGTTCGGGCGAACTGGTAGCGGCGGCCGTCGGTGGTTCGGAGAACCAGTAGTGTCGGCTGCCCGAGGCTCTGCCCACCAGCCCGGACGTCGCCATTTTCTTTTTTTAACCCTCTGCGCATACGCAAAGCCTTCTGCGCATGCGCAGATGGTGAAAAAGCACGTAGGTGGTACGCGCAAAGTGTGCACGCAAAATACAAAGCGTGCGTTCCGGAACCGGTAGGGAAGATTTCACCGCTGATAGGAAGCCACGTGCAGGTAGATTAAGCAAGCATATGGAGGCTCAGGTTTAAGAAAGTGCTTCAGCCCTAGGTAGAAGATGCTGAAGAGAAAAGGGGGATATTCAGTTTCACAGCATTTTTGTTTTACAGATATTAACAGAATAACTGAGTTGGAAGAGACCTTGGAGGTCTTCTAGTCCAACCCCCCCCTCCCCTGCTCAAGCAGGAAATCCTATACCATTTCAGACAAATGGCAGTCCAGTCTCTTCTTAAAAGCCTCCAGTGTTGGAGCATTCACAACTTCTGGAGGCAAGCCGTTCCACTGATTAATTGTTCTAAATGTCGGGAAATTTCTCCTTAATTCTAGGTTGGTCCTCTCCTTGTTTAGTTTCCATCCATTGCTTCTTGTCCTGCCTTCAGGTGTTTTGGAGAATAGGTTGTAGCTGTTCTTCTTTGTGGCAATCCCTGAGATATTGGAACACTGCTACCACGTCAACCAGGCAGCCTTGGTGTCCAAGGCGGGACTAGACCTTCCAGTCTCCTGGTGATTGGCCCAAAGTCACCCTGTTGGCTTTTATGCCTCGGGCAGGACTAGAACTTCTAGTCTCCCAGTTCCCAGCCTGGTGCCTTTACACTACATCAAATGTGAACCTTTTATTGAAGGGTCCCCAAAAAAAGTAGTTGCGAAACTCTTGACCAAACTCCAGTTTCCATTTTTGACTGCTTGTAGCCATGCATCTTGTTCCTGTCCCTTCTCCTTTTTCCCTGTTCATACACTGACTCTCCCTACCCCTTTTATGGCTTTGTTTGTGGCTAGTTGTTGCACATCTCCAACTGCTGGCTCTTCACGCTGTCCAGGCCTCCCTCCTCCTGCCCATTGCAGAACGCTCGATTTCCTTGGTGATCATTATGCAACCGCTCCTAATGGGCTCGCGCTGCTTTATGAGCATCACTAAATATTCCTTCTTTCAAAGCTATTCATTACTGCCCTTTCTTATGGGTGCTTAGAGCTGCAGGCTCCCTGATC